>CM035797.1:7536449-7736083 GCA_020466265.1 Siphamia tubifer | reverse complement strand
TAAGTCTGTGTATCATTTGTTTCTTCCTTTTTCAAAATAAAATAAAAAATAAGACAACGAAACAAACAAGTCCTTCCTTCACTATTTCTTTAAAAAACAAAAATGAAAAAAATGGATAGTGATGAATTTTTTTCAATTTTGCTTTTTGTGTTTAAATAAATAATGGAAAAATGGATGACGGCCATTTCCTGTTTTATCCAATTTTGACCTGAAGCAAATTGAGGAAACCAGAAATGAATCTTAACTGAAAGAAACATGGCCACTGGACTTGAAGATCATTATGGTTTGATATTTTCTCTGTCGTCATATCCTCAGGTCTTAGGGTGACCCTCTTAGTTTCCCCATATAGGACGTAGGTTTACATCTTTGTTACTGTGGGTCACAAGATTGGTTTATTCCTAGGATAAATTTACATATGCCACGCCCCCAACTAATTTCATTGGTCGCCCAACTCAATAGACGTCACTGACGACATCAGATTAGCTAGCTAGGTCAACTAATACAGAGGATTTAGCCATTTCATTTATCAATAATATTTTTTATTAATCATGTTTTCATGCCAGTAGCCAGGAAAAGGAGACATGGTACAGTATTTGTAAATCAGTCGGTCGCCATCCTAGGAAAAATAAATCTCGCAGGTCACGGCCATTTCCGGTTTACTCAACTTGCTTCAGGTCAAAATTGGATAAAATTGAAAATCGGCCATAATCCATTTTTTTCTATTATTCCTTTAAACACAAAAAGGAAAACTGAAAAACTGCATCGTTATCCATTTTCACGCCAAAAAGGTATTAAATTTGGGTCTGTTTGTTTGTCTGTCTGTCTTGTCTGTCTGTCGGTCTGTCTTGTCTGTCTGTTTGTCTGTCTGTTTGTCTGTCGGTCTGTCTATCTGTTTGTCTGTCTATCTGTCTGTTTGTCGGTCCGTTTGTCTATCTGTCTGTCTGTTTGTCGGTCTGTCTATCTGTCTGTTTGTCGGTCTGTCTGTCTATCTGTTTGTCTGTCTATCTGTCTGTTTGTCGGTCTGTCTGTCTATTTGTTTGTCTGTTTGTCTGTCTGTCTGCCTGTCTGTATGTCTGTATGTCAGCAGGATTACGCAAAAAGTTCTGAATGGATTTTGATGAAACTTTCAGGAATGATAGATAATGCGTCAAGGAAAAATCCCTTAGAGGTTGAGGTAGGAAGGTCAAAGGTCAAGGTCGCACTAAAGGTCAACAGCTAAAACACATCAGTGGTAATATCTCTGGATTCAGACAAGATAGAATCTGGTGGGTTTTTTTCTCATCACGTCCATCCATCACGTCATGTTCTGACGTCATATCGAGCCTTGGCGCAGGTCTACTGTCTGACTGCCTTGTTGGTTTTATTTTGAAAAACGAATGAACGAATGATACACAGACTCATATACTGGTCACTCCAGCGGACATTTATTCCACAGCCATTCTCTTGTATATTCATGTATCATCCAATACACTGCCATTCATATAATTACTGCAACTTTGCTCTTCTTCATGGACAAAATTATCATTTATTTTAATTTACATTTTGCACATTATCTCCAACTAGTTCAAATGTGAGATAACATTAGATTAGCTTTATGATTAAAAAAAATTACTTTCTGAGGTTGGGTTTTAAATAATATAATAATAATATATTGATGATATATATATATATATCATGTATCGTGTTTTTAATTTCAACGCTCAGGAAAGAAATCTTGACTAAGGTTCTTTCATGCACCAAAGGGTTAAATGAACTGTCATATTTTTAGCCTGTTGTGCCAGGTTTGTAATGTAAACAAATTATATTTTTGCAGCAAAATTTAAAAAAAAAGAAAAAAGAAGCTTGTAATATTTTTATATTTTAATATTCTGCATAAAAATGTCATCCTGTCATATGTCAGTGATTAACTCCAGTATTGGTTAATATACTTTATTTTCTTTTTTTTCTAGGTAAAATGTTAAATTCTAAAAATATGTCAGTGTGGGTGTTAATTTAGAAATGTAACTGATGTTAGTGGATGGGTCAGAATTATTAAAAAACAAAACATGCAAAAATCAACAACTTTCCTATTTGAATCCTAATGCTACGGCCACACCGAACGCAAATTTACGCGTGTACATCTGTGACGCGCTGCACAAACACCCGAGTCTGGACTTTGGATAAACATAGAAACATAAAGAGAATCAACTATGGCTGAGATCACGTGGATTGCTGCTCTGTACCTGTTGTGGAGGTCTCACATACGTCCGAGGACCAGACACTGTCACTTTTGGGTTCACCTGATCCTGCAGAAGCGACTGGATGACGTCCGCTTTCAACACTATTTGAGGCTCAGTTTTTCTTTCTGTCGCCTTCTGCGTCAGTCCAAGCGTCCTACGTTATTCCGTCACGATGTTGGCAGCATCTCAATGCTGATTGGCTTTCATGGCGTGGCATCACACGAATTTGGCTGAAAACTTCAATATTTTCAATTCGAGCGTTTATGCGTATTTGCTCCAACACCCAAACGCTCCAACGCACCACAGTAGCGCGTCCAACCGGCCGTCCAGAGTGAATCTGCATCCATTGACATATTGTCATATTGATGCGTGAATGTGAACATTCATGTTCAGTGTGGCCGTACCATAATACAAACTATGACAAATAATATGATTTTTTTTAAAAACATGAAGTGAAAAGTGTGCATAATCACCTGGATCCCAGAGGATTAAAGTTTATTTCATTTGTCTAAAACAAATCAGAAAATGGAAATTAAAATCGAAAACAATGAGATTAAAAAAGTGCTTTGACTTGTATTTAACTGTTGACACAATAAGCAACATATTTCATTTCATTTTATTTCACATTCAAGAGAAAGTTGGAACAGCAACAGCGGGTTAAGAATAATGAAGTATTGTTACTGTAAATGGATGATTCTGGATGAAATTGGTGTCCAGGAAAATTTTAGGGAAGAAAATTTGGACGAAAATGATTCAAATATGTAAATGAATGTTCCTCAGATATGTGTGATGTGGATATTTTTAGCCTCTGGAGCTCAATGATTAATTTATTTAATGTTTGTGTGTTCTTTAGGAAGTCTTTAGTGGTAATAATTGGTTTATGTTGATTAAAATATCAATTTGCAATGAAAAACTTATTTTACTCTGTCTAAAGGTAGAATTGGTCAAATTAAAGGGATTATCTGAAGTAAAAATAACTTTAGCTCATTTTTTTTAAATGATTGCGAGTACATACATATAGTTGATATTAAAATCACACCATTTGGATGAACACTGAGAAATTAGCTTTTTGCCATTTTGGGCCAAACAGTGTTAGTATGGAAGTGATTTGGACATGTCTTTTTGCAGACACGAAACGCTAACTCTTCTAAAGTTCTAAATAACATCACACTTACGTAGAGGGTCCCTAAAGACAAACCCAAATGTCCTGAGGTCTTCATGTCCTTAGATAGTGTGTCCACAGTTACTGATCTACAGCCATGGATTCATAAGACGTCTGAGGAGGAAGCCCGAAATATTCAATTGCAGAGTTACACGCTCTGGAAACTCACAGTTTCGTTGCATTTAAAAAAAAAAAAACATAGTCCAGTATTTCATTAGAAATTGAAATGAAGCTGTATGCAACAGCAAAACTTAGCCTACTAACAGGATGTTGTTTTTAAGAATGAATGCAAGGAAATTCTGACTTTGCAGAGCGTCTCTATCTGAGCTAATGCTAACGCTAACCCTGGAGGCATTTAGTAAAAGGGAAGATGTTTAATTTACCAGTTAGCCCTGCTGGATACGTCACAACAAACAAACCATCCTGACAACCAGGCAATACTCTATTGTACAAAATACATTTGTAATATACAAACAAAATATTATTCTATCTTAAAAAATTAACTCATTCTCTATAAAATATTACATCTATTTATACAAAGATACATTTACAGTTAAACATAAAAATGGTTCTAACAGTTGGTCACTCAGAACTGTAAATAATCCAACACTCCACGTTCTTGAGCAATTATTTACAAAATGAATAAAATAATGAACAAGCACCAAACGTTGTTCCATGTTTTTGTTTTGTGTTTGAAGTGAACTGTTGTTAAACGGGTCAAAGCTACTCTTCTAGTCTCTGTTTTCGGTTTTAACTGGACGTTCCCACTTTTCAGATTTGTGTTAGTGTAGAACAGTTTGTCAGATAATTCAGACTGTGTGCTCTGTACTGGGCTGTAGTCCTGACGCCTTGGCCTTCTCTGCATCCAGATGTTAGTTACGCAGTTCCAGACTCTGGATACACCTGGAGCGACACAGACGCCCCTGAGCCCACAGGTAAGCCCCGCCTCCCACCGCCACGTACACGCCCCGTACGCTGCATGTGCATCTCAGCATGCTCATGTGACTGCCCATGTCACCGCCCATATGACCATCCATGTGACCGCCTATATGACTACCTATGTGACTACCCATGTGACCGCCTATATGACTACCCATGTGACTACCCATGTGACTGCCTATATGACTACCTATGTGACTACCCATGTGACCGCCTATATGACTTCCTATATGACTACCCATGTGACTTCCTATATGACTACCCAGGTGACTACCCATGTGACTACCCATGTGACTTCCTATATGACTACCTATGTGACTACCCATGTGACTTCCTATATGACTACCCATGTGACTACCCATGTGCCTACCCATGTGACTTCCTATATGACCATCCATGTGACTACCCATGTGACCCCTTGTATGACTACCCATGTGACTTCCTTTATAACTACCCATGTGACTACCCATGTGACATCCTGTATAACTACCCATCTAACTACCCATGTGACTACCCATGCGACTTCCTATATGACTACCCATCTAACTACCCATGTGACTTCCTATATGACTACCCATGTGACTACCCATGTGACTACCCATCTATCTACCCATGTGACTGCCTGTATGACTGGTCATGTGACCACTGCCTGTGTTTAATCACTTCCTGTGTAAGTATGGGCAGGTTCTGGATGTTGTGTTTACATGGTGATTGGCGCTAAGGGGCGGGTTTTTCCACATGCATGCGATGGTGTGACGGGTTTATTGTTTTCACTGGTCTGGGATCGGTTCAGACCAGGTTTGACCGATCGCAGCCATGAAAATGTGGAGTGAACTAACGGGTTTCACAACATCCTCCTTCAGCTCGGGATCACAGGCCTGATTTGTCAGAGTTTGAGCGCTGGTTCTATAACTATGGACCGTACCGTAAGTGTTCCTCTTCTTTTTACTGGGACTAACTGGGTTGAATGTTGATGTTAGATCACATGACCTTCTGTCTGCTGGCTTTACCTCATCTGTTCATTTACTGCATCAACACCATCAGAAGACCAGGACGTTTCAACTAAAGGCACTGAATATATGAACTTTTACCCACAAATGTGTTTTTTTTCTGTAAACTTATGAAGATATTTACTGCTTTATACCCACAGATGTTCTGTTTATTTAACAGGAAAAAAATGCTGATTTTTTTTTGTGTAAAATTTTGCCTTTTTTTTCTTATGGATTCAATTTTTCTCATTTATTTCCGTTTTTTTCCCTTCACAAAAAACGTTAAAATGACCAGTTTGTTTCAATCTGACATTTTTAACATTTACATGAAAGTTTTTTCTTAAAGTTCTTTTATCATAGAACAGAAGTGTTTTATTTACTAAACGTGGTCCTGAAACACTATAAGACCTGAAACAGAGAGGCTACTACAGTCCAATACAGTCCTCTACAGACCACTACAGTCCACTACAGTTCACTACAGTTCACCACAGACCACTACGGACCACTACAGTTTACTACAGACCACTACAGTCTACCATACCCACATACACTCATACCCACACACCCACTTATTTGGTCCTAGTGAGCAGGTGGATGGGATACTTGGCAGGACTTGGACTCTGTGGATCTGGTCCACCTCTGGTCCTGTGGTCCAGTCTACCATCACTCACAGTCTCTTTACTTTCAGCTCCTCGATCCTCAGACACTGATCCCAACAGGAAAGTGTCACCGGATGCGACCCACACAAGAGGTGAGCAGTGGTTACCATGGATACAAGAATCTGTTATATCATAGATCATAACAGTAGGGTTTGTGAGGACGAAACCAGTTCCTGTTTAGTCTCATTTCTGTGTCCTCTCTGCAGTGGAACCTGTTGACGCCTGGAAACCCGAGGCTAATGTCTACGAATCAGGTAGGTCCATGACACCAGGAACGCAGAATGTGAAAACCCAGAACCCATAGACTGAAAATCTACAAACCCATGTAGTTTCCCATTGTAGGAATTCTTCATAATTCATACTTTCATACACAACTTCAGTACTTCTCAAAATGACCACACATTCAACAATCTTCAGAATTTTGACCCTTTAAATATTTATTATTGCAAATAAATAAATTAATACATACATATTATCCATATAATAGTTGAAGATGTTTCACTGGTTGTGTTAGAGCCTATGACAAACATTAGCAAATAAATTGCTTTAATGTCATGAGTATTTTTTGTGCTTACATTTGGAATATAACCAGAGGGTAGAACATGAAGGAAAAGGGACAGTTCACCTAAAATGACTCATTAAAAACACTGTCAAATACTGTCAGATTGAATCTATTTTATGCAGAATCTACCAGTTTTTTTTTTATCATTTGTTCATCATCATATGAACTCTTTAAAATCTTCTTGTTTGTTGATTTTCAGGTTTTAATGTGAGAGAACAGGAACCTGCTCCCAGAATCCCAGAACCAGTTTCACAAGGAGACCCGAGTACGTCCATCACAAACACACATGTGAAATATCAGACATATTTAACCCTCTGGTGTCCACACATAGATAACCTTTAAGCACATCATCATCTGCATAGAACTGAAGCAATGTACGCATAATTGTTGTCATTGTTTTATTGCAAAAAATAATATTAAATTATGAAAATATTGACATTTGCAAACTATCCTGTAACAATAAAATGTGAATAACCTGAAATGTCTAAAGAAAATTAACCACAATTTGAACAATTTCTAAATGTTTAGTATGTTTGTATATCTGATCCATAAATGCATAGAAATTATTAGTTGAGGCAGAGTATTGTCAAAACTGCACTTATTTTTCTTGACAAATTTCAGTTCTTTTCAGGTTATTCACAGTTTTCTCATTTAGAAAGTTTATAAAAGTAAGTATTTTCATAATTTGTTTGTTCTTTTTGCACTAAACCAGGGTTCTCAGACTCATTTTCTTTCCAGGGCCACATTCAGCCTGATTTGATTTCCAGTAAAATAATGTAATGTAATGTAAATAATAACTGCAAATTTTTGTCTTTGATTGGGTGCCAAACATCCCCATTCAATTCTGAAAATATTTTCTTGTCCAAACTATACAAACCAAAAAGATGGAAATAACAAAAACAATTCCTAGAAAAAATTATGCAATTTTAACAATGTTTTCCTTCAACATATTTTTACATGAAGAAGCAAAAAAAGGTTACAATTGTAGTGACATTTCATTTCACGTTGTTCATACTTTTTCAGATTTTATTGTTAAATTACAGTTTATGAATGTCAATATTTCCATATTTTCATGTTCATTTTTTAAACTAAAACAAAATAAACATTTGAAGTTGTCATCGGCATTTTTTAGATCAAACCCAGAAGAAAATATGGATTTATTATTTTTTGTAGGTTTTTATGTTATTTCACTGTAGATAATATTGGTCTGTTTGTGGAACCTGAACTGAAATCAGTTCCACAGCCTTGACTGTGGAATTATTGATCCCAGGGGCCGCAATTGGAACCTTTGGTAGGCCATCTTTTGGCCCCCGGGTCGCATTTTGAGACCCTTGCACTACAACAGAGATAAAATTTGGAGTTGTCATTATTTATATGTTATTCTACTCTTATGTAGAATATGGCCCCTGAAAAAAATTTGTTTGAGACCCCTGCTTTAAAGGATTAAATGGCCCCACCTTTCTGGTCCACAGACTGTAAAGTGGACCTGGTCTTCCTCATGGATGGCAGCTGGAGCATCGGGAAACGCCGCTTCAAGATCCAGAAGGACTTCCTGGCCGAGGTGGCCCAGGCCATCAATGTGGGCGTGGCCGGGCCCATGATGGGCGTCATCCAGTACGGGTAAGGTGGGCGTGTCTCACAGTGACCATGGATGTTTCCAAATGGCGAAACCCCGTTCTGATTGGATGTGTTTATGTGTGAAGTGACGAGCCAGTGACGGAGATCAGCCTGAAGTCCTTCTCCACCTCCAGAGACATGAGGGCCGGCGTGGACAAGATCATCCAGAAGGGAGGGCTGTCCAACGTAGGTGGGTGTGGTCAAGGTGTAGGTGGGTGTTTCCAAGGGTGACACGACCACCAATCTGTACTTTTACTGCTACTCTAGTACTTCTACAGTCTGCAGTAGTACTTTTACTGGAACCATAGTACTTCTACGTCTGTAGATGGGAATGGGGTTAGTGTTAGGATAGGAACCCTCGTACTTTTATTGGTACCCTAGTGTTTCTCTAGCATGTATTACTACTTTCTCCGGTGTGTATTAGTACTTTTACTGGTACCCTAGTGTTTTCTCCGGGGTGTATTAGTCCTTTAAAGCGTGTACTTTCTCTCTCTCACAGGGAAGGCCCTCTCCTTCATCAATAAGCAGTACTTCAGTGATGCCAACGGTAACAGGGGCGGGGCTCCTAATGTGGCGGTGGTCCTGGTGGATGGTTGGCCCACGGACAAAGTGGAGGAGGCATCTCGACTTGCCCGTGAATCCGGTATCAACATCTTCTTCGTAACCATCGAGGGTCCAGATGAAAATGAGAAGCAGAACCTAGTGGAGGTCAACTATGTGGACAAGGTGGAGAAACAGCAGCTGTGACCTGATGATGTCACAGGTCTAATGATGTCATGGGTCACTGTGTACCTTTAAGGGGACAGTCGAGACCTTTACGGGCACACTGGAGACCTTTACGGGGACACTGGAGACCTTTATGGGGACACTGGAGACCTTTATGGGGACACTGGAGACCTTTATGGGGACACTGGAGACCTTTACGGGGACACTGGAGACCTTTATGGGGACACTGGAGACCTTTATGGGGACACTGGAGACCTTTATGGGGACACTGGAGACCTTTACGGGGACACTGGAGACCTTTACGGGGACACTGGAGACCTTTATGGGGTCACTGGAGACCTTTACGGGGACACCGGAGACCTTTATGGGGACACTGGACACCTTTAAGGGAACAGTGGAGACCAGTGTTAAAGCAGCTGTCTTGTCCTTTTGTAGAACATTCTAGAACAGTTTGACCTTTGCATTTGCACCTCTGCATTTGGATCCATGTTAGAGAAGCAGACGAATGATTTAGAAGAGTGGTTTTCAATTGACACACACACACACACACACACACACACACACACACACACACACACACATCCCCTCAAACTTTATCTGAATTTGAAAAAATATTTTAAACATCTTTACCCCCATCTCTATATGTGCTTAAATATGTTTATTTTAAACACATTTTAACATCTTTCTTTGTTTTTACCATCTTTTTTAGAACACATTTTAACTTCTGGTTCTGGTTTTTAACATCTCTTTTTTTACCCCTCATATCAATGGTCTCAAACATGTGGCCCAGGGGCCTAATGCAGCCCACCAATGGTTCCAATACAGCCCGTGGGATGAAGATCATTATAACCAAATGACTCCATATTTTCTTCTCAGTTTTGCCTATAAAATGATAACAACTTCAAAGTTTTGTCATTGTTTTACTGTAAAAAATAAGATTAAAATATGAAAATATTTATATTTACAAACTATCCTGTAAAAATAAAATGTGAAAAACCTTAACAAATGTGAACAACCTGAACTGTTTAAAGAAAATTAGACACAATTTGAACCATTTTCAGTTTAGTGTCTTTGTAGAACTGATCCATTATAAAACACATGGACAAACTACAAAACAACTCTGAGCTTTCCAATGAAAGGAGGTCTGCCAAGGAGGTTATGGTTTTACCTGTGTTTATCTGTCTGTCTGACTGTGTACAACATAACTCAAAAAGTCATGGACTGATTTCCATGGAAGTTTCCAGATAGATTGGGAATGACACAAGAACTAAGCAATTAGATTTTGGTGAAGATCCGGAAGAGATCCTAACGCCTAGTATCCTAGTGAATACCAACGCCTGTTAGCATGTAGCCTCATGTGTTGTAATTATGTTAGCACATGTACCGAGGTAGTGTAATTATTAGGCTTGTTGAACTTGGACTTTGAACTGGAACACATTTAACAACAAGTATTTAAACTTTGGTCCAGTAGGTTTTGTTTTACTCTCTTTAAAAAAAAATCTGGTGCTTTCTGGCACCTGATTTGACTCCAAAAAAAGTCTGAAAAGTCTTTTCTGAAACACAGTCAAAACTGGGTAAAAAAAGAAAATCACAACAAAACTGTAAACCATAGTAAAAATGAACAAATCCCAAACTGTTTATTTTTAGTCTCACTCACTACTTTGTTTTGCTCCATTGTATGTTCAGAATTATGAATATTTAGAATAACTCGTACATATAGAACACTCTCCAATGATGCATCAGAAAAACAAAAATGGAATTCATCCGATTACTCCAATAATTGATGAAAAAAATCGACAGAATACTTGATTACAAAAATACAGTGGTAACTCTACTTATGAAATTAATTAGATCCAGAAGTGGTTTCGTACTGTAAAATTTTCATAAATGGAGTCGCATTTTAAGGGCTTGATTCATTCCAAGGCCCCCAATACTACCTGTCAAACCTTTTACAAATTATGAAAATTTGCGAATTTTGTATGAAATATATGTTAAAAGTAAAAGAAACGCTCACCCCCACCATCCATCATAAGATCACTGAATATGGCTTTTTCTGAAACAATCGCTTCAGTCACTGTATTTCCTGCAATTTCTTTCTCCTTTATCCAAATGAGTAACAGTCTCTCCATCTGGTCGTTCAGTGATGACCTCTGACCTATATTTCCATATCACACAGATGCCTTTCGAAGGGGTCGCTACTTTTAATGCATCCTTCTGCTTCAATATTGTACCAATTGTAGACAGGTTTCGGCCACATTCCTTTGCGAACCTGAACTTATCCGCAGGTCACGTTCATATTTTTTTTCACATGTATTGATAACGCAGCCGCTTCTTCTTTACCTTCACACCAGGAATCACTTTCTTTGGACTCATGATGAATAACAAAAAGCATCACGGGTAGTTGCCTCATAGCTACATACAGTACGTACATGATGCACTTACGTGCGTTACATAGTTATCTACAGTGATGTACATATTTATGCCTCAGGGGTTTCGTTTTGTAAATGTAATTTTTTTTCATATTCAGAGGTGAAAAATTGAGGTAAAGGTTTATCGTTACATGGATTATTCGTTAGCTGTATCTTTCGTAAGTAAAGGTACCACTGTATTGGACAGTTGCAGCCCTATACGGGTTTGAAGATGCTCCTGAATTGGCCTTTTTTGGAGACAAACTACAGCTCTAATACTCAAGCTGTTTAATGCTACAAATGTGAGGTCAAAGTTCACGGTTCAGGTATGATGCTGCTCTGACCCATGTGACCTCTGTGCCTGTTCTGATTGGCTGTTTGTTCTCCCTGTCCCCCAGGCCGTCTGTCGGACCAATGGCTTCTTCTCTTTGCCGGTGGCCAGCTGGTTTGCACTCCGGAAGGCGGTGCACCCGCTGGTGAAGCGCGTGTGCGACACTGACCGCCTTGTCTGCAGCAAAACCTGTCTCAACGCCAACGACATTGCCTTCGTCATTGATGGCTCCAGCAGCGTTGGAACCGGAAACTTCCGCACCGTTCTGCAGTTCGTTGCCAACGTGACAAGGGAGTTCGAGATTTCGGACACGGACACACGGGTGGGGGCGGTGCAGTACACGTACGAGCAGCGGTTGGAGTTCGCCTTTGGACAGTACAACAACAAGGCGGAGCTTCTCAATGCCATCAAACGCATTAACTACTGGAGTGGCGGCACCAGCACCGGCGCCGCCATCACCTACGCTGCCGAGCAGCTCTTTAGCAAATCCAAACCCAACAAACGCAAGATCATGATCGTCATCACAGATGGACGATCCTATGATGACGTCAGGGCGCCAGCGCTAGCAGTGCACCGCCAAGGTGAGGAAGGAGGCGGGGTCTGACTGATGTAGCGGGGCCAATGTGATTGTGTGTGTGAATGGGTGAATGTGAGGCTAATCTTTTTTTGAGCATCATGGAGGTGGAAAACAACTATAAAAGTGCAGAACTTTTACTATTACTCTGGACCCCCACTTCATACCATACAATACTATCTTTATTTATAAAAGCGCTTTAAAACAGACACAGCTGACACAAAGCACGAAGCACTTCAAGACAACAGAAAGGCATAAAACACAAAACAGAGAAAGGAGAACAAGGCAATAAAATTAATGTAAAAGTACAATAAAAAAGGCCTCCAACTACATAGATAAAAATGTATCATACATAAAAAAATTTTAATCAATTTGTCACTGAGTCAAAAGCCTGGGAGTAAAAATGTGTTTTAAGACGAGTTTTAAAATTGAACAGTGTAGGTGTCTGTCTGACATTCAAAGGCAGTTTATTCCACAGGCTCGGTGCAGTAACAGAAAAGGCTCTCTTCCCTCTTAGGTTCTGGGTAGATGTTTTTATGTCCAACAGTAACTGGTCACATGACCTGAGAGTCCGGGTGGGAGTGTACTGGTGGAGCAGCTCAGAGAGGGAAGGGACTATTCAAGGATTTCAAAACAAATGTAAGAATTAGCTTGATCTGAGCGCTGACTAAAGGGAATTTCTTTTAAGGACCGGACCGTTGTTTTCCACACTATCCATCTGACAGAACTGACAGGAACGTTCCTTAACCACAGAAAATTTGCAGTGACGAAAGTACGTTGGGCCAAGCCCCCCGGGAAGCTATAAACTTTGTATTGAAGTGACTGTTAGTTGAAAAAAAATTTGCATGAAAGTCTATCAGTGAACTCTTGGGCGATTTTCGACATAACTGAAATTGCCCCAAAAGGGGTGGTACCAAGTGTCACTGACTGTACTTTGGACTTCGCTTTGATATAGAGAAACAGATGAGATCAGTCAGCTCCACTAAAGTAGGGAAGTGGGAAACTAAACTTTTTTTTTTTAAATTTACATTTGCCATGGTGTGGCAGTGCGTCGCCCAATCGCCCTTATGTAGAAACCGCCCATGTAACATTGTATGTAGAAAAACTCAGATCATCATAATAGGTCTGCTTTAAGTAGGACACTGTTTATCAGAGACATAAAAGAACTTGTAATTAAGCTTCAGGGAATCAAACTAACAGACAAACCTGGGTTGATTGGTTCAGGGTGAGAAAACTGAGAAGCAGACGTCTTCTCTTCCTTATATTATTTCTTTCATTTTTTATTCAGTAATTATAGCCAACATAAATGGCAGAGGGTCTTGTCTTCTGTAACAATTGTAGCAGTGAGGCTCTACAGCAAAAACAATCTGACTTCATTCAGGTCTCGGGTATTCAGTGTTTTTACCCCCGAAATGTGTCCTGATCTGTAGGGGAAGATTTAGGATATCTGACTCCATTTTAGAGGGATGACTCACTTTTGAAGTTCACTCCAAACAAAGTGAAGTGGAAGTAGAAGGAGTAGAGGTAGTGACTGGTAGTGGGGGGTAGTGAGTGGTAGTGGGTGGTAATGGAGGTCGTGAGTGGTAGTGGGTAGAAACTTCAGACGCAGTGAATCAAGTCTTTTTTGTCACTTATGTGTATTTTATTCCCATTGTGTTAAATGTGTTTGCTGTAAATAATCCTGACCTGGTATCCATTTGTCCTCGTCCTCCAGGTGTCATCGCCTACTCCATCGGCATCGCGTGGGCGGCGCAGGATGAGCTTGAGTACATCGCCACCGACCCCGATAAGGAACACTCCTTCTTCGTGGACGAGTTCGACAACTTGTACAAGTTTGTCCCCAAGATCATCCAGAACATCTGCCAGGAATTCAACTCGCAGCCTCGGAACTGAAGCGGAGGAGGCGGGGGGCGAGGGGGCGTGGACACTGGGTGTCAGCATACTCACCCTGGAGTGGGTGCTCATCTTTGGGGTGGGGGGGTCAGACTAAACACTTTAATTTTAATGCTACATTCACACTGAAGGTTTTTAGGATCAACTCACATTTGTTTTATGATTGTTCCCATTATAATGTCAATTATATACGATATGATATGATGATATGATATGATATGATTAATCATAGGGTTGCTTTGGATTAACTTCAATTATTCATGATCATAAAAGTTTGACTGTTGACACTGAAACAATAAAATGCAGATAGAATATATATAGAAAACCTCCTAAAATCCACTGAAATTCAGAAAAAAGTAAAGTAACACAAAAAGTAATAAAATATTCAAAATATATAAACATAAAAAGCCTTCCCAAATACAGAAAAAAACACCAAAAACTTTATTAAATATCCAAAACAAATGCAAAAATATGAATATATATGTAATTAATTATTCAACACCTTCAATAACTTGAAACAAAACAACTGTTCAATTTAATTGCGTTAAAATTTTTAATTAGATTAATCACGATGGTGGATTAAACTGCATTAATGTGTTAATTTTGACAGACCTAATTTATTTATTATATTATAATCTCACCAGTTCCTGATTCCTCCATTTGTCGCATTTCAATGATTAAAAGTCGGATGAAAATTAATTAAAAGGAAATATTATTCATTAATTTTTCTTCTAAACATTTGTTAGTTTTGTTAATTTTGTCTCATTTAATCATTAATTATGAGAAAAATAACCAAAACATTTATAACATTTTCAACAAAATGAAAATTGAATGAATGTCCATAGATAATTAATAATAAAAGAGTTGATGCTGCATCGGCTGCTGGGGCATGAGAAATACGGCGGCCATCTTGGACCACTCACCTGCTCCACTGAGCGTCATGTGTTTGACAGAAGCAGTGACGAGTCAGCGACATTAATGAAATATAACTGACTGAACACTTAACTATTTTCACCAGATATTTATTCTGCAAGTGTTGTACGTGGGTACGATACAGGACACATGGTTTAGGGTGTATTCATATTCAACATGGTTTTAACAGTTATATAATATTCTGATACGGGATGTAGGCTAGGTGTGATTTGTCAGGGGGGAGCATTACACCCGCTCCTGGTTTTGGACATTACCATTATTGTCCGTTACGGTCCACTGATTTTGCTGCCTGTGTGTGCCCAGGTACTGCGAGGCCCAGATCCCACCTCAGCTGTGGGGTTTCTAGGAAACCATCTGACTCGCGTGTGCGTTACACTCCTGTGTTTCATGATGGGTTGGGTGCGTTGCCGACATTGCAACTGATCCCTAGCACCTGTTGTCCCCACCCTCGCGACGTGACGCAGGAAAGAGGAAAAGGGATACTGACCCCTGTCCCTCCCAAGGCCTTGTACCCTGGGGAGAGAAGGCGCAGCGAGTCTACGGCCCCAGGAAGTGGTGAAGTCCGGGCGCAGGGCTCTGTAAAGCTCGCCCTGACCCTTCATGGCCGACCCAGAGCCGGTCACGGTGTTCCTGCGAGACCCTCCCAGCACCGAGTGGCTGACCCAGACCCGCTGAGGTTGAATCCCTCAGGCGGACTGCGCTGAGCCATCTGTTTACCTCTCAACAGTTTCACGTCCTCTTGAACTCTGTGTTCAAAGTTCTCTTCAACTTTCCCTTCAGGTACTTGTTGACTATCGGTCTGGTGTCAGTATTTAACTCAGATGGAGTTTAATTCAATTCACTTCAATTTTATTTATAAAGCCCTAAATCACAACAACGTCGTCTCACAGGACTTTACAGGAGAGAACAATCAACCACAGAAATAGATGAAGTCCCAAGCATCCCCTGTCCTTAGACCCTCCTTCTCAGCAAGAAAAAATTCCAAAACCCAGTGGGGAAAAAGAAATGTTGGGGAGAACCACAGTGAAGGACAGATCCACTCCCATGGACGGACAGACTATAGATGGAGTTTACTCTGAGAAGACCAACACCCCAGTGTGATGACAACCAGGCAGCGGTCTTTCGTACGCCACATTTCCCATGCCCGCCCATGGGACAGGGATCCGGTGCTGGGCTCTTCCCTCTTTGTTCGCTGCTACTGAGGGAATCCTGGTTAGTTTCTTTCCTTCTGCTTAGTAATATGTCTACAATCTGGAATGAGGGTCATACCCCCCCCCTCTGTTTTTTTGATGAATCACACCCTGGATGTAGGTATTTTACAAAACAATGCAGAAGCAGATAGTGGCAGTAAAAGTACTAATTCTACTATAAAAATAAAACTGGTGAAAATCCGTGATGCATTCAGTGAGTTATTATTGGTTAACGTCACTGTCAAACACAGCGGGTGACTGCTCCAAGATGGCCGCCGCATTCTCGTCAGCGCCAATAGGTGGGAATGACCAATGCAGCGTCAACTCATTTATAATGTCTATGGTCATGACGGTTCAGTCAGAGGTCAGAGGGTAAACTGGTCCAGTTTTAGCCACAGTGTGAACGTAGCATTATGAGATTCGGCCCAAACGCTGCTGACGGGAAACAGCGGCATCGAGTTCAGTGCATTTCCAACTATTTCAGACCACCTTAAATCCACCTTAACATAGAGTAACGCATGCCTAGCACTTCCTCTTCAGCTTAACTTTCTTCCGCTTGGTTCGGAAGCATCAGTTCTTTGGATCTTTGACAGAGGTTTGATCAGCATCGTGATTCCTCACAGACGTTTATCGGAGTAGATTCTGTTTTTAACAAATGTTTGATCGACGCCGCGAACAAAGGAGGAGGTTTTCACGTGGTGACAATTTGGATGTTTTAGACGGAAAATAAACGATTTCATTTTTTTAAAAATTAAGCAAAAATGTCAACTTTTGCTTAATTTCAAAAACCTGTTCATCTTTCTCAGAACAAAATTAAGAATTTTATTATTATTTTTGGATTATTCATCATAAATTTAAGTATAAACAAGCCAAAGATTCACAAACTCATTAAAATTAAGCAAAAAAGGTAAAAAAAGTTATTTAAAATGCAATTTTTTAATTAAAAAAAAATTCTCTTAATCTTTCTTACATTTTTCATTGTTCTCATCAATAAAAACAAGGCAAAAAGAAACAAAATTATCAAACATTTTAAGATTTTTTTCATGTTTGTATTATTCATCTTAAATCTAAGTAAAAATAAGCAAAAAAAACTACAAAATCACTTAAATGAAACAAACAAAACTTAAATTATCAAATTAAAAAAAATGTAAATCTTTGTTTAATAATAAAATATAAATGTTCATCATCTTTCTGACTTTTTATTGTTTGATATTTTTTATTCAAGAGAACAAACATTTTTGTTTTTTTGGGATCATTTAACAAATTTTAGTGAGACACAAACCAACAAGCCAAACATGAATACAATTTTAAGCAGAGCATACAAAATTGCTAAAAATGATCCAAAGTACATAAACATCAAGTTTTTTAAAATTACTTTTATTATAATTAATTATTATTATTATATTATTTGATAATCCATCCTAAATGTAAGTAAAAAGCCAAAACATTAACAATATATTTGAAATAAAACCCACGAGGGATTTGTTTTTGAATGTTTATTTTATTTTATTTTTTTATTAAATCCAAGAAGATTTTGTGAATTTTGACTCATTTATGAAAAAAGCCAAACATGAATAACATTTTCAGCAGAGCAGAAAAAAATGCTAAAATGACCCAAAATAGATAAACATCATGAAAAGACAAGAAAACTTTTTTTTTTTTTTTAATTTAACAACATTCTTAAATATTTGAAAAAAAACCCTTCAGACCAGCCTCATATTTTATGATTTGGTTAATTTTTGGCTCCATCATAAATGTTTTGCGATAAATGAGTCTGACAGAAACGGTGAATAAAAGCGTAAGCAGTTGGTTTCTGAATCCGCTATCGTCCGTTTAAAGTCGTAGTTTGTCGTGAAGCTGCTTCTCGTTTCTTTTCGTCTCGGTTGTTTTGAACACAGCGGCTGTTTCTCCGTTTTGTCGACTAAATATTTATAATTTCCTCCCTGTTTTGACCTGTTTGTACATATACATATTAAAACCTTTTGCTAATAATGTTCAGAAATTGATAATTTTTTGTTGTTTTTTTGCAATTTTTAATAAAATAAAGAAAATGAAGTAAATGTGGCCATTGAACTCATTCTGTTCCTCAATTATTTTTTTTTGCCATTTTGATCCTTATTTTAAAACTGGACATGTTACTGTCATGTTACATGTCACTACATTTGTTCAACAGGTTAAAAAAAAAAAAAAAAAACGAAGATGAAACTGATCTCACCACTTCCTGCTTTGTCTATTTGTTGTGTTTGAATGAGTGATTTATTTACGTAACAAAACCATCATGGAACAAAAACTCACACCTCATAATTGCTTGGAGCTACTTTCTCTCAATAGCGATCAATGCGCGTTGTCACTGCTATCATCTGTGCACCTGCACGTAGCAGCCGCAAACACTGCCAAATAACTGATGAAAGTAGTTTGCGAAGGTGCACAGCTGTTAACCAGAACTCAACCAGAACTCGACTCACAGGACACTGTCGGGGGTAAGTCACTGTGGGTGCACCAGAGTAAAGAAACAAATTCATGTGAAAAATAGTGAACTATCCCTTTAAACCGTTGACAAACATTTGGATCCATCGCAGAAATGATCAGAACACTTTGATTGGAAGAAATGATCGCCATGGAGACACTTTACATTTTACAGCAGATTTTATTTGGAACATTTCAAATAGAAACCAGTGACTGAAAATGGCTCATTGAAGCTGGACTCATTGGTGCCGGCTCGACTCGTCTGCGCCGGCTGGATTCCTCTGCTCAGTCGCTCAGAACCACAGGATGGCGCTGGCAGGTCAGACGGTGCCGCGCTAACCTCCCGCTAAACACCGGACATGACGTCACATGGACTGAAGCGTCCACGTGGCTGGAAAAATGCCGCCTCCGCAGTTGGCTCCGCCCAGACCAGAGGGCTCTGATGAAACCGGATCCCCAGGACCCGACGGAGAACAGGGCGGGTCACAGTTTACAGTTAATCTACTGACACCAGCGGTAAAAGAGGGAGGAGCCTCAAACCCATGCTCAGCCACGTCTTAAGACTGAATATATACTTCTGTTTATTATAAGCATTTGTAATTTTACATCCGTTGTTAAAATCGACAACATGGTGACAAAAGCTCCGCCTCCGTGTTACCGTTTCCCGAAATAAATCCATAAAACATCACGTTCAAGACCTTTATCAACCAAAGGCACATTTGTCAATAAGTGTTTAAAAAGGAAAAGAAAGGCAGGCCAGCAAGCAAAGTCAGGAGGGGGAGCAGTCAGGAGGAGGGGGCGGGGCCCTCTGTACCCCATGCTTCTGAAGTGCCGTCCATGGCGCCGTCTGTCCAAGGGAACGCAGTAGAAAACGGCGAAAGCTTGACTCTGCGGTCTGTTATAGTCCTGAGCCCCAGGGTGTGGGGGGTGGGGTTTAAATGTGTGTTCTGGAGGAGGGGGCGGAGACACCCAGGCCTGCCTGGATGGACGACGGGGACCGGACCACCTCCCGACTGGCCTCGCCCCGACCCGTGTTCCGGGGCGACAGGAAAACAGTGGGCTGCGAGAGGCGCCCCGGGGCCCGCCCCTTCCTGTGTCTCTATTGGTCCCTAAAAGTGGGAGGCAGAGCCAGAGGGCGGGGTTGCAGGGAGATGTGCCGCAGCTCCGCGTCATACGAAGACCTTGGCGAGGGCATCCGCACCGGCGCTGGCGATGTAGCATTTGGACGGGTGGAAGGCCACGTCGTGGATGGACTCGTCAAACTTCTTCCTGTGGGCAGTGAACTCCTGGATGCACGTTTTACTCTCCAGGTTCCACAGACGAATGGAGCAGTCATGACCTGAGGACGAGACTGAAGGTTAACGGCCAATCACTGAGCCCCTTTACCCCCAACAGCCAATCACTGAGCCCCTTTACCCCCCAACAGCCAATCACTGAGCCCCTTTACCCCCAACAGCCAATCACTGAGCCCCTTTACCCCCAACAGCCAATCACTGAGCCCCTTTACCCCCAACAGCCAATCACTGAGCCCCTTTACCCCCAACAGCCAATCACTGAGCCCCTTTACCCCCAACAGCCAATCACTGAGCCCCTTTACCCCCAACAGCCAATCACTGAGCCTCTTTACCCCCAACAGCCAATCACTGAGCCCTGCTAATGTTGAAATGATCAGTTTTCAGAGGTACAGGTACAGATACACAGGCCTACAGCGCCCTCTGGTGGTTGTCAGTGTGAAAATAACAAGTGAAATTATAGAATAATGGGTTAATAATTTCACATGTAAGTCATACCTCAGGCCAAACTATGAAAAATAGCACCAGCATCATAAGTGTAATAATAACCTTTCCCCTCATTGTCTTCAGTGTCAAACAGGTTTTAAGTCTTACTTTCGTCACTACCAAAAATGTCCAAAAATTAAACACGTTTGGAGAGTGATGGAGCAGGATGGAAACAGGACTCTAGGTTCATCACTCGTTTTGGACCCATGGTTGATACTTCCTTGTGAGGTTTTTTTTTTCCTTTTTTTGAGCTTTTGTGGACCCCCCTCTCTTTCTCTCCAGCATCGAATTGTGGTTTAATTAGAACCCATAATAAAGTCAGCATTAAAGAAAAGGGAAAGAAAATAACATATGAAAGGAAAGAGGGAAAAAAAAATCATGCTTCAGTGATGAGATTGAATAAAGTACTTTACAGTGAAATAATTCTGAGACAAAAAGAAAGGAAGAAAGAAAAAAAAAACATTTGGACCCATCCTGTGTGCCGTATGAGGGGAAATTGTATAGAATGATAACTTTCTGTGCTAGAAAATGTAATTTACTAAATTGGATATCTGATAACCCCCCTTCAAGAACACAATGACATAACGTTATAATATAGTTTATATCTGTGGGCTGTCTAACGTGTAAACTGCATGAAAAAGACAATATTTTTGGCAGAATATGGAACCATTTGTGTCCTTTAACATTGAAACCATGGGGAGGTTAAGTCTCCGCCTCTTCCAGGAGGCTCATGGGGCCTCAGATCAGAATGAATGGTATTCAATGGGAAATAAAATGAGAAAATAGTATCTGGTTTGTCATGTGCCCTGAATCACACACATGTTGTACCTCATAATAAATGATAATTATTGATGTGTGTTTCAACTGCTTCTATTAACCAATGGCTGATTTATTTGCGAGTAAAATGCGTTAATTTGGACTATACGCCTGATGCGCATGTGACGTCACCACAGACTCCACACCACAGCTGAGTGGAGTGTGACATATTGTAGTCTCTTACTAAGCCCACATAAAACCTAATGTCACATTAGCTTAACATCAAAAACTGATGGTTTGCCTGTCATCAAATATTTATTATTAACCACTATCTTAAGTAAATGTCAGAGCACTTGTCAAACGGAACGAGAATTTAGCTTGACTCATTCACTACCATTCAAAATTTTTGCGAGCTAAACACCCATGGACCGGAAGTAGAAGGGTGTGACTTTTAGCCTATCCATATTGATCAGAGGACTCACGTTAAAAAAAAAAAAAAAAAAAAAAAAAAAAAAAAAAAGACAAGAGGACTTGTGTTTAATTTCCTGTACTCGTAGTCTTCCGCTTTATCTGGGTCTGGGTGACAGGGGAAGCAGCCCAGAATTCCCTCACCCCAGCAACTTCCTCCAGGGGAATCCCAAGGCATTCCCAGGCCAGCTGAGAGATATAATCCCTCCAGCGTGTCCTGGGTTGGCCCCGAGGTCTCCTCCCGGATAGACATGCCCAGAACACCTCCCCAGGGAGGCGTCCAGGAGGCATCCTCACTAGATGGGGCGGCTGTGGCTCAGTTGGTAGAGTGGGTCGCCCAATGACCGAGAGGTTGGCGGTTCGCGTCCCAGCTCTGGCTGTCCACATGTCGAAGTGTCCATGGGCAAGACACTGAACCCTGACTTAGGCCCCCAGTAGGACTGACCTTAGACCTTAGAAACCTACTGGTGTAGTATGAGTGTGTGTGTGAATGGGTGAATGAGAGGCCAATGTAAACCACCTTCATGGTGCTCAAAGCGCTATATAAGTGCAGTCCATTTACCATTTAGATGCCTGAGCCACCTCAGCTGGCTCCTCTGGACAGGGAGGAGCAGCACCTCTACTCTGAGTCCCTGCCGGATGTCCGAGCTTGTCACCCTATCTCTAAAGCCTAATTTATACCTCCAGAACCAGACGGAATTCATCTTTTCATTCCTTACGTTGCTCCTGGAGCAGGTATTTATGCCTCCGTCCGTCTTATGGATGTTATGTTTGAAATCCTCTAGGGGGCGGTAACGAGTCACATTGCCGAGGTTTCAAGAAACATGGCGTCTATTGAAGCAGTGATTTCAATGCATGAAAAATGGACCAGAAATAGGCGCACAAAACGAGGGGAGTGTGCGCCCACTATATGGTCCTTCAACCATCCCAGCGGCTGTAGTATGGGACGATCAGGGCCCATGGCATGACCCCCGCTCATTTTTGACGTGCGAGCCCTGTAAGCCTGAACATATCGGTCCCTTGCCAAATTCCACTTGCTTGGGACTTCATTCGCAAATAACCCCACGACACTCGCAATCTTCTCCCAGCTGTTCTTGCAGCGCTGTTTATCTCTGTGCCCAGGCACCGTCGCATCATACAGACGGATACATCTTCTGACCAGCTCACAAATTCTATCCTCCATTACAATTCTTAAAGTTCTAGCCAGAACCTTCTTCGTGGGTGGATTTCTGAAATTTTACACTTCAGCCTCTCTACTGCCCCACAATTTCCTGTGGTATTGCTCCGTTTCGCCTAGAGCTCACCGGATTCCTAAACTCTTGACCAACAGAAAAACTGATGGTTGAAACTCCCTCTGGAACTGGATGAAAACGCCAGTTTCTGTAATTAACGGAGGGTAATTCAAATTAAGGTAAATAATTTTGGCCACTTGGATCAGAGGCCCCATTCTTTCAGTCAAGACCCAAAGGTCATGACCATAGGTGAGGGTCAGAATGTAGATAGACCAGTAAGGCAAGATATTTAATTTCTAATTTCTTTCAATGTTTAATTTTTAATTTCCTATTCCTTTTTTTGTTTTTGTTCCAGGTCATTGAAGAACTAATGAGCGAATTATCAGCTGGTGTATTTAAGTATACGTGAGCCCAGTCTGGTTCTGTATGTTCTTGTTAAATTCAATAAAAAATTAAAATTAAAAAAAGAAAAGAAAGAAAAGTCACTCAAACTAAGAGTTTATTTAAGACAATAATGTGTGGGGTCTTTGTGGACGAGTCCAGACCCAGACCTAGGTCCGGGTCCAGTTCTAAACCCAGGTCCAGAGAAGACTTACTTCCTGACATGAGGTAGAGTCCGTTGGGGTCGACGGCCAGGCTGGTGACGGCGTCCAGGTGGGCCACCATGGCATGGATCAGTTTACCGCTGGCGTTGTCGTAGAACTTGATGTGGCGGTCGTCCTGCGCTGTGATGGTGATGGGCAGCGTCGGGTGACTCAGAACCTTATTGATGTGACACGGAGAACCTGCAACCACACAGACCAGAGCAGACGTTAGAACACACATTAACCCTGTAAACCTCCCAAATAACTGATCCAAACTGTCTAACAGCTGCTGAGCCAATAATTCTATCAATAACTGCTGAGCCAATAATTCTATCAATAACTGTTGAGCCAATAATTCTATCAATAACTGCTGATCCAGTCCAGACCTACCAGACTCTGGACTGGACTCCAGACTTAGGACCAGCTGACGCGTCTCCATGTTGAACAGTCCAATCTGTCCCGTGGTGAAGGACGCCACTAGGTGAGCAGGGTCACTGCAGACCAGGTCCACAGAGGAGGGCACGCCCAGTTCTGCATCAGAAACACAAATACTGATCTTGAGTCTAAAGAACCAGAACTGCAGAGACCCCACTGGACCCCACTGGAGGAGGGGGAGGTCGTACTTTTGTTTTCGTTGAACACAGCAAGAGCAGGGGTGGAGCTGTTGGCGTCCCACAGCCTCACGGTCCCGTCGGCTGAGCACGACAGGAGGCGCTGGTGGGCAGAGCTATAGACCAGACCCCAGACAGAGTCCGTGTGTCCACATAGAGGTCCACGAAGAACCGATGGGTCTGGAAGAAGAAAAACACAGACAGCCATCAGGAAGGACTAGATAAATAATACTAATGTGTGTGTATATATATATATATATATATATATATATATATACACATACATATAAGCAAGGGATAATGTATTGCTCACGCATTACTATCAGAAAAATATTCCCTGACGGGGCCAAACAACACCCCGAGACTGAAGGCGGAGGGGTGTGGAAGTATTTTAAACACACACATATATACATATATATATATATATATATATATATATATATATGAAGGCGGAGGGGTGTGGAAGTATTTTAAACACACACATACATACATACATATATATATATATATATATATATATATATATATATATATATATATATATATATATATATATATATATAGCCCCGTGAGAGTGTGTCGGAACATTGGGATGTGGGAATAATGCTATTATCCCACGTGTTACAAGTTAAAAGTGTTGGCAGTTATTGTGAATAAACTCAAACTTTGAACAAAGGTGAAAATTATTCTGAAAGTGTTTAATAAAGATGACTGACTGACCGTTTTGTTTCATGCTCTTTATATATGAAAACAATAACAATGTAACAGGCTAAATATAATATTCTATATAATACTATTATAATACTTTATTAAATTATTATTATTATATATATATAGTATATAATTATTATTATTATTGTGATTATACTACATAAAAGGACATAATTGTGTGACGATGGCTCCACTCACCGTAGGAGTCATAGGGATCGATGTTGGCGTTGGGCGTGTTCCAACACTGGATGGTCCCGTCAATGCCGCCGCTGAAACACTGATCACCTGTGGAGCTCATCACCACGCTAAGCACTGCCCCCCTGTGGACGCACATGCATATTGTCAGCCAATGGGCAGCGTTCGCTCTGTGAAAAGTGAGTGCGGTCTTGAAGATGACATGTTTGTGTTGGTGGCGTGTACGTGTTGGGACCTGTGAGCTCTGAAGGTGTAGATAGGTTCCACGTCTAAGGAGGCGCTCCTGTTGACAGAGTCATGATATCAGGTTAATTTGGGAAACTGACATGGATGGATACTGAACCAACGTCATCATGACAACAGACGCCATGTGTGTGAACATTTATTCATTTAATAGGTGGATCTGTGGTTCCGCTGGGTTTAATGTGATCACATGAGCGCTGCGGTTCTTACTTCTTGACGGGCGCCGTCTTCTGCAGGTTCCACATCTTGAGCGTGTGATCCTCAGAGGCGGTGATGAGGACCGGCTCCACGGGGTGAAAGGTCAGCGCTCGGATCCCATCGAAGTGACTCCGCAGCGTGAATTTGGGGTTCCACGTTTTCCTCATGGCGTCTTTATTGTTGCCGATCTAAGACCAGAACATTTATGGTGTGAGGAAAAGAGTCAGACAGAGGCTAAGAAAGGCTCCGCCCACTTTGACCATGAGAGAGACAGAATAAGGGTCAAAGCCACACCCAATTCAATCGTGTTGCCATGACAATGCCAAAACCATGCCATAGAAATGAATGGGGTTTTTGGCAGAATAACTTTGAATGGGACTGAAGTTTTTCCCCCCAATATAGTTAAACCAAATTAGCCAGTACCAGTAACCAGTAGCCTAGCACTGTGCTAATAGCAGAAATGGAAATACCCAGTGTGTTAATGACAGACTGAAGAGATAAATGTTCAGACCAGTTACTGTGCAGATACTGGACCATGACAGTGACAGAGTGAGTCATTTTAATACCAACTACAAATAAGTAACTGGTGTTTGTGAATTCCTCAACTAGTGACATTGAGACATGAGATGTGGTGCTAGCTAAATAATAATAATTATAATAGCTTAATAATATGTTATATCAAATGTGTTCTTACAACTATACATATTTTCAAAGCTCACGTCTAAAGTCGATTCACACATACATCACTAACGACAACACCGCAAATTTAATGATATTTAATCCACATCGCGTTTCAAATTAGCCGCCGACAAATTTGACCTACTTATTTCCGGGTCGCCTGAGGAGGAAGACTGCTGCACTTTGCTTGTGTGGAAACATGGCTCAGGCTACCCTCGGGGGTTAATCTGAAATCGATTTCATATGACTGGGGGTAACTTGAAATGGGGGGGCCAAGTATTGAAGTATTACCGTATTAGTATCAAATATTAAGTATTTCAGTCATACCAGTCCACAGTGACAGTCATTTTTCCCATGGAATTGGCTGTAATCTCCGCAGCGGACTAGAGCTCAATCAGCCATCTTTAGTTCAGAAAAGATGCAGTGAAAAAACTTGATATATGGATGATGGAAAATCCATACTAGAGTGAATGTGTAGGAATAAGGCTCATAAGTAAATTTGTGGGAGTGTATACGTTTATAGGCTACCAGTACACCTCCCATTCTGTGTTTTGCAGCCGTTTGATCCCAGTGAATGTCTGCATAGTTTAACTGTTCTTCCTCCACTTCAACACTCTCGTCATCTGTCTCATATGGCTCAAATTGATGTGGATGAATAATATTTTCCTCTTCAACTCAGTCACCTGGTACTTCTCCTATTTCTACTGAAAAATAATTTAAATTGTCACTGGAATGGCAGCTGTTGTCTATGTCGATCATGTTTCAACACGAGTAAAGCGGAGCTTCCTCCGCTGATGTTCAGGCTACCCAGAAATAAGTAGGTCAAATTTGTAGGCGGTCAATTTTAAATCACTTTGTGGATTAAATATCATTAAATTCGCTGTGTTGTCGTTAGTGATGCATGTGTGAATCGACTTTAGACATGATGAGCTTCCAAAATACGTAAAGTGAAATTAGTTAAATTTTGATGTTATGGTTCAATGGCGTATGTCCCTGGTTGTAATTTAAGTTTTTTTATTTAATTTAAAGTTTAAATACTGTTTAGGAACTGGTACCAGTTTGAAAGTACTGATTTGTTATGGGTATAGAATGAAACCCTTTTGGTACCCAACCCTATATATATATATATATATATATATATATATATATATATATATATATATATATATATATATATATATATATATATATATATATAACGTTTTCTGGCTTCCGTCAGTACTCACGTCGTACGTCAGGTTGTCGGCCTCGTTGGCTACGGTCAGTCCCGCCAACTCCCCCAGTCCCAGCTCGCTCTCCATGGCTTCGTCCGGACCCATGATGAAGGACTTCCCTGAGGTGGGGGGGAAGGTCAGCGCTTCCACTGGGAGGAGGACACACACAGTTAGAGGACACTACTACACACCAGCGCTGCCGTCAGCAAAAGGACGGGTTATGGCAGCAGTCTGAAACATGCGGCCCGTGGGATGAATTTGTAAAGGTCAATAATTCCACTGAGGAACTAATTTTAGTTCAGGCTCTACATACAGACCAATATCAAATTATAGCAAAATAACCTAAAAAATTACTACATTTTCTTCTTCCCATTTATGTCTTTGTTATAGTGCAAAAAATAACATTAAATCAGGAAAATATTTATACTTACGAACTATTCTATCATAATAAAATGTGAAAAACCTGAACAAATATGAACAACCTGAAATTTCTAAAGAAAATTTAACTTAAAATTAAATTTTAGCAATTTAGTGTTTTTGTAGTAGATCTAATCTATAATGCACGTGTGTAAATGATAAATTAAGGCATAATATTGTTAGAATTGCACATATTTTTCTTGATATACTTCAGATTTTCAGGAAATTCACACCTTGTCAGATAGTTTATTTTTTAAAAAAAGTAAGTATTTTCATAAGGTAATGGGGTTTTTTGCACTAAAAGACAAACATTTACAATGGTCATTTTTTCTAGGTTCTGTTATTGTACTGGTCTCGTCCGCTGGAGATCAAATCAGGCTGAATGTCACCCATGAAAGTCATGAGTTTGGCTGAATCCCATTTCACCTGTTATCCCTTCCTGTTTCGCACATCCACGTGTAGGGGTAGGGGTGTCTCAATTCATGTTAAGAGGGGTGGGGGGAAGGGGAAGGGCTTTATGAGCCTTCAAACAGACATTTTCCAAAGGCAGACTCCAAAAGGAGGGTTAGGGTTAGAAATTACCCAGAATACAATGCGAAAGGATTCGCATTGTATTCTGGAACTTTCTGGTGGCATTTCATAGATGCCACCATTTTGTAGATAGTGGCATCTATGAAAGAAGTAGACAAGAGAGAAGTACACAAATGTAGTATTTTCACCGTAATTAACCGTTTTTAAGTTGTAATAACTGTTGTATAAAGTTTGACAATGTCGCAATGTGTAATGGTAATTTTCTCCATAAAATGCACATGAAAATAATAAAATAAAAGGAAAAATCCCTATTTATGAAAATGTGCAGTAATCAGTCGATGCATAGCACGTCTTCAATTCGATGCAACTACAACTACAGCAGACACATTTGTTTACTTCTGTTTAAAGCAGTCTTTGGTTACGTAACAACTGGTGGAACAAACTGATGACGTAGGTGAGTGTTGAAGGGGGGTTCCAATTCATACGGGTTGATTTTCAAGCCCTACCCCTCCATTTTAAGGGGTAGGGCTAAGGGATGAAATGAGAATCAGCCTTTGAGACCCCTGGGTTATGGTGACGATGATGAGGATGAAGAGTCACCTTCGTCCGCCCGGTTGGCATCGTGTTCGTTGAACCGGGCCACGTTGGGTCGGGCCTGGGGGGCTGAAGGGGGCTGCATGTGGGACAGGTCCTCGGCATCTCGGAGGTTGGCCAGCATGTCCTGAAGTTTGGAGCGGTTGGGCCCTGAAGGACAGAGTCCAGTACAACGTTAAAGACATGTTTAGACACCAGGAGGAAGGACAAAAAATAAACAGACAAAAGAAGAAACCAGTGAAAACAGGAAGAAGGATCTGGAAAAAGAAAAGGAAAATAAGAGTGAGTGAAAAGAACAAAGAAAAGTGAAAGGAGGAAAGAAAAAACCAAGAACAGACGATGGTACACCAACAAGGCCAACAAACAGAACCAGAACCAGAACCAGAAAAGCACTTTCATACATGAACCAGAGGATCAGGTCGAGATCTGGTCTGGGGGATCAGATCTGTATGAGGAGTGGGGGATGGGGTCTGAACGAGGAATGGGGGATCAGATGTGGACGTGGTCTGGGGGATCAGATGTGGACGTGGTCTGGGGGATCAGGTAGTTAATGGCAGTTCCACAGACTGACCATCAGGGGGAAGCGTTTACACATGAACCATCATCCACTGCTGTTTAAAGCCACAGTTTGTTTTCTAGTTGAGGCTGTTGGGGCAGTTCTTATAATGGATTGTGCAAATTTATGTAAAAGTATGAAATTTGGCACAGACATAGTTTTTGACATGCTGAATCCAAATCTGCTGGGAGCCGAAGCCAATTTCTAATGGTGCTGCCCTATTGGATGATTCAAAATGGCCGACTGCAAAGTTACTTTTTCTGAAAGCTGATGAAAAGCAAAAACACAAAAGAAAACCCATTTTTGTTGGTTTCGAGCATCAGATATTTAAAATCTGTGGAAGATCCAAATCATTGCTTGGCAACTGAACCACTGAGTAGGACTGTGGCAGCTGAGGTACAGAAGTATCTGTGGGGTCCAAATTGACGCTGGAACGTTTGATGCCCAAGTCATTCCAAGACACGTGGTTTGTAACACTGAAAGCTGGAACATGAAATTCTGTGACTAATTGTCTACATCGAAGAATGTCACAAAGACCCGACTTCTCATGTTTGTGGGCAGCACAACTCCATCAGTGGAGAATTGTTTGATCACTGCTCGTGCCATCGAATGTTTCACTTCCATAACACGCCTGTATGAGACAGATGTGCCAAAGGCAAAAAGTGAGTAGGGGTACAAAATTAGTAAATTGATAGGCTCACATTATGTCTCATCTACTATTATGAATCTAAATGTACATATACATATACCCAAGCCTGGATCCCGAACCGGGCCATCTGGGCTGGGGCCTGTGGACCTCGAGCTCCCGGGGGCCTCCATCAGTTGGTGTTTCTATTTTCTTCTTTTCACTTTTCTTCTGCTTCGTCATGTGGTAAACTTCCCCCAGTAACTGCTCTGGAGTTGTTTGTCGCGATCTGTTGATGTTATGTATGACAACTAATCTGCACGACTTCTGCCCAGCGACTCTACTGGGCCACTCTCCAGTACCTACCCTCGAGCAGGAACTCCGTTGATTCCTGTAAAAGTTCCAGAAGGTCTGAATGGCCCAGTCAGTGGAAACACATGCACATACCGTGAAGTTCCTGTAAAATGGTCTGGAAATTCCAATAGTGGAAACACGCTTTTTGACACTTGGCAGTCTTTGTATAACTTTTGTTCTTCCTCTACAAGCAGATGGGGGAACGCTTTTAAAAAACAGACAGGAAGATTCTAAAAACAGTTTGTTTGCTATTCTTTTAATTGTTTCTACATTTGAGGGTAGACTGGTTTGACATGTCATAAAAAGAGTAAAGTGGTGGTAAGATAAGCTGCCAGTCAGTATGAATCCTGTACAGAAGTTTCCAAAAACATAAAGGGCCACACTTGTGTACTATAAGCCATCTGATGTGTTGGTGTATGTAGTGTCGTGGCTCTGTGGGTGATCAGCTGCATTTGTGTGAGTGTGCACGTATTTATTACTACTAACAGTGTGGCCCTAGGGCCTCTGAATTCTTAATCCAGCCCTGTATATACCCCTGTTAAAGTGAACACTGAATTAATATAGAACAATTAATATATGTTGCCAAATGCATTTAAAAACAAAATAAATATATTGAATTCTCCATCACTTTGCAGTGTGGTTCTCCCCAAGATTTCTTCTTTTTCCCACTAGGTTTTCAAAAATTTTCTTGCCAAGAAGGAGGGTCTAAGGACAGGGGATGCTTGGGACTTTTTTAAATATATTTCTGTAGGTGACTGTGTTTCAGTAAAGCCCTGTGAGACAACTTTGTTGTGATTTGGGGCCTTATATATAAAATGTAATTGAAAATTGAATTTTCGTGACAATAATTAGCAATATTTGTTGGTATATCAGTAGTGGTCATCTTAAATCAATCTAAATCTCTGGTTTCGTCACTACTCCTGTCACATAAAATACAGATTTAGTATCTTTAAGGCTTAAAATGAATGATATGTCCTTTGTTGGTCAGTCTTATGATATTTTTCTGGCTAGAAATGGAAAAAAAACCTGGAATTTTTCAGCGGCAGCCATTTTGAATCATCCACTATGGTGGCCCTGTTAGGAATTTGTTTTGGCTCCTGGCAGATTTGAGTTCAGCAGAAGCAGATGTATCTCTGTACCATGCTTGTGCATTAATTTGCACAATAGTTCCCCTTATATTCTTGACTACTCCTGGTTCTTCAGTTTTAAGTTTCTGAAATGAGTAAAAGGAGAAAATCAACACTAATAATGTGGTTTGAATCATTAAAATACAATCGTTTTGATTAATAAATAAGTTATTTTAACTGAAGCACTTTGAAAACATGTAAATAAAGTGTCAGTAGTAAATATCTAGCGCAGGCGCCTCAAACATCCAGCCTGGGGGCCAAATGTGGCCCCCGGGATGTATTTGTAAAGTGCAAAAAATTTCAGTCAAGGCTGTGGAACTGATTTTAGTTCAGGTTCCACATACAGACCAATATTATCTATAGTCAAATAGCATAAAAAAACTTACAAAAAATAATAAATCCATATTTTCTTCTGGGTTTGATGTAAAAAAAAAAAAACAATTTGACATTATGTCGATAATGAAACACATTTGAATTTTTTTTGTTTTAAAAAATGACATGAAAATATGGAAATACAGAGGTAACTCAAATTATGAAAGACACAGTTAACGAAAAACCTTTGTCAATTTTTCGTCTCTGAATACAAAAAAAAATTCAATTTACAAAACAAAACCTCCGAGACGTCAATACAGTACTGTGCGTACTGTACATAAATACACACTGTACATACAGTAGCATTGGCTATGAGGGAGCTACCCATGATGCTTTTGGTGACCTTTGACCCTCATTCATCACAGAGTTCTAACAGACATAAGAGAGAGTTACTGTTGTTTCATGAGTTTTCCCAGTGTGCTCACTGAAACTTTATTTCAGTACATATTAGTTATTTATCATGAGCCCAAAGAAAGTGATTCCTGGTGTGAATGAAAAGAAGCGGCTGCGTTATCAATAGAAGTGAAACAGGAGATGATTAAAAAAAAGGAGGAGGCACCCATTTATTCCAACAGCACCAATAAAAGACATACTGGAAAAATGTGTGGAAAAAAACCTAATCTCGAACAAATGTTAAGGAGTCATGCTATCGCCCAATATTACGACGTCTGCCTTGCGCATTTTAGGACGATTATGAAAAGTCGTCACAGGCAATCATCTTTGGATCGATATTTCATCAAATGTTTGTCAACAAACATTGTTGAAGGTGAAAGTGACAATTAAAATGGTATGGAAATTATTTGCATGTCTGGTTCATTTTAATGGTTTAATGTTTAATATTCAGTCAGTGAAGAGACATTTACCCACCGAGATCAATAAATTAAATCTAAAATAAAAATTTTCTTTTATGTTCAACACATATTTCAAACAAAAATGTAATATTTTTAAAGCATTTGAGAGGTAGTATTGGGGGGGCCTCGGAACGAATGAGGCCTTTAACATGTAAAATGTGGCTCTATTTATGAAAACTTCATGTTATGAAATCTTGTAAGTTGAGCTACCACTGTATTTACATTTACAAACTATAATGTAAGAATAAAATTTGAAAAAGCTGAATAAGTACAAACATGAAATGTCTAAAGAAAATTCACTACAATTTTAACCATTTTTTGCTTCTTCATGTAAAAATGACACGAAGCAAAACATTGTTAAAATTGCATTTATTTTTCCTGGGAAATTGTAGTTTTTTCTGGTTATTTCCATATTTTTTGTTTGTAAAAGAACATTTTTTCGTAATTTAATGGGGGTGTTTTGCACTAAATCAAAGGCAAGACATTTCAGGTATTATTTACATGATTTTCTATTTTACTGGAAATCATATCAGGATGAATGTGGCCCTGGAAAGAAAATAAGTTTCCGAACTCTGATCTAATGGGTACAGGTGTAACTTTAGTTTTTTGGGGTTTTTTTACTCATCATTTATATTAATCTCTTAGATCATCTTAGTTTATCAAAGGATTTTAATAAAAAACATTCAGCTTGTAGACAGACGGAAATATTTAACAACTGGAAGAGAACATGTTTGGTTGAAAGAGTCCTGATGGTTTTTGTACATGTGTAGTTCATGTGTGAAAGAGGCTCATACTGCTGCTGCTTTAGCTTCTGAACCCCTGATAAACACAGTATTTCAGGAAAACAAACGTCCACAGATCTGATGTGTGTCTGTGAGGAGTGAAGAAGCAAAATAAAACTGTAAAACATAACAATAACACCACATGACAGTCCAATGAAGAGGAGGAGATGAGGAGGAGATGAAGAAGAGCTGAGGTTTGTTGTGTCAGAGACATTATATTGAAACAGATGAAAGTGAAGACGCGTTTAGAAACAGAATAAAAGTTTTCAGGTTCAGAGAAAAACTGACATAAAAAAAGAAGAATGTTTACACAAAGACATGAAATAAGGAAAAGACAAGTTAAGTGAAAACAGACAGACAGGTGTATAGACAGACAGAGACAGGTGTAGAGACAGACAGGTAGAGACAGTCAGACAGACAAAGAGGTGTAGAGACAGACAGTCAGACAAGGTGTAGAGACAGACATACAGACAGACAGGTGTAGAGACAGACAGACAGGTGTAGAGACAGACATACAGACAGACAGGTGGAGAGACAGACAGACAGGTGTAGAGACAGACGGGTAGACAGGTGTAGAGACAGACATACAGACAGACAGGTGGAGAGACAGACAGACAGCTGTAGAGACAGACATACAGACAGACAGGTGGAGAGACAGACAGACAGGTGTAGAGACAGACAGGTAGACTGGTGTAGAGACAGACAGACAGAGGCTCAGTGAATAAGGATGGAATCAGCAGGTCCAGATACTATTGTATATCTGAGGCCATGGAGTCAGTCTGGTTATAGAGGAGGAAGAGGAGGAGGAAGAAGAGGAAGAAAAGGAAGAAGAGTAGTAGTCATCATCATCCCTGCGTGGTCACTTACTCTTCACCCCCTTTTTGCCCTTGCGTTCCTTTCTGTACTGCTCCTTCAGTTTGGTTATCAGACCAGGGTCCACATCCCAGGCCTCACAGCTGGGACTGTCCTTCTCTACAGGGAACAAAACCACACCGACACGCTGTGAGGAACCGCCTCCTGGAGCTGCCTGGCCCTGCCCCCTGGAGCTGCCTGGCCCCGCCTCCCTGGAGCTGCCTGGCCCCGCCTCCCTGGACCTGTTTACACCCTGCTGCTCTGCTGGTGCCTCATTCCATTACGCTCCCGTCCCCCCTAAACTCCGGCCCCCAAAAGGTATCTACCAAGATGATGTGTCTACACCGCACCCACCAGGAGGTGCCTAGGCTCCGCCCCCCAGGGGGTGTCTAAGCCCCACCCATTAGGAGGAATTTAAGCCCTGCCCCCCAAGACTCCTACACCTTTATATGAAGCTCAGGCTGCTGTTGTGGATCTAAACTGTTCAGACTCAGGTGCTGGGTTGGTCAAACTGGAGGATCTGTGGGGGGGGGGGGTTTGTTGACATACGGGAGTGGAAACACTGGCTATGAACACACAGCGGAACAAAGCACAAACTACGGGTTAAACAGAGCACAGGCCAAACATCATGGATCATGAACACAGTGAAGACATGAATGAAGACACTGACCTGAAAACACATTAATATTTTACACACACTGTTAAAACTAGAAGTGGACCAGAACTGGACCAGACCTGGACCACACCTGGAGCAGGAATACGTAAAAAAAAAAAATACACCCAGGCTGAGGGTCATTTTACAGATTTTTTTTTTTCAAAATTTTTGTTAATTTTATTGATTATTTTCACAATTTGTATTAATCTTATTGATTATTTAACAAATTTTTCTTCATTTATTATTTAGCTAATTTTTGTTCACTTTTATTGATTATCTTCTTCTTATTTTTGATTAACTTTGTTGATTTTGAAGACCATTTTCTTTATACGTGTTCATTTTTTGGATCATTTTGGTCATTCTTATACTTTTGTCCTTTAGTTTCGTTACCATTTTCTCTCAATTTGATCATTTTATTGATCATGTGCTCTTTTTAATTTCTTCTGTCAACTTTTCTGTGTTAAATATTTTGTAAATTCTTGCTCCAATTGAGGATTGTTTATTTATTTATTTAAGCAGGAAGTCCTTTGAGATAAAATCTCTCCAACCACCAAACACCAGCACTATACAAATAAAGATTACTTACTTACTTACACTCTCACAGTGCATTTCTAGTCTTTCCTATTATTTCAAAACATTTTCAATTGTGCCTTCATTATTTTGTTAACTTTTTGGTTCAATATTGCTCTTTTTTATTAATTATGCAACTCATGTCTGTTCAGGGTTTTGTATGTATGTATGTATATATATATATATATATATATATATATATATATATATATATATATATGAAATATATATAACATTGTGTTGACTATTCTCTTTGCATTTATTCATTGATCTTATTTTGTTCATTTTTTTTGTCTACTTAAGATCATGTTTTCTATCATGTCTTGTTCCTTCTTTGTTTTTGGAGGTAAAAGCTTTTTAAAAGAGGTTAGCGGTAACCATTTCACATGCGTTTATGGTGTGTGTGTGGGTCCAGGTCATATTTTAACTCTGGCTGTAACTAACGTTTATGATTCTTGTATTTTGACCCAGTGAACGTTTCTGGACCAGACTCACCCCAGTCCGTCCCGTCTCCAGTGCCTCTGGACTCTGGTGACGTGTCCATTTCGTCTGGGCTGGACAGGAAGTCGAAGCCCTTGAGCGCCTCCTCTGTGTCCGGGTCCTCGCTGGTGTCCATACTCGCTGGCGAGGGCGACGACGTTGATGATGACGATGACGACGGCTTTTTCCTTATGATCTGAAGACAGTGAACAGGTGGACGTGACCTTCCTCTCCTCTTCCTCCTCCTCCTCCTCTTTTCCCTTTCACCACTAATCAATGCATATTGTGGAGTCCAGGGGTCTCAAACATGCGGCTCGGGGGCCAAATGTGGCCCATGGGATGAAGAGCATAATAACCTATTAAATGACTATATTTTCTTCTCAGTTTTTTTCTTTGCCTATAAATGATGACAACTTAAAATTTTTGTCATTATTTAATTGCAAAAACTAAACTAGAAAAGCACAGACCTCCCCCCTCTGAATGAAGGGACGTTCACCAAGGAGGTTATGTTTTCGTTGAAGTTTGTGTGTTTGTTTGTCTGTTAGCAATATTACTTGAAAAGCTATGGATGGATTTTGCTAAAAATGTCAGAATACTATGTTGGGATATGTTGGGAGTGTCACAAGTGAAAACAAATGATTACATTTTAGTGGTGATCCGGAAGAGATCTTGGATTCTGGATCACTTTAAAATGTATTCTCCATTTACCCTAATGTAAAATTTCAAAGTGATCCAGAATCCACCACCAAAATGTAATCACTTGTTCTTTGCGACACTCCCAGCATGTCCTGTAAATTTTATCAAAATCCATCCATGACCTTTTGAGTAATGTTGCTGACAGACAAACAAACTCCAGCCAAAACATAATGTCCTTTTGGCGGAGGTAATTATGAAAATATTTACATTTACAAACTATCCTATAACAATAAAATGTGAAAAAAATTAACAAACGTGAACAACCTGAAATGTCTAAAGAAAATTAGACACAATTTGAACCATTTTCTGCTTTTGTTACTAAGAGTTTAATGTCTTTGTAGAACTGATCCATAATAAAACACATGACTAATGATAAACTGAGGCAGAATATTGTTAAAATTGACCATGTTTTCCTCATGGCATTTAAGTTTTTTTGCATTTGGATAATTTATAAAAGTATTTTCATAATTTAATGGGTTTTTTTGCACTAAAACAACTGAAAGGTAATTAAAAAGTGATCTGAGAGTGTGGGATTATGGGTTGTTCTTTATGGATGTTGGTGTACTCATATTCAAACAGTTATACAATTATTATTTTGCCTTCTACAAACTTGTGACCAATTTGAGTTCATAGAGAATATGCAGAGCTTTCATTTAGTATATGATAAGATATAGGTTAAGCTTGTTGTCTTGACATATTAGCTGAAAAAACTACATCGATCAGTGAAAAACAGCATTTAGGGTAGCATTAGTTTTTGGGTCATAACATGGATTATATCTTTACATTTTCAATGTTAACATTAATATTTGTGTTCAGTAGATCCAGACCTTTCACAGAAAAACCTAATTTGTTTGAGTTGTGTGTGTGTGTGTGTGGGGCTTAACTGACAAAAATGTGCAGTTATTATTATTTATAGGTTATTATGTTTTCATTTTAGTGGTCCGACACACTGCAGATCAAATCAGGCTGAATGTACTAGATGATGTTTACATTTAGTATCTTTCAATTTTAACATAATGTTGTCAATTTTGTTGTGAAGGGGTGGAATTTTTACTTCATACCACTCCCTTTCAAATGTGTTGTCGAACTGTATGACGAATTAGATTAGATTAGATTGTACTTTATTGATCCCTTGGGAAAGCTCCTTCAGGGAAATTATGACTTCTGTGTGATTTATGTTTTTATTTATCTGTTTACTTCTCAGTGTTTTTTTGTTTGTTTGTTCTATTTTGTTTTTTTTACTCTGTGACACTAACTAACTAAACTAAACTAACTAACTAACATCAAATCAGGTGGTTTTAGAGCAGAGGGCGAGGGGGCGGAGCCTACTTACAGTCCTGGATTCCACATTCATCCTGTCCTTCCCTTCACCGTCCTCTTCCTCGTCTTCGTCGCTGAACTCGGCCGCGGCGTTCTCGATGAACTTGAAGGCCTCCAGGACGGCGCTCGTGTCCGACAGCTCAGTTTTCCTGCACAATCGTGTTCTCACGTCAACGTTCAGCAAAAACACAGTTTAACTATTTTATATCAAATACACTCTTGTCATCTGAACCCGCTTTATCCTCACTAGGGTCACTGGGGGCCTCATCCAGCTCCAATGGATGAAGGTGGTGTACACCCTGTATGAGACGCCACTTCATCTCAGGTCATGTCAAATATAATTAAAATGATATGTTTATAATGTTAAATCTACATGTTTATTATGTTAAATCTACATGTTTATAATGTTATATCTACATGTTTATAATGTTAAATGTACATGTTTATAATGTTAAATGTACATGTTTATAATGTTATATCTACATGTTTATAATGTTAAATGTACATGTTTATAATGTTAAATCTACATGTTTATAATGTTATATCTACATGTTTATAATATTAAATCTACATGTTAAAAATGTTAAATCTACATGTTTATAATGTTAAATCTACATGTTTATAATGTTATATCTACATGTTTATAATGTTATATCTACATGTTTATTATGTTAAATCTACATGTTTAAAATGTTAAATCTACATGTTTATAATGTTAAATCTACATCTTTGTGCTTGTTGAGAGAATCTATGTGTAGATCACGTGACCACATCACATGACTGAATCTTTCTTGTTAAATACACCTGTGTCATCTTTGTTTTGATTAACTAATCCCAGATGAAGGTCGTCTAAAACACGCTGGCTTGTCTGTTTGGAATAAAGGACTTTTATCAGCATCAGAGCCTCAGTACGTCCTCTGTTCTAAATTAAATTGAGACGTCGAGGACTTTATGGACCAATTCAAGTGCTGGTTCAGAGTGGCATAAACATCACCATGACGACCTCGCATCCATGACCCACCCTCTGGTTCCCTTGGCCGTGTCTGTCCCGTTGACCAGAGGCTCGGTGCCAGTCCGTTCACCGGTCCTCCCCGCTCCGTCCCCCGCCAGACCCAGCAGCGCCCGGACCCTCTGAGACTTCACGTCCAGGATGGTGTCAGTGTAGCCCACCTCCTGTAGGTACCTGGAACCCAGGAGAAGAGGAGGAGGAGGAGGAACGAAGGAGGACAGAGAAGAAGAAGCAGAGAAAGAGGTGAGACGAAGAAGACACAAAAAGGAAAAAAAAGGAGAAGTCTTGTGTTAGGTTTTATATATAAATACACTGAATGTTATTTTCTAATATGAAACAACCTGTAGATTAGTCTCATTTTCTATCATGTTCAAACACATCACATTAGAAGGATTCTAACGACAGGAGAATGTGTAAACAGGAGGACTGGTCCAGCCTGCAGCTGAAACACGTCCACTCATCATATCAAACTACAATAATGACGGTAATGAGGCCTGAACACCACCAGAGGGGGTTCTGCTCCACCCTTTGGTCCTGAACCCCCACCCACAGGAGCTACAGCTGTTCACCTGGTGTCTGTGATGATTCAAGGCAGGGGAGGTAAACATATGGCCTGTGGGCCCAAACCAGCCCAACTAAGGGTGCCATCAGCCCCAGGTAAGGGTCTGATCTTAAAAAACTTCAGGCTGTTCATGGTTGTTCTGGTTATTTACTTCTTTTTTTAAAGTAACTTGACTTTCTTCACACTAAAACACAAACGTGTATAATTATGTGTAGTGTGTGTGACAGGTGTGGGGTCTAGACTGGTGTAGACTCACTGTCGTAGGAGCTGACGGCCTTGTTTCCACGACAGCTGATTGTTCAGAGATCCAGACATGTCGTTCTCATTGGTTTCATCTGAACAGACAAACGGACACAGAACAGGACAAAAACAATGTTCTATAAACACCAGCAGAACCAGACTGGAAACTGCACAGATAAACACCATCAACAAGATCAAATGTTAACACACAGATTTACATATTTTTACACTTATCAACCTCCTGGGGTCTGCCTGCATATTTACACACTCTACATTTCCCGTTCTTCATATGTGTGTGTATATATATATATATATATATATATATATATATATATATATATATATATATATATATATACATACATACACAATTATTTTATTAAAAAGAAAAGAAGACAGACATTTCTAAAACATGCAGGACACTGGGACACAACTGCCATGCAAGGTTCTGCCAGATCTACTGGGAGTCTAATTTAGGGTTCAGTGTCTTTGTCCAAGGACACTTTGAAATGTGAACCGTTGATCCTTCAGTCAATGGACGACCCGCTTTACCAACTGAGCCACAGCCACGGAAATGGAAAAGAAGCAAAGAGAGCAAGGAAAAATGGGAGATGGAAAGGAAGAAGACGTTGATGACCTGCTAGCTAGCACGAAGCCTGGCTCCCACAGCATGGCTAAGCAAATTGGGTCGAACAGCGAGGAGACTTGAAAAGAAATGGACATTCGAGAGAGCATTCAAACTAGGGATGTGACTTTTGGCCCAAAACACGATTCGAAATTTGCTGGAAACTATTCGACTATTAATTGACGATGGAATGTGTTTCCACGAAGCGCTTTGAGCACCATGAATGTGGAAAAGAACTATAGAAGTGCAGCCCATTTATGTTGTCAACACTCGAGGACCACCTCATACCAGACTTCATGGGAAATGGTCTAGTAGTTTTTGTGTAAAGTGTGATAAACAGACAAATAACAAAAACAAATAAACATTACTCTGGCCTTCCCTTTAGGGGGAGGGGTAATAAATAAGATACAGAGGGCCACATAAGTTAAAAGCCAAAAACTAGAAGCAGGTCTTAAGGGGTTTACTCGGGGGTCTACCCACTTCTGTTCCTAGATCATTATAATTATCACCACAGTTAGTTTGGTTGTGAAATGATTACATTTTTAAATCAGATTATTTACAGGGTTCCTGTGGATTCATTTCAATAAATCATAATTAATTGCCATTCCTTTTTAGTAAAAAAAAAAAATCTAATCTAATTAAAAAAAAAATAATTCTGTGTTTTATTTTTCATGAGTAAACAGACTCAAAAAAGAAGAGCATATGTCTGCATTTACCATTTTTGTTGCAAACTAGGAAATTCATCAGCTGCAGTGCTAGCAGAAACTCTGCTAGCAGGGATTCTAGTGTTAGCAGAATGCTTCACTAACACACACTTTGCATTAATGTGACATTTTAATGTGGAAGCATTTTGGAGAAAAGAAAACCGAGTCCTACAGAGAGTGTCTAATAGTTTTTAGGCAGTTGACTAGTCAGTCTTGTTTTGGTTTGTAGTCAAATGTCATGCTGTTTATCCTCTTCCATCTGTGCATTTGCATATGTACAACACTAACTACTGTGACAAACTGTCTGAAATGTGTGGACAGAGACCTTCAGTCATTCTGCTGCAGATAATGGCTTCAATGTGTTCACATCTTTAATCAGATTAATCATGATGATGAATCAGTGTTGATGCACTCATTTTGACAGTCCTAATTGTTAGTACTGTTCATATGTTCTTATGGGGGTCTTCACCTCCTTTTCTCCCCCTTTAACCCCCACCCCACCCCCGTTCCTTTGAGTCAGGTCCAGCATTAACATGTGGTTTTACAAACTAAACAACAACTGTAGAATATCAGGGAAGCTTTTCTCTGGAAAAGCAAAAATAATTCGGCAAAAAAAGGCATCAGAACAACCGTTCTGCTGGTGGGATGCTGCATAAGACGAGTAAAAGAAAAGGTCTCTACTGTGGGGGATGATTTACCCCCCCCCAAAAAAAAGAAAAAAAAAAAAGAAAAAAAAAACAGGGGAGGGCTATTGTTTTTGGTTCGATTTATTGTTGTGTCTGTCTAATAAATATAAATAATAAAATTAACAATAAATGAATAACAATAAATGAATATATAAATAAAATCTGAAAAATAAACGAATAAATAAAACAAGATAAATTAATAAAAAATAAATAAATAATTGCAGGACCTGCGATGTGACTATGACGCACATGTACATTGCGATACTGATGCTCAAACAATATATTGTGCAGCTCTAGTGTCAACATTAAAGCATTAAACACATTTCAGATTCATTATATATATATCTCTGAGGAGCAGAAGTGGGTCATGTCTAATTCAGGAGGGGTGGGCAGGTGCGACCCCCCCTCCTCCCGTTTCGTCTTCATCAGCACTTCAAGGACTCGCAGCTTTGATCCTCCTCATGAATAGAAATGAGACCAAACATCGCAATCTGACTTAAGGACCAAGACGAGTAGAAAACCAGACGCCGTCAATACAACCACACGCTGCTACAAAGGGTTAAATGAGGAAGAGGAGGAGGAAGAAGAGGCGCGGGGACCAAAGTACGTGTCTTGTGGATTCGTCTGAAACAACGTATAATGTCTCATCTGGAAATACTGACATTAATGAGACGAAAGGACAGAAAATAACAGTCACATCAGAACACGCCCCAGATTTAGTCCCACACTTAGGATTCCACACTTCAGTCTGCAGGCGTCACTAAAGCATCTTTAAGGGTTTTGTCTGACACAAATATCAGAAAATCGTATATATTCGAAAATACAAATATTGACAAATAAATACAACCAAATGTCCAGATTTTTTTCTGATTGTTTCCTTTTTCCCCTCCTTTCTTTTTTCCGATTCTGTACCATCACAGACGTGCTGGAGTGGTTTGGAAGGAATTTTTTTTATCATGGATACATGTACCGTTGTTACCGTGGATACATGTGCAACTGTTAACGTGGATACATGTGCTCCTGTTACTGTGGATACATGTGCTCCTGTTACCGTGGATACATGTGTTCCTGTTACCGTGGATACATGTGCTCCTGTTACCGTGGATACATGTGCTCCTGTTACCGTGGATACGTGTGCTCCTGTTACCGTGGATACGTGTGCTCCTGTTACCGTGGATACATGTGCTCCTGTTACCGTGGATACATGTGCTCCTGTGCACCTGTTGTTCAGTCTGAAATGCAAACACACTTTCTAAATGTTGTCTTTTCTTATTGTGTTTTATTGTCTTTAGTCATTGTTGTTTTCACTGGTCTTTTCCGTCCTCCTCCTGCTGTAACAGAACACCTTCCTCATCCTCATCCTCAGTCGTCTTTGTGCAAGTGATGGAAACACATTAGGTGCTTTCTCAATGTAGGATCCATTTGTAGTTCCTACAACCTTTTTAGTTTCTGGAAACTCTCCCCCTTTCCCACAGCATAGGAACTACATAGTTCGTAGAACGTTCTTAGTTCCTACTCACAGGCAGGGTCTTTTTTAGTTTTTTAGAAACTATAGAAATATATTTGGTAAAGCCCAGACCACATCTATTTCCTCATTTTACAGTAAAAGCGCCTGTGTAGCATCAACTGTGTGTTGAAAAAAAATAGGGAGAAAGTAATAAATAAACGGACCAACAACATGGTTTTGTTTTTGGGTTAATAGGGACATCCTAGTGTCACCTGCCGCTGGACTCCTCGTCTCCTAAGTCTCTGTAAACTCCATTCTTGACAGACGCTGTATTTGACCACAATTAACATTCCTGTGATACTGTGGCCTCATTCTCTATTCTACTTTATAGTAGCGCTGTCTTCTACTTCATTGTGAGATTGTTGAATTTAGTGCTTAACGAATACATCACTGTGGTGGACGTTAGTGTCACATTGGCCCCTCCCATGGTTCTTACTGCCCTGTCAGAATGCAAACCCAAAGGTTCCCTAGGAACTATATAGTTCTAAGAACTATTTAGCTTATAGAACTACTCTGTGGGAAAGCACCTATTGTGACACATTCAGTAGTCTGTGGAACATGCTACAATTTGAGTTTTACAATTAAGTGATTCTTCAAGGCAGAGAAAATTCCTATATTTTTATTTTGTAATGGACGTACTGGAATTACTTGGGGAATCATTTCATTCTTAATTAAGATGAAACATATATATATTTTTTTTAGAAAATTAGGGATAGAACATTTAAAATCATAGTCATGAATGACCCCCCCCCCCAAAAAAAAAGGCAAAATCAGTGTTTAATAAAGCTGACTAACATGATCTCAAATCAATATCACCATAATTTTAATTTTTACTTTGATGAGAAATGCACGATAACTGGGGGATGCACATGCCCAGTTTCCATCTACTGATACTATGACATAACAGGCCAGTGCAGTCTGTACCGCCCCCTCGCCTTTATTTTGTTTGGGTTAAAATGTTGATGCTTGTGTCTTGTCAGTGGACATTGTTACATTGCAGTGAACTTTAATACAAATTGCTCATTGCTGGACAGACATGTGTCCGTGTTGTTCCTCTGCTGACAATGTGATGACGTCATCACAACCCGTCAACTCGACTTCAACTTTATTGATGGATAAGTCGACTTGATAAAAACTGAAGTCGTTAATGCCCTACTCCACACCATCTTAAAGGGAAATGAACACATGGTACCAGCACACAGTCAAAATAGACAAAAAAGACATTTTCTTTTTTATTAAAATACCGAATTTACCGACATGGGTAAAATGGTGTCTGTTATCGTAGTAAACGTCAGTGGGCCAAGGCTAATGTTGAGTGAAATTAATTTCAAACCACTTCTGAAGCATTTTGGAAACAAAGATAATTTAAACTAAACCAACCAACGTGATGATATTTACCCCAATATAAAACTTAATTCTGACATTAGTCTTCATTGTTTTTATCCCTATTTTATTTTAGCCAAAGTGTCCACAGGCTTTTGTCCACACAGTAGCTTTAAGGCCTAAACATTCAGACTTTCAGGAAGCTGGTGTGGTGTGTGGACTTTCCAAACTGTTCATCTTTTAAAATAAGATAACATATACTTTTATGGGGATGTTTTTTCTGGACTCCATCCAGCTGCAGTTTACAATATACATGTAGACAAAAGTACAAAGTGCAGCAGCAACATACTTCAGATACACACACATACACAAAGCAAGACAAGAGTTGTTGAATTACTGAAGTCAAGCAGTACATTCATTATGTGTGAAAATGTGTCTACCTGCCTTGTGCTTGTTTTTGTTTTGTTTTGTTTTGTTTTGTATTTTGACCGAGATAAAATAAAATTAAAAAAAAAAAAAAAGTGTAAAATGTGTATATATATGTATACACACACACACACACATTTTACACTTCAGTAATTCAACAACACTCGTCTTTCAGAAAAAGAGACAGTGATGAAAGCGCTGGAAGAAAACAGGATTGAACATGAATGCAGCCTCCACATGCCTCACAGTCCTGTCAGCCCAGGTATGTGAACAACTACAGCAGCCTGAGTTAGTGTGAAGGGGGGGAGACTCCATCCGAAGCTCCTCCCACTTACCAGAGTCGTAGCTCGGGGGCTTCATGTCACCTTGGTTTAACTCTGTCCCATATTTTAACTTGTGGTATTTGGCTCTGGAAGAAAACAGAAAAAAAGACAAAGAGATGAGCTGACAGGGCTGATCAGAAGAAGGAAATTAAAAAAAAAACAGATGAAAGAGGAAGAAAAGGAGGAAGAGGAACAGGGGGCAGAAGTGGAGGAAGAAAAGGAGGAGGAAGAATAAAAAGAGAAGGAGGAAAAGGAGGAAGAAGAGGAGGATGAAGAGGAAGAAGAAAATGAGGTGGGGGGGCATGAGGAGGAGGAGGAGGAAGACAATTCTCTTTATTTATTTTCAACCACATTGAACCAAAGCTAAAGCTAGTGTTAGTTGAAGTCTCTGTCGTAGATGATGATGATGTCATCAGCAGAGTGGCATCATGGGAATTGGTGTTTTGACCACAGTTACTGATTACAATCTATTTGATGTGAGTCACAAATGAATAATGTTCTGAGTCCAGTTTTATTGACGTGTTCATTAGTTAAAGGGAATATGAGTCTAATGATTGAATGGACAGATGATCACCATCGCCATGGTAACATTTAACCTCAAGTGTTTAGATCGATCAAGTGTTCATCGAAATTAATCTAAAACAACTCCATGATTAATCAGATTAAAAATTCTAATGCAATTCAATGGAACAGTTGTTTAAACTTGTTTCATTGAAACTGTTGAAGGTGTTAATTAAACATGTTAATGACATATTCAGATTTTTGCATCAGTTTTGGATATTTATCTTTTTTTTTTGTTGGCTTTTGTTGGGTGAGTTTTAGTGAATTTTGGCATGTTTTATAAAAAAAATTTCTCTACACATTTTGTGTATTTTTAAAAAAACAAAAACTCAGAACAATTGACAAAGTGTTTTGATGATGATTAGTTGAAATTAATCCAAAGCAACTCTGATTAATCTGATAACGGTGATCATTTAATATTAACTACTCTACCTTACATTTCCTCTTTTTTTAAGTTTAATATTATTATCAGTTCAATAAACGTTTCCTAAAAATAAATAAGTAAATAAATAAACAGAGGAAAAAAAACAGTAACAGTTCCAAATATCAGCAGCCTGCATCAGCCATTGGCAAATGTCCCAAAAAAATGTATCTTGGTCGATCACTAGTTTTTACACATTATGTAACATAAAGATGATGTTTATTATTATCTATCTTTTTAGATATTATCTATCTATCTATCTATCTATCTATCTATCTATCTATCTATCATTGAAACTGTTGTATAAACATGTTAATTGCGTATATATTCATATTTTTTTGCATATGTTTTGGATATTTTATCCCATTTTCAGGGCTTTTTTCTGTATTTTAAAAGAGTTGGAGAATACATTATGAATATTTCATGGTTTTTTGTGTTACTTGAGTGGATTTTAGCTCATTTTAATATTTTTCCCTCCACATGTTTTGTTTGTTAAAGTGTATGTGTGCATTTTGTGGGAAATTTTGATTGAAACAAAAAAGACACGACAGTCGACGGACATGAAGTGTTTTAATCATGACTAATGGAAATTAATCCAAATCAACCCTGTGATTAATCAGACTAAACAGTGATCATTTGACAGCCCTAGTTTTATTTGCAGGCAGTGCAGCCGTTGCCTGAACAACAGTTTCAGTTTCAAGGACAGAAACTAAACTAACTCAGCTAATAAATACTATTAAACAGATAGTGACGTGTGTTTTCTTTGTCATGTTTCGTCGTCTGCAGTTTCATACGAGGCTGAAAAACACTCGTCTGTTCAACCTCAGACCCCCTCCAGCCCCGCCCCCCTAAACACAATCTAATTCTGCTCAAATTGGGTACTTCCTACATTCACGCCAGCTCTAACGTCGCTTCCAGATACCCTCGAAGACATGACGTGTTGCTAGGCAACCGGGGAAACTGGTAGCAGTTCTGGGTTAAGTGTTGCTCCAGACGCCGGTGATGTCAGAGGAGAAAAGTGGATAAATATACGGTGGAAAATGGCCCAGGATCAGCCAGGGTTTACAGATCTGATGAGGAACGGAGGGAATTCACCACGCACCGCCGTGGTTGCCGTGGAAAACGGACATGACAACAGTGAAAGGCTCTAACTCACATCCACAAACACGCCCAGTTTAGAGCAAGGTTATAATAGTTGTGGATTCTTCATTTCTACCTCCACAAAGGAGGTTATGATTTACTTCTGTTTGTTTGTTTGTCAGCAAGATAACAAAGAGTTTGACAAAGAAAAGACTTTTTCAGAAAGTTACGCATTAGCAGAGATCATATCTACAATGATCTCCTTTTGATTTTTTTTGTGACAGATTTTGATGAAACTTTAAGCGATGATTGATAATGCTTCAAGGAAGAAACCATTACATTTTGAGCTATAAAGGTCAAAGGTCAAGGTCACGGTGAAGGTCCACAGCTAAAACACATAAGTGAGGATATCTCAGAATCCAGACCAGATAGTATCAGGTGTTTTTTTTTTCTCATTCGCTTCATCTTACCTTCAGTCATCAGATGAGAAATCACAGATACGATTGATGACATCACGTTTTGACGTCATCTAACGTCAAGTGAAGGTATATTTGCAAAATGTATAACCTTTATCTTAAAGCAGCTTATTGACATATTTTGTTATTTAACATTAGATCTAACATGTGAACTGTGGTTGTTGTGCGACGTCACATAACAGAGTGATGTCATACATGGTCGAATATTGAAATGGCCATATCTCCAAAATGAGACCGAGGATTCCTTTGAATCTTTTAAACCCTCTAAGGCACAGGTGTCAAACTCCAGTCCTCGAGGGCCGGTGTCCTGCATGTTTTAGATATTTCCCTCTTCCATGTGATTCAGTTTAACCCTTTAACTCCTGAGAACTAACAAAATAATTGGTAACATGAGCAAAGTAAGACACAAATGGTAGAAAATCAAAGAAAAATACTACAATAAAAAAAAAACAAAATGTAGAAAAATAAACAAAATGAGCAACAAAAACTAATAAATATTTACAAAATGACAAATAATGTGGAAAGAAAACTACTATTGAAATTTGGTCCCAGCAATTTTAATTTTGCCTTTAAATTTTTTTTAAATAAAATAAATAAAAAAAAACAAAACTCTTGCTTTTTGGCACCTTGTCCATGCACAAAACTAAAAGTTAAATGGTTGAATTTTTCGGAGTATTTAAACTAAATCATCCATTCAGAACGCATCATCCCTGACACATAAAGAGTTAATAATCAGCTCCTCATCAGACTGATAATGATGCAATGGTCTCCAGGTGGAATGGAAGAGGGAAACATCTAAAACATGCAGGACACCGGCCCTCGAGGACCACACTTTGACACCCCTGTTCTAAGGGATTGCTAATGGCTGATAAAATAAATTGTGAACAAACACTGAACATTAGTTTTCAAATAAGTTATAAACATCCAGATTCAAACCTTGGCAGACTTGTGCTGCTTTGTGGAGGTCTGCACTCTCAGAGTGATCTAGTTGTTTTAGTCACTTTTGACTTTTTTCCTCCAATTCTTTAGTTTTTACAGCAGATTTTCCAGTTTTTATTTTTTAAATTTTTTTCCTGAAATTTAGTTTTAGGTCACAGGTGTCAAACACAAGGCCTGGGGGCCAAATCCAGGCCGCCAAAGGGTTCAATCCTTGGGATGAATTTGTAAAATGCAAAAATAGATATTAAGATATTAATCAATTTAGTTCAGGATTACACATTTAGATCAAGTCAATCTGAAGTGGGTCAGACCAGTAAAGTACTATCATATTTATAATAATATAAATAATCACAACTCTCATTATTATTTTCACATATTTACACTAAAACAAAGTATAATTTCACAAAATATGTGAATAGTTTTGAACAAATATATGCAATTTTAAGAATAATCTGTCTGCTTTGATCCACTATGATCTGCAAATTATAATGAACATGTGGAAATGATAAACAAAAGCATAATGTGGTTAAAATTAGGCTCATTATTTCATTTCTTTCATGTTATTCAGATTGTTTGAAAGGATTGTTTGTCGATGCAATACATTGTCATTATTTAACTTTTTTCACTCGAAAATATAGAGAAATATTTGGAGTTGACATTATTTATGTGTTATGTTATTACTTCACTGGTTCAGCTTCACTTCAGATCAAATTTAGGTAAATGTGGTCCCTGAACCCACCCCTGTTTAGGTAGTTTCGGCTGTTTTTCTTGATTCAGTTAATTTTAATTAGTTTTTGAGAGCAGGTTTGCTAAGATTACCTTCAGTGGTTTTTTTCACCTGCAAGTGCAACACAGACAATGTGAATTGGGATGTGCTAAAAAGCTAACCTGTAGCAACAAAATGTTTACTATGGGCACATTTACTAGTGACAGACACTAAATCAACCTGTTATTGCACAAATGACAAAGGAAATGTAGGCGGCCTGTTATAATGGTAGTCATTAAAGGGTTAAGACTTTCAGAGTGTGGATGTGAAGGTTCTACTTGTGGCATATACCATATTTTTTTCGGACTATATGTCGCAGTTTTTTTTTTTTTCAGAGTTTGGCCAGGGGTGTGACTTACACTCCGGAGCGAATTATATGTGAAATTAACAAATTATTATAGAATTTCTCATGTTATTTTCACACTGACAACCACAAGAGGGCGCTGATGAGCATGAGCATTTTTTTATACTATAGGTTCTCTGAGTAAATGTTCATATGTTAGGTCACAGTCCTCGAGGGCCGGTGTCCTGTATGCTCTAGATATTTCCCTCTTCCACATGATTCAATTTAACCCCTTAACTTCTGAGACTTTAGCAGTTCTGCAGTAAAAAAAATAAATAAATAAAATGAGCAACAAAATGAACAAAAACTGCCAAAGTCATCAATTAAAATGAACAGAAATGAATAATAAACTAACAAAATAACCAGTAACATGAACAAAGTAAGACACAAACAGACCAAAATTAAAGAAAAATATAAAAACAAAATGAGCAACAACTAATAAATATTTGCTATAAATAACATGGAAAAATAGCAACAACAAAAAAAGAACTCGTATTGAAATTTGGTCCCAGCAGTTTTTAATTTGGCCTTTTGACACCTCAGTAAAAACCATAAAAAAAACAAAAAAATTGTTGCATTTCTCTGAACCTAACTAATCCATCCATTCAGAAGGTGTCAGCGCTGACACTTAAAGTTGTCATTCCATGGTTATTTCATTAATATTACTGTGTTCTCCATTGTTATTGAATGCATGGTTGTTTCTATTTAAAAAAACGTCCGGATAGTTTTGTTAATCTCTCCCAAAATTGGTTGGGAGAAGATTATTGTAATCAGTGTGTGTGTGTCCGCAGAGACATATCACACTATAACTCAATAAATAGTTGAGATATCACCATGGAATTACATGGGCATATACATATAGCTAATGTGCATTAGATGCAATGATCCATTTGAGTAAAGGTCAAAGACAAATGGTAAATGTTCTGCATTTATATAGTTCTTTTCCACCATCATGGTGCTCAAAAGTGCTTTACATTAGCCTCACATTCATGCATTCACACACACGCTGTAACTACATATTCCCGAACTTAGTTGCAAGTTTGTACTTTTATGATGTCACTGCTACCAGTGCCTGATAATCTACCAATGCCATTACTGCCAAGATGGCTATGTCGACTTTTGTCTTGTCACGTGATCAGTCTGTAATGTCATCATGCGGAGCTCTATAGTCCAGAAAATACAGGAAAAGCTTAATTCCAACAGTACATGCCAAACGTCATGTACTGTCATGACAAACATCTTCAGGCGAGACAAATGTCTTTATGTCTTCAAACGTCTTCAGGCTGTACATGACGTTTGTCATGTACAGCCTGAATGATGACGCAGAAGCAGCTCAACATGACTGAACTTGTGATGTTCACAGTTTTCACCTGTGACCAAACCTGGACAAACTAGAATGTTCTGACAGAAATAGTGTTTGTGTGTTCAAAGAAAAAGAGTTAAAATCCATAAATATGCGTCTTTATCCAAGTGAATCAAACAGTAACAGATTTAATGAGTTACTGATCGTGCTGTTAGATCTTTTATTAATGACTAAAAACACCAACGCGGCCAATTCAGGAACATGAATCAGGCTTTAAGCAGCAAAACCTATAACAATGGGACATTTAACATGATAATTATGAACAAGTAGATATGAAAGGTCTGGAAAAGTTTCCAACATAGAATCCAATAAAATAGAATAGAATGAACAGAACAGAATAGAGCAGAATGGAATAAAGCAGGACAAATTCAAAATAGAATAAAATACAATAGAATAAAAGGAATACAATTAAATAGAATGAATACAATACAATAGAATTAATAGAATCCCCCCACCCACCCCTTTTCAGATCCAGCATCAAAATGTGGTTTAATGCAAACTCAAAGTCAGTATTAAAGAGATAGTTCACTACACACATGTATGTATGTATGTAGATAGTATATATATATATATATATATATATATATATATATATATATATATATGTATATATATATAAATACATTTATTGCCTCAATGATGAGATGCAATAAAGTATTTTATAGTGAGACAATTCTAACGCAAATGGGGGAAAAAGAATGAATAGAATTAAATAGAATCAATCCAAAAGAACACAATGAACAGAACAGAATAAACACAGCAGAATAGACTAAAATAAATAGAAATAAAAAACAGAACAGGATGAACAGAATTAAATATAACAGCATAAAACTAAATTGAACAGAATAGAATAGGTTTAAGATGACATGGAGGTTGTTTTCTCTTGCTCTCATGTATCTGTGCAGTTGGGAGGCGGGGTGTGTGTATTTTTAGGCACGAAGGTGTGTATTTGTTGAGGTGTTTGTGGTGGGCGGGGTCAGTTGGTGGTGGGCGGGGTCAGTGGGTGGCACTCACCTCTCCTGCTTCAGGGCGAACTCCAGCATTTTGATCCTCCTCACCAGGTCTTTCTTCAGGTTCTCCTGGCCTTTCCTCTCCCCCTGCAGAAAGGCAATCTGGGCCTGGAACAGAACCAGAACCAGAACCAGGACAGTCAGGACGCAGGTAAAACAGAACTAGAACCAGAACGGTCAGGGTCCTGGTCAAACAGAACCAGAACCAGGATAGTCAGGACCCAGGTAAAACAGAACCCAGTATCTGTTCTCTTATAAATAGAGCCTGTGGTTCTGGTGTGGAACAGAGACTTGGCTTCAGACACTGAACATCTGACAACTACCTTTATAGACGTAAATAGAACATGTCAAATCAATACACAAGGCATGATGGGAAATAAAAGACAATCTGTGCTTTTCTATTTTAATCCAACCTGTTCTCACACACAAACACCCACAGGCAAATCCACTGGTTCTGTTCAAACCTTGGTACAGAATGACAACTACATTACAACTACACAATGACTAAACTCAAACACACTAATGTCCAGTTATGCTCCAACGTTGGGGTGGGTGATTACATGATTGGAATTAATGATCGTGATCGATTTCAGGTCGATTACGGTGATCAGCTGCGAGCCTCGATCATTCATGGCAGAAATGTGCGATGAAGCGTAATTTGTTCCGCTAATGCACAGATATGCATGACACTGAAGCTGCATTGATGGAACTTGTGGGGGCGCTGTAGCTCACATTTGGACGGGAACAGACTAAGAAGATAAATAAAAACAGGTGCAGGAACTTAAGCTAGACACACAGACACAAGCAACAGAAAGAATGAGCTGAGGACAGAGAAAAGAGGACGATATTACTGAGAAAGAAGGTCACTGGACATGGGTTGAGTGGCAGCGGTTAGAGTGAGGTAGATGTCATTACACCATATGGGCATCATTCCAAGACAAAGAAAAACAATCACACATGCGTTTTCTTTTTGTCTCGCAAAATACATGATGCCATTAAACACAGTGGAAATTATCTGCAAGGGACAATGTTAATTTTGTATGATGTATACCTCAAAAACCTCAGGACTGTTAAGTATTGCACTGTTTTATAACATTATTAGAATATTTTTTGCAGTTTAGTGAAAATGTATATCTTATTTATTTCATATCTTAATAAAAAAAAATCTAAATAATCTCTCATTACTTTATTTTTCAGTACAGATGCATTCAAATTGGCAATTTAAAAACAATATAAAAAAAATCAAAATAATCGAGATTGGATGATATATAAGAAAATGAATCGTGATCATTAGACCCTCCTTCTCGGCAAGAAAAAAACTAAAACCCAGTGGAAAAGAAGAAACCTTGAGGAGAACCACAGTGAAGGACAGATCCACTTCCATGGACAGACAGACTATAGATGAACGTCCATTTGTTGGTGAAAGACAACACTATAATGACAGGAAACCAACACTGCAGAACTGCGCTACACTTATGTTACTGTTAGAACTACACACGACATGTATATCATTTGATCATCGTCATAGTTACACATCAACTAAAAATAAGTTATTTTCAGAAGGACAATAAATGCAGAAAATTCTCCTTTAACATCAAACCACGGTGCCCTTCCCTTTAATGGACGCTGCAGACACTGAGCTGCACGATAAGATCTTCAGAAGGATGAAGAGTGACTGGAAGGCTGTTTTTTTTGTTTTTGTTTTTTTTCTTCCCACTTCACATGCAGAGGACGGTGCGAGTTGAGTGGGCCGGATCACAGTTTCACAGGGATACCGAGTAACGCCGCTGCCTCGACAGTGAGTCATGATGACACGCCAGTCATCTGAACATTAGAACAGCACGGACTCAAACTAACAAACCCAACAGAACCACCAAGAACTGAACTGCATCTACCAGGACTCTAGAATACATAAGGTTGGGTACCGAAAGTCAGTGTAGGTATGGAACCGGGGCAAACGTTAACGGTAGTCACTATGGCTGCACGACATTAGAAAAACTTGTGATATGCAATTAGCGTGTACAGTAATATAATACATCAACACAATAATATTGCGATATTTGTCATTCACGTACAGAAATGCCAGTATCATCGTCTAATAAAAATGTTCCTTAACCCATACAGACCCAGGTCTACGTTAGTGTCAGTTCTGTATGAGTTTATAACCTTTCTGGAGTCATTCATCACCATTTACTCTCTTATTCTGCTCTGGTATGTTTAAGTGAAAATCTGATATTTATATATATAATTTATTGATGATGTAGATGTCCATAAAAGTTTGCATTAAGCCTAATTCATACCCTCTGTTCATTACGGAAACTGACGTTTTCATCCAGTTCCGGAGGTAGTTTCACCTGTCAGTTTGTCGGAGCAATACCACATGAAATTGTGGGGGCAGTAGAGAGGCCAAAGTGTAATTCCACCCACAAAGAAGGTTCCCACAAGGACTTTGACATGCTTGATGTTGGATGAAGGGCATTACCCAGGCAAGGAGACGGTGGAAGGTATCAACAGTCATCCTGAAATACTGAAAATGCTTCTCATCTATCTGACACATAGGCGGCACCAATGACACGAATTGGCCATTAACTATCCTCCTTGTATTAAGTGTGTGCACACTCCACCGTCTTGTGTGCCTATTTCTGGTCAGGTTTATATGCCTCCACAGTAAACACATCAAAATCACTGCTTCTATAGACACCATTTTTCGTGAACTCTTGGCAATGCGACTCATTACCTCCCCTTCGAGGATTTCAAATGCAAAATCCATAATACGGACAGAGGCATAAATACAAGCTCCGGGAGCAACGTCAGGAATGGAAAGATGAATTTTGTCCGGTTCTAGAGGTATAAATTAAGCTTTAAAGTTGAGGGTTATTTAAAAAACACGAAACTGAATAAAAAGGGACAGTTTTTTTGTTTTTCAATATCATGTGTGTCCATCCACTGCTCATTGGTATAATAGTTTTTGTGTAAAACTGCTTATAAACAAAAGCAGATCAACTGATTAAAAAACAATACCCCTCTCCTCTTTGGGGGTGGGGTAAAAAAACAAACAAAAAAAAGATTACACATGTTTGCGATACAGGCAATACCTGGAAAACTACTTTCATCAATTGTTCGGCAGTGTTTGCAGCTGCTATGTGCAGGCACACAGCTGTTAGCAGTGACAACGTGCATTGATCACAATTGAGAGCAAGTAGCTCCAAGCAATTACGAGGTGTGAGTTGTTCCATGACGGTTTTGTTATGCAAATAAATCACTCATTTCACCTGAGTAAAGATGGTGATTTCATAAAAATTCATGTGAAACATAGTGAACTGTTCCTTTAAATTATAAATAATTGACTCATACAAACATTTGGTTAATTTTAACATTATTGACATTTTTCTTGGTAGATGAAATTGGTTTAGGTGAACAGGAAATAATACAATATCATTATCACAATGCTCTACACCTATATCATAAGTTTTGTTAATATCGTGCAACCTTATTTTGTTGCTCATTTTGTACATTTTGATTAATTTTATGACTTAGTTTTTTTCATTTTGCTGACAAATTTGTATACGTACTGAAGACAGTGTACTTGTAACTTTGTATTTCGTAAATGTAATTTTTGATGTGGTAACTTTTCAATTCATATTCTGACAAGCCGTGTATCATTTGTTAATTCATTTTTCAAAATAAAACCAAAAATAAGACAATGAAAAAACAACTAGTTTCTTCATTTGGTTTCCAAAATGGCCGTCATCCTTTTTTCCATTATTCATTTGAACTCAAAAAGGAAAACTGAAAAACTGCATTGTTATCTGTTTTTTCATCTTGGTTTTGGGAACAAATAATGAAGAAATTAGTTGTTTCGTCATCTTATTTATGGTTTTATTTTGAAAAATGAAGGAATGACACAGATTTCTGACAAATATCAAACACACAACATATCAGTACAAATGGACTCATTTTAGAAATATTTATTTTAAGCTCAACTACAACCAAAGACACATGCATATCCCAAATACGGGCACATTACTTTCCTGTGTATACGCTTAGGTTTGTCCCCAAAATGGCTCCATAGCCTTCGCTTTAGATGCTGATGCGCTACATACGGAAAACAAAGGCAGCATAGTCCAGCTACAATCGATCACAGCAGCAGCAGGAAAGACGCCAACATACACATCCCTCTACTTAGTGTCCACTTTGCGGACCGCTGCCCTCCTGACTCACTGGGATGAGCTCCATCTGTGCTAATGCGTTTCAGACTGACAGCATTGTTAACACCAGTCTGTTAGAATCTGAAGCCACGTCCTTGAGCCAGTGCTACTCATCTATACAGTACATGTAGGCAGATTAAAAAACAAGTGTTACCATTTACTTCTTAATGCGATGAGAGCAAAAATACCTATCGATGGCAAACCGCCCAAACGAATAAATGAACACAGAGAAAACCTGTAAAAGCAGGAGTCTCAAACATGTGGTCCGCCAAAGGTTCTGATGCGACCCCTGGGATGAATTTGCAAAGTGCAAGAATTCCAAAGTCAAGGCTGTGCAACTGATTTAACTTCAGGTTCCACATATAGACCTAAGGCTGAACAATTTTAAGAAAAAAGTTTAATTAAATTTTTTCTGGCAGATATTTTGGTGATATTTAATTCATGATTTTCTTCAAATCAAGTTTCAGTGGTTCAGCAACATTTTCGAACAACACACAAACTATAGCATTCAAAGAATAAGCCTGAATAACACTTCAGCCCTACCCCTTACCCCTTCAAACAGAGCTATAAGGAGTAGGGCTTGAAAATCAACCCCTATGAATTGGGACACCCCTTCAACACTCACCTACGTCATCAGTTTAAAAACCACAGCTTTAACCAGAAGTAACCCAACATGTCTGCTGCTGTAGTTGTCTCCTTCTCCTGGGATATGACCATACTTTTACTAATATCTGCAGTGCTATGCATCAACCGATTACTCCACGTTTACGTAAATAGCGATTTTTTTCATGTGCGTTTTATGGAGAAAATGACCATTACACATTGTGACAATGTCAAACTTTATACAATACAACAGTTACCACAGCTTAAAGACGGTGAATTTTGGTGAAAATACTACAACTGTGTACTTCCTTTATAGATGCAGACATAAAAAAAATGGTTTTCATTGTATTCTGGGAAATTTTTCAAACCCCTCCATTTGGAGTCTGCCTCTGGAAAATCTCCATTTGAAGGGGTATAAAGCCCTTCCCCTTCCCCCTGCCTCAACATGAATTGAGACACCCCGACTCCAACACATGGATGCACCTAATGGAGGGGAAGGGGTGAAATGAGATTCAGCCTAAATGTCATGATTTACTGACAGGTGGAAGAAAGATAAACAAAAGGAGAAAAAAGAAAAATAGGGGAAAAAAAAAAAGAAATGGAAAAAGGTGAAAAAATAAAACGAAAAATGAAAAAGAAAAATGGAAGAAAAAAGAAGAGAAAAGGGAGAAAGTAATTACAAAAATGGAGGGAAAGAGAAAAAATAAAAAAAATGTAAGGTGTACATTTGGTATATTTATCAGTTTAAACATGGGTTTTCATTTGACAGAGAAAAAAATATCAGTTTCGGCTCCAAATATCGGCGGCCTGTATTGGTTATTGGCTAAGGCTGATGTAATATAACAAAAAATTCTATCACCCGTACAATACTTGACAAAACAAAGTTAGGAGCAATGCAAACAAAAAAAAAACAACCCACAGCCCTGATAACCAAGCCTCCAAGGCAGCTGTGCCTGGAAGGCACTCCCTGCCCCCCAGCGGCTCTAGCCAATCACAGCACTCGAGGTAGCTTTTGGATTTTTCCTTGAGGAGGCAATTGTACAGGTGAGTCGTCTGTACCTTAATGAAGTTATTTCGCTGTTACCTGTGTAATGTTGTGAAATGTTGTGAATACTGCAATTGTCATATAGGCTATGTATGGTTACCTGAATAGGCAGGTATGCTAATGAGCTAATTAGCTTTTTACTGTTGAGGAAGTTTAGCATAGGAATCAGACAATTGCATTATTCACAGTTACACACAGTTTACAACATGTCACAACATTACACAGGCTACAGCTAAATAACTTTACCAAAGTACAAATGACTCACCTTGGCTGAACTGTACAATTGCCGAGTCCTCCTCAGGGAAAAATACAACAATGTAACTCAAGTGATGTGATTGGCTAGAGCCAGTGGAGGGCGGAGAGTGCTTTCCAGACACAACTGCTTGGAGGCTGGGTTGGAGCTCAACACCCCATCAATCATAGATTGTTCAGCCCTATAAAGAGCAGTGATGTGTGGGCTCACCCGAAGTGAGTGGGTGCCCGTGGTCGCCCACGGTCATCTGCAGTTACGGGTTATTAAAAAAATATTTTTAATGATATTCGGGTTGCGGTCGGTCAGGTTGTTTGTCATTTTAGATAAACATGAAAATAACCTGGTAAATACGCTTCACGAACTGAATGTCCGTGAAGCTGACATACAACATCGTCAGTATCCTATGGTATGGAGGGAGCAAGAGAGAAAGTCAAGTTAGGAGAGTGGAAGCTCCGTTAAAATACAAACAAAGTAAGGTTTGGGACACATTCACTGAGATTTTTAAAGATGATGAGCAGCTCCCAGGGTTTTCTTTTCCGTGGAAACTGGGTACAAATGGCTCTTTGGATGTTACAGGCTGTCGACCCCAATTACATCAGATTTTAACACGGAAATAAATGCAAGTGTGTGAGTAAGATCATTTGATGTTCATAAAGACCATTGATTACATTTTTAAAAATCCGTTTCGAGAAGCAGGTCCAGTCCGTTCTTTTCAAATATATTTATGCAGTGCGAGCCACCAGCAGTTTAGTTTAAAAAGCAGTCAGTTGCGGGTCGACCCGCACATTACTGATACAGAGCAATATTATCTAGAGTCAAATAACAAAAAATTATACATACATATTTTTTCTGGGTTTGATGTGAAAAACATTTGACATGCTATAATGACAACTTAAAATTTTTATCTTTGTATTTTTATCTTATATATGTTGAAGCAAAATATTGTTCAAATTGCATTTATTTTTCCAAGGAAATTTGAGTTTTCTTCTGGTTATTCTCACCTTTTTTGTTTGTGTAGTTTGTGAAAAAAATATTTTCATAATTGAATTGGGGAGTTTTACACAGAATCCAAGACAAAAGTTTGCAGTTATTATTTACATGTTATTCTATTATTTTACTGAAAATTAAATCAGTCTGAATGTGGCCCTGGAACAAAAATGAGTTTGAGAGGCCTGAACTAAAATGTAGTAAAGATACACTAAAATGCATTAAAATAGAGTAAAATGTACTAAAAATACCCTAAGATGCAGTAAAAATACACTAAAATGCCTAAAAATACACTAAAACGGGTATAGTTTGTCAAAGAATTTTTTTTCATAATTTAATGGGGGTGTTTTGCACTAAACCAAAGACAAATGTTTGCTGTTATTTACATGATATTCTACAATTATACTGGAAATCAAATCAGTCTGAATGTGGGCATGGAAAGAAAATGAGTTTGAGAACCCTGGTGTAAAGTTTCAGGCAGGAGGTTAAAGCCGGTGTTTTCACAGAACCAGAGCAGAGGAACGTCGAGTAAGGGTTTAGGAAAATATTACATATGGAAAATGATCAGTGTTTGCATAGGGCCAGACTGAGAGGCTCCCAAAATAAGCGGCTGTGAATGAAGTGGCACGGGTCCAAATATAAGAGGACCGGTGTCCAGGGAGAGGACTGGTGTCCAGGGAGAGGACTGGTGTCCAGGGAGAGGACCGGTGTCTAGGGAGAGGACCGGTGTCCAGGGAGAGGACCGGTGTCCAGGGAGAGGACCGGTGTCCAGGGAGAGGACTGGTGTCCAGGGAGAGGACCGGTGTCCAGGGAGAGGCCTATGAGATGGTGGGGAGGGTGACAAAGTAGTAGGGTTTGGTACCGAAAGTGGGTATAGGTATGTATGGAACCAGGACAAACATTAACACATGTAACCAGACTGAAATGTAATGTGAATTTCAGTACCATATTTTGGGACCACAAATAGACAGCTGTTGTTTAATCACACCCTCTATCCACTTTTAAACTGAAGCGTGCACATGCGGCAATGCTAACACACAGCGGTGCAGAGAGCATCATGTCAAAGGTGAAAAGGTGGAACATGCGGTTACAGATTCTTCCACATATGCTACAGCTGTTAAACACATTTACATGTTAAGGCTGGAATACAACTGATTTAATGAAGCACTTGATAACACAGTATTTACTAAATCCTCTGTGAAGAGCTAAGTAGCCTAGCAATGTGCTAATAACACACTAGAAATGGAAAAAAATACCCAGTGTGTTAATGTCAGACCCCAGAGATAAATGTTCAGACCAGTTACTGTGCAGATACTGGACAGTGACAGAGTGAGTACTTTTAATAACTACAAGTAAGTAACTGGTGTTTGTGAATTCCTCAACTAGTGACATGAGATGTGGTGCTAGCTTAATAAGAGGTTAATAATAATACTGGTAATTAGTTAAGAAATTGTATCAGATGTGTTCTCACGGTTTGTGTGTTTGTTAGAGACTGGTTGAGTAAGTCATCGGTTAAATTTTAATGTTATGGTTCAATCACATATGTCTCTGGTTGTAATTTTTTTTAAATACCATTTAGAAACAGATACCGTTGTGAAACTACTGTGCCGGGATTGGAATCACATGAAACCCTTTCGGTACCCAACCCTATGCGCGAAGAATGCATGAAATAGAAAGCACGTCAGGCAGTTTAATGAAACAAGAGTCTGACTCACCTCGGTATGATTCAAGTATTGTACATTTTATGAGCTTATTTGCTGTAAAAAAGTTTGTGTTATGCCAGATTGTGCCTGACAAATGTATTTTAAACTAGAGCACTCAGACAGTGCAAGCCTCTGTGAAACAGCGCAAGTCTGCCAACGTTTGGCTCTGGATGTTCGTAACTTATTTCCCTTAGAGGGTTCTTAAAAATTCAAAGAACTCCTCGGTTTTTGAGATATGGTCATTTCAGTATTCGACCATGTGGTAAAATTCCACCTTCATGGTGCTCAAAGCGCTTTACATTAGCTTCACATTCACCCATTCACACACCAGTACTTTCTAAGGTCTAAGGTCAGTCCTACTGGGAGACTAAGTCAGGGTTCAGTGTCTTGCCCAAGGACACTTCGACATGTGGACAGCCAGAGCCGGGACGCGAACCGTCAACCTCTCGGTCATTGGGCGACCCACTCTACCAACTGAGCTGCGGCCGCCCTGTATGACATCACTCTGATGTTATGCGATGTCGCACAATGACCACATTTCACATGTTAGATCTAATGTTAAACATGAGGCACAAGATATTGTCGGATTTAACAAAGTATGTCAATAACCCTGCTTTCAGGTAAAGGTCATACATTTTGGAAATATACCATTTGCTTGACGTCAGTGAGCCTAGCGGTGTTATCTCATCTCCGAAGGTAAAATGAAGTGAATGCAAAAAAAACTGCATGATACCACCTTGTCTGGATTGTGAGATATCACCACTTATGTGATTTAGCTGTTGACCTTCACTGTGACCTTGACCTTTGACCTTTATAACTCAAAATTTAATGAAGGGATTATCAAACATCTCTGAAAGTTTAATCAAAATCCATCCACAACTTTTTTTAGGTATCTTGCTGACAAACAAACACGAGGTAAAACATGCAGTCTGAAGAAGAACTCTCTTCTCACAGAGACGAGAGCTGGGAATATTTGACAGGACCCGACGAGACCCGGCAGGTTTGGGCATCATTTTTATCATCGGACCCGGGCCGGGCTCGGATCGAGTTCTATCAGGCTTGGGTCTGACATTTAAGGTCCATTTCCTGCTCTGCCCTGGAGCCCTTCCTGCAGACGAAGCAGACGTGCACACCCAGCACTGTGGCTGTTTTAGATAGATGACACTTTTTTTGCACAAATCTGCAGTGTGTTCAATAAAACAACACTCATTGTACCCATCTTTATTGTGTTTATTATCATTTGCCACATAATCAAATTAACTTCATGCTAAATTTGAGAAAAAATTATCCGATTAATCGACTAATCATTTCAATAGTCAGTGACTAGTCGACTATTAAAATGGTCGTTTGTTGCAGCCCTAGATTCTAAGTAGTTAAAAGAAAAGTGTTCCGAGAGCGCAGACTCTGCCAAGGCACGCTTTTTGGTGTAAACTTAAAAAAATAAATGCTTTTCATCCTGACATTTCTGGCTCTAAACAGACGATGGGCCGGAGCATCGGCTGGGGTTTTGCATTTCTATAATCATCTGGCGTGTTGACTGCCGTCGCAGACAACAGCATAGTGTGAAACAGACGTAACACAGTCATAGATGCAACTGTACATCTGTGTGGATGGAGATAACCAGCGTCCATTCACTCTGCGACACCCCAGACCCTCTGGCGTCGGTCACTGCCAGAGATAGAAGAGAGCGGCTCTGTGAATCTCTGGCTCGCCGTCGCTCCCCCATCAAACATTAACCTTGGGAGGAATGCAATGAGTCAACTCAGGCCATAAAGAGACACAGGAAGCATTTAATTCCAGGCCTCACACTGACTGCATTATTGGCCGGCGTTGCGGGATAAGGGCTCCTCAGTATGAGCGCTGGAGAATGGGGCACCCATCTACAGCACTGGGCTTTTCAGAAACAGGAAAAGGAGACAGGGGAGGCCGGGCTAATGGCGACACAGGAAAATAAACCCCCAGCCACCGGCTAAAGCCTGGAGGGACGAAATGAGGGGTTGGCTCAGCTGGACCCGGGTCAAAGCCCAGCCCCAAGGACCAATTCTAAAAATGCTTAATGAAAATGAGAAAGCGGAGGAAAACTGAACTGAAGCTGCTTTTAGTCCATATGAAATGGTCTGGACTAGAGGTGAAATGATTCTTCAAGTAATTGGAATAATTTGAGTACAAAAAAGGTTTGAGGCAAATTAATTGCCTCGAAGATTTGATTAATTCATACCAAAGTTCATCAGGTTGCTATCATATCACTCTACAACCTCCACTACCATTGTGAACTGATGAACTGTCTGAACTAGAGATGTGACTTTTGGTCCAAAACACTATTTAAAATTCGTTACAAACTATTCCAATATTATTCGAAAATTGAACTAGTTTCCAGATTGTGAATTTTCTTTAGGCATTTCATGTTGTTCATACTTGTTCAGGTTTTTCACATTTTATTGTTACATTATAGTTTGTAAATGTAAATATTTTCATGTTTTTTTTAAACTAAAACAAAGAAAATTTTGAAGTCGTCATTATCAGCATGTCAAATGTTTTTAAACCTCAACTAAACTCAGTTCAGGTTCTAGAACCTGAACCTGTTCTGCTGACTGTGAAATTATTGACCTATGAAAATTCATCCCTGGGGCCGCATTGGAACATTTGGCGGGCTGCATTTGGCCCCCAAGCAGCATGTTTGAGATCTACAGAATAGCGACCATGGGACCAAAGGCACCACAACCAAATAAGGACAGTCTGTGTTTTCCCATGTTGGATTTGGTCACGTCTGAAGCCCACGGGCCAGACTAGTACCTGGGCAGTGATCGCTAGTTTACAACATGCACCTCCCAGAAGTCATTGCAGCAGGAAAAACATTCCCCCCAAGAACAGAAAATCTTTGATTGGACAAGAAAACAAACCAAGAAAACAAGTAGGGTTTAGCGGGATCTGTACAAATCTGGAACAACAACAACAACAACAACAACAACAACAGACTGCGTGTCTGATGAGGCCATAGTGTGAGGGGAGGGGGTTGAAAGTAACGCTGCACATTATATCACAAAAAAATATCACGATAATGCAGGTTGCAATATTCATATTGCAATGTTTTATTAATTTATTTTATCTTCTTTTTTTTTCTTTTTCTTACACCACCCCCTGAAGAGGATAGGGGTATTGTTTTGAGTCAGTTTGTTTGTTTGTTGACAAGCAGTATGAACCGGACATTGACAGATGACAAAAACCCGCCACGGCCAAGGAGAATGAATCCGTGCTTCAGACACGATGACAGACTGTTGTGGGAGGCATCGTCTTCTTCTTCAGGTTGGAAACGTAACTCCTGGAAAAGTTTGAATTATATGACGGTTGGGCATGTTTTAGAGCCAGTTCCACACTGTTTGAGCATTTGTCCCAATTGGACGCTGCACCCTGACGTCAGGTGTTGTACACATCTGACGAACATCTGGTAATAAGCCGTTTAGAGTGGCAGGAAACCAGGTAGCAGGATGACGGTATAAACACTATAGCTTATGTTTTGTAACTTTGCTGAGTTTTGCAGTTGACATCTGACATTCTAACATTATATGTAGAAAAACACAGATCAGGATGTTAGGTTTGCTTTAATACAAACGTCTACAGTATGGACATCTATATCAACAATAAATCAAATATAAAACAAGTATTCAGAGCATGCCTAATTTCATTCCTATTTTGTCCAAATCTCAAGTTTCTTCTTGAACCATTCTTGAATTGGAGCCAAAAATGTTATTTTGACCTTTCTGCTAAATGTGACCCTTGACCTTTTGCAATATTGATAATTTCATTATATGTGTCAGTATGTATAATATTATGACAATATATCCAGTATTGATTAAGTTATGGCACGATATGTCTATGCTTGACACACACAGTGTTACAGAAGTAAATTTTGCAACATGTCACCTTTGACCTCCAGAGATCTCAAAAACTATTGGTCCTGGGGAGTGAGAACACCAATTATTAGAATTGTAGAAATCTTCATTCCGTATCGCTTGCTACCAACCTGAAAGTTCTGTGGCCCTCCGTTCTTGAGTTACAACAGATAACGTGATTTTGACCTTTTAGTTAATTGTGACCTTTGACCTTTACTCAAATGGTTCATTGCATTTGATGCGTGTTAGCTATATGTATATGCCCATGTAATTTCATGGTGATATGTCAATTATTGATTTAGAGCATCATATGTCTCTGCGGACACACACACACACACACACACACACACACACAGATTACAATCATCTTTCCCAACCAATGCTGGGAGAGATTAAATATCAGATTTTCAGTAAACAAAATAAGAGACTAAATGGTGATGAATGGCTTCAGAAAGATTATAAACTTATACAGAACTGACATTAATGTAGCCCTGGGTCTGTATGCGATAAGGAAGATTTTTATTAGAAGATGACATTGGCATGTCTGTACGTGAACGACAAATATCACAATATTATCATATTAATATTACTGTACACCCTTATTGCATATCACAGGTTTTGCCAATATCATGCAGCCTGAGTTGATGACCTGTTGGGGTTGAGGAATGATGACTCTGCTGAAAAGAAGGATGCATGAAGACTCAAATAAGTAAAAACAAATTCATTAAAATAAAATAAAAAAAAAAATACACACATACACAAACAAAGAAATTTATTAAAATTATTATAGGACCTGTGATGTGACCGTTGCACACATAAATTGGTAACCTGACCCTCGCCATTTGGTATCATGATACCATGTGGAACTCTTCCACAACCAATCAGATTTCAAAGGAGGGGCCTTATCTAGATGAAGAATCTGTCCGACATCTTGACTGACGCGTCGCTTCAGCCACTCACATTGAACTCAAGCCATGACTCAGACTGACAGCAGGAAGAAGAGCCATACTGCAGCAGACCATCAAAACCAACGCTACAGTATGACTGCACCTAAACGCACCGCTGCGTCGTCTGTAAATGACCATTGATATATGTGCAGGAAAATCTGAAAATAAAAGGCAACATCTGGAACAGCCCACGGATATTCCTTGAACTTCCCTATGGAAAACAGGTAGACCAGCAGCTTGCAGAACTTGGTCTTAACATGTCAGATGTTCCAGAAAAATCCTGTCGCATGCGTCTGAAATGCCTTCGCTTGGTAGGGAGACACCAGAGTACTCTGGACCATACACCGTGGAACTGGGGAGGCCAGGGGGGCAATGGCCCAGGTAACTTTTGTGCTCTGACTTGAAGCTGTAGTAAAAAAAAAAAAACTTGTATCTGTGTTTTTAAGAGCAAAGTCACCACACTTTCACTGCTGCCGATAAATAAAATACAAAAAAATACAAAAAATGTCAGAGATGCTGCATTTGAACTTGTGAGTCTATCAAATAAATTCTTTATCATTACAACACCCATCAGTGTCAGCTAAGGCGGTCGGCACCTGCCAAACTGCTTGTAGAGAAATGAAAGAGAAAAATCCATAGCTGATTTTTTTTTCTTCAAATAAACAGAGAAAACAGAATGTTCATCAAACTACAGCTTCTGTGGCACTGGCCCCAACAGACCCAGAGCATCCACCTCCATCCTCTCCTCAAAGTCCACCACGGACCCCAGCGATTAACAAAAAGAACAGAAACCACTTTCACTATAAGGGAATGGCACCATCAGCCATGGCACAGAAAACCACAACACAGCCCAGTCATGGGCAGTCCCACCTGGTGACACTGATTGGCTCCTTCATTGTTCAGAAAGCCTGAATTATATGATATTCAGATGGTTGTGTGAGCCTAACGTGTGGTTTGGCGAAACGCAGCCAGATGACATGAGTCAGGTTAATATATGGTGAGGTAGATGCTCAAGCAATATATTGTGCAGCTCTACAGACCCCTCTCCCTCCCAAGAAAAGCATTGTGGCCACTGACTAGAAAATGGAAATCCATGTCCTCGACACAACATGGTCTTTAAACACCACGGATGCTCGGAGATGAAACAGCGGCACGTGCTGAGCAATGAGGTGAAGGAGGAACTGGGACGAGTGTAAGTCCCACATTTCTAGAGTCAACAGCCTGTCTTTAGCAGGTTTACTCTGACAGTCTGCACCAGCCAATGAGCAGCACCCTGCAGACTGATAACCAGCCAAGTACATTCCACACATACCATTAGACTGGTAGAAAAGAACTGAAAACAGCAGCAAAACAACAAGACAGAGCTGAAGGCGGAAAGATGGACAGACAGACGGTAGAGCTGTGGAGGGGGCAAGAGACAAAATAAAGTTGGGAGAGTGGAAGCTCCACAAACATACAAATAAAAAAGTAAGGTTTGGGACACAGTGTCTGAGATTTTAAAGATGATGAGCGGCTCCCAGTGTTTTCTTTTCCATGGAAACCCAGTTCAAATGTCTCTTCTGGTGTTACAGGTTGTCGACCCCTGGTTTAGATGCTGCACACAAGCAATGACATCAGATCTTAACACGGACATGAATGCAGGTATGCGAGTAAGGTCATTTGATGTCCATAAAGACCACTGACTACTTTTTAAAAATGCGGGTCGAGAAGTGGGTCGGGTGCGTCCTTTTCAAATATAGTTTTTGCAGCCCAAGTTGCAGGCAGGCAAGTTAAAACAGTTGGCTGTGGCTCATTTATACATAGACCCTGAAAACACCCTAGTCTTTTCCCATCCCCATTTATTGACTACTTTAGTTCAACCCTTTAACCCTTTAACTCCTGAGACATTATTCCAGGTAAATGTGCTGCTGTGAATTTGTCCTAAATGCTGCTTGGAGTATGTGTTTGTGTTCCTTTTCTTCAAGGGTTTTAGGATCAAAACAGGTGGAATAGAGAAAAGACAAAAAAAAAAATTGAAGACACTCAGAATGTCCATCAGTTTAGGATGTTGAACATGGACTGTCAACTGGGACACATTGAACAACAAGTATTTGAATTTTGGCCCAGTGGGTTTAGTTTTGGGCTCTTAAAAAACCAGTTCAGATGCTTCCTGGCATCGGATTCTACTCCAAAAAACAATTACACAGTCAAAACTTGGTAAAGATACAGTGTCGCGGTGACACGACAGAATTTAAGGCCGAGTTTTCATTCTACCGTTGCTAAGGCAACCATCAGATTACCATCTTCACATTCAGATGTGAAGAAAAGGCACCTTTACCCCCCCTGTTCACAGTGACTTCACACCTTCCCACCAGCTTCATTTTACACCTTAACGTCACAATCAGCACACCAGGCCGCCATGGTGTTCACTCATGATGGGGGCGGAGCATTAACACAATATAGACAACTTCCAACACCTGTGTTTTCCTTCATACAGGAAGTGAAATGACCAACAGGTCCTGCAGTCTGGAATGACAACAACACAAGAGGACCAGTCTGAGTTTACTCACTTTATCACCAGGGTCGGCTCAGGTTTCTGTACAGGTAGGCAAATCCTATCAGTCAAAAAACAAAGATGCTTGTTTCTGCCCTGATTCAATGTCATTATGACTATGCCAGTAGATCTTGGTTTTTGGGATTATCCAAAAAGTTCAGGTATCCCAGAACAAATTAATATGCTTTATTTTAAATGCACCAGCCAGAACACATAAAGGTGCTGCGGAGTTTGAACAGGTCGATATGTTGCCAATAAAAAAGCGTGTGACTCTGTTGAAGCTTAACCTTATATTTAAAATTTTACACAATAAAGTGCTCGACTTTTTAAATATGACTTCAACTTTACCCATCAGCATCATTCCATTAACACAAGGTGTAGTACAACATCCTTACAGATACCTGCACTCAAATTATTTGGAAAATCCACATCTTTATTCAATGGTATTGGGGCTTGGAACAGTCTTCCTAGGACAGTTGGAACCATTCTGGATTTTAATCATTTTTAAAAAAAAGTTGTTAAGGAGCATCTTTTTAACCAGCTAAGGTACCACAAAAGACAAGAGTTTATTTATGTTTAATTATTTTATTATGTGCATTTGGTGTTTTGTTTTTACATGTCTTGATTCTTTTACTGTTCTTTTAACTTGTTTTAATAAAGTTATTTACTTTTGTAGGGGACAACAATGGAAACAAGCACTTTATGCTTTGTTGTGCTATCCCGGTTTGAAATGCTGTCATTATTCATGCATCTTTAGCCAAATAAATCAAATCAGTTTGGTCATTTTGTTGACTCTGTTGGATGTTTTTTGTCCATTTTACAGATTTTTTTGGGGTTATTTCTGTTCCTTTAAGAGTTAAAGTGCAGGGACATGGTGTTGTGTTTGGGATTCTTCACAGATCTGGAGGTTTTGGTGGCCAACGTTCCCTCTGCGAGGCTCCGATGGGAGCCAGACTCAGATCAGTGGCTGTCGGTCGGGGGTGGATGTGCCGTAGTTTGACCCAGGAATGACGGCGACACCCACGTCTGATCGACCCAAAGCCACAGGGACTGAACGCCCACGCCTCGTCCCCTCAGGCTCAGCGCTAAATATTCCTACAGTGCCTAAAGTAAACACGAGACGGTGGCAGTGAAACGACAGCGAACTCTGCAGATAAATGAGGACGGCCAGAGGAAACAGGTTATCACTGAGGAGACCACCTTCACAACATCTTTAGGTTTATTGATTCATTTATTTATGGGGTTTTTTAGGGTTGTCAAAATTAACGCTGATTAATCCATCACATTATTAATCTGATTATAGATTTTAACAGTTCAATCCAAAAGCTGTTTACAGTTGTTTTGTCGAAACTGTTGAAGGTGTTGAATGAACATGTTAATGTCATAAATATTCATATTGTTTCAGAGGTTTTGGATATCTATATTGTTTTTATTTATAGTGTTAGTTATTGTTTATGTATATTTTGTATTTTTTCAGTAACAGACACCTCTACCCTAATGTGATCTAGACCACTGCAGACCTCTACCCTAATGTGTTCTAGACCAATAAAAACCACCTGACTAAAGACAGTTATTTCAATAACGGTGTTTGAGGGTCCACATGGGGCCACAAGAGTCCACAAGGGGCAATGAGGGTCGATTGGGGTCCACGTGGATCAACAGGGGTCCACATGGAACCACGTGGAGCACCCATCCCCCACACCGTCACCTCCACCCTTCTCCTAGTGTCAGGTTTTTGCTGTCGGTGGGGATTTCCCCAGAATTGGAGGATGTTTTGATCAGTGCCGGGACCATTCAGGAAGTAACCCGAGTCAAGTACCAGGACTGAAGAGGATCCGCAAGACCACACAGACCAAACCACATAGATCAGACCACACAAATCATGCAACATAGACCACACAGACTAGACCAGACCAGGTCTTTTGTCAGCACAACCTGCTGGCAACATAAAAACTACTGGACCAATTTCCATGAATTTTTCAGTAAAGGTGTGAGGTGGTCCAGAATAGAACCCATTAAATTTTGGTGAATGTAGGTCAAAGGTCAGAATCACCAAAAATGTGTTTTCACAATGATCAGAGATAGGTCAAAGGTCATGAATGTTCTTTCCATTCCTGTATTCTCAGTTTGGCATATAGCTTCGTTTTGGTCTCACTGTTGATGTGTATTGACATCAGAACCTTGAAGGACACATTTGAAGACTCTAGGTCAAAGGTCACAATAAAGGTCAAAATCTAATTTTGGATATCATTTTTTAACTACTGCCAATCAGCACCAAAATACATGTCTTTCAGTTCTACATCTTGTGTGTATAGACTTTGACCTATTGTTTACCTAAGAGGTCAAAGGTCACTGGGTTAATACCTAAAAGAAACTAAAATTGACTATATTCGGAAAACCAGAGGAAACAGAGTGGTGGTAAGTACTCTGTTACCATTGCTGACAGTCGGGCTGGGCGATTTTCTCTTTTTTTTCCCAAAAAACTCGATTCACGATACAATTTTTTCCCATGTGGGCTAAATGAAAATGAAAACACTAGAAACGTGGTTTCTTTCGTCTTCTTTTTTTTTTTTTTTTTTATTAAATAACATGTAAAACAAAAATACTTCTACAAATAACTATAAATAATAAATCAGTTGTGCAAAAGGTGCAACTGCAACCTGAGACTTTGCCTACATGAACTGTAGTAAGTCCAGACATATTCACCACTGTTACAGGAAAAACAGTGCAAAAAATATTGTGTAAAAGATACATTTTGTTGGAAAAAAGAAAGCTTAAAATATTTTAACAACTAAAACAATATACATTAATACTCATATGAAAAACATTGCAAAAAACGTAGTAGTGCAAAAGTAAGATAAAAAGAAAACTAGTAACATTTTTACTTTGTAAGGACAAAATAAAACAAAACCTAATTATCAATCAAACTACTTCAATAAACCTGAACATGTTACCAATATTTTGGATATATGATGTTATTGCGTCTGTTATCGCTGCCCATCGTGCTCCATGTTTATCATAAGGTGTGCCGCGAGAAAAGCTTTCAGTCAGTGTTTGTTGAACATTTTGTAGAAGTGCTGGCAGCGCTAGTCTCTGCCTTTTCTAAGAGTTCTGCTCTTCTCCACTGGATGCTTTCACTTCAGATGTGAACAGAGTGGTCGTACCGCTACCGTCAACAACAACAGTCTGAAGACACAGCTTACAACCAGGCAGTAGCTGGGCTTCGTCAGACCCTAAAAACCCAAACCGATTCCACACAACTGAACCTTTAGCACCTTTTTAGGAGTCAGCGTGTCTCCCTCACTGGACGCTGCCATATTGCTCCCCGTGCTGCAGAAGAAGGGGATAGTAGGCGGGGCCTGGGGTGAAACACTACGGAAAGCAGCCTGGTTCATGGGTTTCTTTTTGAGAGGAAAAAAAGTGCGTGTGGAGGGGAATCGGATTGCACGATTTTCCTAAAATATGAATCGATTTTGCCATAAAACTCGATTTTAAATCTAAATCGATTTTTTGCCCAGTTCTAGCCGACAGATAGGAAACTACATGTAGGCTTTAAAATGGCATCATGACCTTTGACCTTGCAATGAGGGAGATGTCCATTAAGAGCTAAAACGTTGATGAGGGGGCGGGGTTTGTTGTGCCTGGCACCACTCATTCAGTCTTAAACTTTGTTGGCAACTTTGTGATTGCGTGGGCGACAGATGGACACGTTCAACGTCATCTTCTCTGGCGTTTTGAGCCGATGGATGATGAACATGTGATTAACGGTCATGTGCATCCTGTCATCACAAACTGCCTTACATCACTTTCCATCGATTCGATTATTACTGATCACTGAACTGAGTCTAATTCTGACCGTATGTGTGTGTGTGTGTGTGTGTGTGTGTGTGTGTGTGGGCCTACGATGCCGGCACAGCTCTGAGCACGACCTGACGGGCCGGATCCACCACATTCCTCCAGCCCTGAGGTTTGCCTTAGTCTCCACGGCGAGGAAAACAGGGCGTGGGAGCAAAGAACCACCCGGGTTTGGAAATGACTGGGATGTGACGGAACCCAACACCACTAAAACATGTGTCGGTTTGACTCCCATGATGACACGTGTGTGCAATAAGTGGACCATTGATCTTCTGATCTGATAACAAAGCAATCTATTTTATAGATTTATCACGGATCACGCACACACACACACACACACACACACACACACACACACACACACGCACACACACACACACACAGAGTTTTCCCCAGTGCATTCTAGGCCTGGTGGACCACCAGGCTTTGCTTACCCCCCCACCAGGGTAAGCATCACTATTTATTTATTTTAAAGGAATGTTTACACGTTACAATTACTACAGTAATACTAATCATATTAACTTAAATATTAAAAACGTAATGTCGGACCCTTTACTCTTCTTTGACATGTTTTCTATTAAATAAATCAGAATCAAGACTCAATTTGACTTTACTCCACTGTGTGGATTCTGTCATTGACATTTATTTATTGATTATTATTAAAGGCAAATAAAGAGAATTTCTGTGTTTTCATTACCTGTGTTAGTTATTTTCATAAATGTTGTCCATTAACACAATAATAACACAATAATATAATACAATAATATAAATTCATGTTTTTTTTTAAATTTTTTTTAACTTTTTTTAAATTGAATATTTTAATATGAAAATTTTAATATTGTTAATCTTCATAGACATACTGTTAATAGTCCTTAATATTTATAGTAGAAGGGGGGGGGTATGACTTCAAATTGTGGGCAGTTTTACCTCAATAATGATAAATGGGAGGCACTCATCACAGTGCGGTTGGTGGTGGTGGTGGGGGGGGGGGGGGGTCAGCATGCGTCAGTTTTAATGTTCTAATACTATGAGGGGGTAACACGGCAGTGCAGCCCCCCCCCTCGCAGAAGTGATGGTCATTTATCTTTTCTCTACCTTCTGAAGCCTCACAGACTTTCATTGGAGAAGAAGGACGTTTCTGTCAAATGTCAGAAAATCGTCTTTATTTCTGGTAAAACTACAGGTTTATCTTCAACAACAGCTAAGGTTTAACAGAATCAGATTAAAGACACATGTAACCATGGAAACAGTAGGAACATGTGATCAGAGCTGAAGAAGATGACCACGCTGGAGTCGAGCGTCACTTGGAGGTTGAAAAGCAGCGCCGTAGTCTGAGCGCGCTGTGTTTTACCGCCACAAACCAACCACCAATAACCACTCTGCTAGCGTCGCTGCTGATAAGTGTTATGATGACAGGCAGGAAGTGGCACGCAGACGCAGAGGTGCACCAAGAGACGACTCCAAACCTCACCACGGCAACCGGCGTTTACGTACAGTGCACACGACAAAGCAAATGACAGAAAAACAGCTAAGGAAAAAAAACAAAAAAAAGAACAAAGCATGATGAATTAAAAATGTTCAAAACTACAAAGTACAACTATAAACTATTAAATTAATGGTTAAAAACACAAAACAAAACTATACATTTTAAAATAAATGGTTAAAACTACAAAATAAAACTATCAATGGTTAAATATGCTAAATAAAACGATAAATTATTAAATAAATAAAATTAACATTAAAATGTCTATTAAATTAAACTAAATGTCAAATATCAACTTTAAATTCTAGATGTGTTTTGAACATTTACAACCAAAGGTGGAAGTAAAAATACTTCCTTATTGTACTTTGGTAGATTTTTTAAGTATCTGTACTTTACTGGGGTATTTATTTTTCTTTAAACTTGATTTTTCCAACCTCAAATCATAAATAAATCATAAATATCTGTACTTTATACTCTTTACATTTGTATAAATATCTGTAATTTATACTCTTTACATTTATATAAATATCTGTACTTTATACTCTTTACATTTCTATAAATATCTGTACTTTATACTCTTTACATTTCTATAAATATCTGTACTTTATACTCTTTACATTTATATAAATATCTTTACTTTATATTCCATACATTCTCAGAATAATCTCCTTAATTTGTCAAACTAAACAGTATAAAACGTGTTTTCAGACGATAGGTCTGTGCAGGACATCATTTCTAGTCCCACTCTCACAAACAATTATGATTTTCAGTCCCGCTCCCGCCCACAAGTCCCGCACGACTTAGATGCGAGTTGAAATGTGACGTACGGGGGCGTGAGTCCTTCTGATCGAGGCTCAGCTCATGGATGGCGTGAGGCTGGTAATGACCCCCATCACCCCCTCCGGTTTTCTCGAAGTCAGGTTGTTTGTTGATGTATTATCTCCTAAATTTGACATACATGGCAATTTTGACTTTTTATCTCAATTTGGTCTTTTTATTTAATAATTTTGACCTTTTATCTCATAATTTTGCATTTCTGATATTTATGACTTTTTTTAATCTCAATTCTGACTTATTTTTCTTTCCATTTTTCCAAAATTTTCTGCCCTCACCCCTGTGAGGATAAAGCAGGGTCAGAAAATGAGTGAATGGATGAATACTAAAATACACAGAAGTATGAACCCTAAAATACCCTACATATAGAGCTGGGCAGCTGTGGCTCAGTTGGTAGAGTGGGTCGCCCAATGACCGAGAGGTTGGCAGTTCACATCCCGGCTCTGGCTGTCCATATGTTGAAGAGTTAGGCCCAGAGTAGGAGTGACCTTAGAAACCTACTGGTGTGTGAATGGGTGAATATAAAGCACTTTGAGCACCATGAAGGTGGAAAAGCGCTTTTTAAGCGCAGACCATTTAACAATCGTTAAGATTGAAAATCAAGATTTCAGACGATTTGGTTTGTCAACTATTTTATGGCAGATATGGATTTTTTTAGCTAATGACTGATACAGGCCTAAGTCAATATTTGGAGCCGAAACTCATATTTTTTCTTCTGTCAAATAAAAACAAATGTCAGAAAATGTTTAATTACAGTTAGAAAATATAAATAGTGAGAGTTGAACTGATAAATTTGACCAAACGTACACCTTCCATTTTTACCATTTTATTATTTTGTTACTTTCTTCCTTTTTCCTCATTTTTGGTTTTATTTTTCCACCTTTTCCTCTTTCTTCCACCTATCCGTAAAATCATGACATTTATTCTTGGAATGCTATACCACTGAAACTTGATTTGAAGAAAATCGTGAATTAAACTGAAATCACAAAATATCTGCCAGAAAAATTTGCAATTAATTTTTTTTCTTAAAATTGTTCAGCCCTACCTGCACACACACACACACATAAGATATATATATATATATATATATATATATATATATACACACACACAGAGCTAAATTACACTTAAATATGCTAAATACACACTCAGAGTGCATTGGTCAAATATCTGTCGTCTGAGTTTATATTTTTCTCCATTAATCCAAATTAGTGTTGCACCGATCAATCGGCTGTCGATCATAACCGGCCGATATTGCGTAAAAATAGCCTGATCAGAAAAATATGCTGATCAAAAAGCTGATCACATGTGGTAAATTACTCGTGACCATTTTTAAACTTGCAAACACGCTACAGAACAGGTGCACTTTGTGTTGACTGTTTCTGTACCATTTAAAACATAGTTAATTAATAGTAGAAGTTTGGGACCATTTTAGGCAGAAAACATTGTCCCCACGGAAAACAGCATTAGCATTAGCACCGCCTTAATTGCTATAACACCTGAACCAAATACATCCACACTTCAATGGCACTTCGTCAAAGTGGACTCAGAGCTTCTACTAACTGGTGAGTAGTAGCATTTGTTAGCATGTAGCTTCAAGTGTTGTAATTATTTCTCGCAAATGTACCAAGGTAGTGTAATTATTAGGCTTCTACTGCTTCACACATCCAGGTGTGTGCATCTCTGCACAGTTGTGCACCTCAGTCTTCTCTTGTCACCATTTATCGATAGATCTAATTTAACGTTTTAACTCCTGAGACATTATTTCAGGTAAATGTGTGATGTCAATTTGTCCTGAAAGCTGCTGTGGAGGAACATCACAACAAAACTGTAAACCATGGTAAAAACAAAAATCCCAAACGGTTTATTTTTAGTCTCACTCACTGCTTTGTTTTGCTCCATTGTATGTTCAGAAGTATGAATATCTGTATCGATGATCGGCCCATCACTAATCCAAACTAAATCAACTAGTTCGCAGATGATACTGGACCAAACATGGAGGGAAAACACAGACAAAGAGGAAGAGGAGGAGAAGGTGGAGCACCAGGAGGAGGAGCAACAGGAGGAGCAAGAGGAAGAAAAGGACAAGGAGGAGCAGCAGTAGGAGGAAGAGAAGAAGACCAAGACGAAGAAGACGATAACGATGGAGACAATGAAGAACAAAGAGACGAAGAAGGCGATGAAGACGAAGAACAAAGAGATGAAGACTAAGAAATACAAGGAGACAACGAAGACGAAGAACAAGCAGCAGAAGCAGCAGCTGTGGTCTTTGAAAAAGCCTTGTGTCTGACAGGCAGATGTGGTTGGATGTTTGCAGACCGTTGGATGTTAGTTGGATGTTGTTGCCTGCTTGGTTGACAGCGTGTTAAGGATAAAATCATTTCTTTCTCACTTCAAATCATTACATTTTCATGACAATAATGAATTGTATTAAATTCATGTGACTTTATTTTCAAATGCAGAAGCTTTGCCTCTAAATACTTTTACAGCTGAAAATGTAGGAAATGTTCCTCATTTTTGGAATTCTTTGTGTCTGCCAGACTCAACAATTCCTTATTTCTCATTAAAATGAGATTAAAATATTCTGACAAACAGCAGCTGCTGATTATTTACAGTCATTTACAGATAAAACTACATGATTTTGAGCAGAATGGAGGGTTTTTTTAAACATCAAAAACTAGTTTGCACTTTCTTCTAACAGACGCTTCATTGTTGTTTGATCAGATCTGGAGGTTTTTAGGATCAATTTAACACAGATGAAAAAACAGACGGAAAACAAAACCACTATGACAGGAGGATTGTCATTGTAATTTGTAAATCATCATGATGACATTCTGTCATGTGATTGGTTGATATATCCTCCTAAAAGTAGCATCTTAATGGTAAAATAAACTGCATTTCTAACAGTTTTAATTCAGCTGAGTTGCAAAGTGCTACAGAGAAGGAATATTTTGAAACATTTTAAGATACTGTATCAGTAATAAAAGACTGAGCCATAATACTGAATAAGAAAAACCTCTGTTAAATATGTCTATTTGTTCTGAAATGTTGTATAATTTTAGTGATTTTATGTGTTGTTTTTCATTAGATTCAGGTGAAATTCTAAATAAAACAAGGAGTTTGTTTAAAATAAATTGACTTTTCATAGTTTTAATGGGGTTTTTTCCCAATAAGATGCTACTTTTAGGAGAATGTATCAACAAATCACATGACAGAAAGTGATCACGTGGATGATTTAGAAAATATAAAATAAAAGGCTAAATAAATAATATTAGTAAAAAGAAAACACTGTACATTAAAACTATGAAAAGTCTTTTTTTCCCTTTTTGAAACAAACTCATTGTGCTTTATAAAGAATTTCATCTGAACTTAATGTAAAAAGAGCTCAGAAAATCACTAAAATTATACAACATTTCAGGACAGACATATTTAACAGAAGCTGTTTCTTATCCAGTATTATGGCTCAGTCTTTCATTACGGATACAGTATTTTATTGTAAACTTTTTTTTTTAAATGTTTCTTCTCTATGGTACTTTTCAACTCAGCTGAATTAAAAGTGTGTTAGAAATGCACTTTATTAGTATTCTTTTTAAGAAATATATAGTATGACGTGCATGTGAATGGACATGACCAATGAGAATATTTTTGATTTTCTGCATCTCTAGACATTACAGTGACTCACTAACAACTTTCAACAATATTAATTAAACTATTTCTGTATATTATATCTATATTATGCTGTTAATCAGTTCTGTTCAACAGCATTTACTATTATCAATAAAACACTCACAACTTACACGAAACAATATCTGTGTTTTCCTCAAGAATCATCTGAAATGATAATTATTCTGATAAATGTCAGATTTGGGTTTATTTATGGTTTAAAACCTGAGTATTTAGTAATTTTAGGTTTGACATTATTTGTAAAAGAGTATTTTTAAACACTTGAAAATGACAAGAAAATTAGGTAAAAGAGTATCAATAACATATGATTATCACTACATCAAATCTATTTTGTTCAAGTTAAAAAGCTGGATTTTAGCGTTAAAGTCAAATATGTGTGATGAAAATTCATTTAAAAAACAATACAAAGGATTTAATAGAGGGGGGGGAATATAATAGAGAATTATAGAGGATATATTTTAACTTAAATATAATTTGACAAAGGTTGAACACTCAAGCTATCACGATAAATCAGAGCAAATTGAAGAAAAACAACAAACTACAATATCAAATGTTTTATCTCAGATTGTGACAGATAAATCCTAAAAAAAACTATATGAAACTTATATCGCGATAACAGGAGCCGCTGGTCACGACATTAGCTTGAAATGTCATGAACATGTCAAAGTTGAGTCACTATAGTTCTCATACTATCGCCCATCCCGCTGGGAAACACTTATTTACGGCGCTAACTTTGACCCGTGCTGTGGACCTGCTGTAGACCACTTCAGTCCGGCTCGAGACCACTTCAGTCCAGGCCTGGGTCTTCGTCCAAACTCGGGGAGTAAACACACAACTTGTTTCCGCGGAGTTCGGAGCGCGAGCCGCGGGGTCAGGGGGCGCTGCGGCTCCTTTAGCTCCGGAGCTAAAGCTAACAGGCTAACATGAACAATCTGCCGAGGACTGCCGAACCCCGGTGCCTGAAACCCACCTTTGCCGGCCCGGTCCGAAACCGGCATCAGTCCGTGTGTGTGTGTGGTGTGGGGGGGCTCTCACCTGGAGTTCGGCCCGCTCCACCTCCCATTGTGCTCGCTCCACTTCGAATCGGGCCCATTCGTGCTGCAGGAAGTGTAGGATCCCCGGGATACTGTACTGCGCCCTGGCCGCCTCCCCAGCGTCGCCATCGGGCAGTGGCGCTTTGCCTCCGCCGGCGAGGACGGAGTTGTTATTGTTGTTGAAGAACACGCCGGGCCCCGCCTGTTCGTCCATGGCCGGGCTCGGTGAAGGATCTGTCCGTTGTATTGCTGCTCCGCGGAGCTCGGAACCAACGGAAGGGCAAACGGCTGTTCGACGGCGCTCCGTCCGCTTCAGCTCCGGGGAATGAACTCACCGTCTGACAGCTTGCTGTCAACGGTGACGTCAGCAACACCACCACGCCCACAGCGTGTCAGAGACGGTGCGCTCGGTTTGATCACCAGGACGGCACGGAGACAAAAGATGATCATCCTACTATTAATAATAATAACCATCATCACAGTTTATAGATCATTGATAATTTATAGGGTTTTTGGGTTAATTTTGCTCTATGTTTTGAATGTTTATTTATTTATTTATTTAAGTAAAAAAAAAAAAAAGTCATTCAACCAGTGTTTTTTTTTCTCTACGGAGACACAAATCTACTACTAATAATAATAACAAATAAATAAATGAATTATTATTATTATTATTATTATTATTATTATTATTATTATTATTATTATTATTATTATTATTATTATTATTATTATTATTAATAATAATAATAATAATAATAATAATAATAATAATAATAATAATAATAATAATAATAATAATAATAATAATAATAATAATAATAATAATAATAATAATAATGATAGCCCCTCTGGTTCCTCATCTTTACTGGGCTTTTGTTGCCTGAGGCATTCACTTAGCAGTTGGCCATTGGGGGCCATTTTCTTAGATGTATTCCTGGAGGTTCACTGTTTTCTCCTGTACAGTAGTTCTGAAACTTACTAGCATATATATATATATATATATATATATATATATATATATGTGTGTGTGTGTGTGTGTGTGTGTGTGTGTGTGTGTGTGTGTGTGTGTGTGTAAGTTTTTTCATTTTGACATTTCATTTTCTAAAGTGTCTGAAAAGAACAAAAAACTGATGATAATACTAATACTACCAGCACTATTATTATTACTGCTGCCACTAATACTACTAAAAACTACAATAACTAGAGCACTTCGCGAAGCAGAGCAAGTCTGTAAAGGTCATACATTTTGCAAATATATCACTCGCTTGATATCCTATGACGTAAAAACGTGACGTCATTGAACCAATTCGTGTTATCTCATCTGATGTCCAAAGGTCAAGGAAGTGAATGCAAAAAAACAAATGATACTATTTTGTCTGGATTCTGAGATATCACCACTTATGTGTTTCAGATGTTGACCATCACTGTGACCTTGACCTTTGACCTTCATAGCTCAAAATGTACTGGTTTCTTCCTTGATGCATCATCAATCATTTCTGAAAGTTTCATCAAAATCTATCCATACATTTGTGAGTTATCTCACTGACAAACAAACACATAGTAATAACAGATTGAGTTGCATTTCATATCATGTCATAATGTAGAGCTGCAAATATTCAGCTTGTCTTAACAAGACTTTGTCATATTATTCAATTTTTAGTATCACTATTTTCATTTTGCAGATTTATTTTAACACTTTCTGCTGTTAGTTTTCTATTTTATTTTGTATTTATAAATTATTAAATAAACATAATTCTTACAAGACTGAACAGAATATGTAATTTTCTTTCACTATCACTTTTTTCACATCATAGTGAAAAGGCTATTTTTTTCCCTTTTCTGCATATTCTTCTTTATTTTTGAAGTAGGAGGGGTTGATTGGTTGACAGCTAGCTGTGAGTATTGATCCCTGATGCCCTGTGAACATATACTGACCAAAGTAGAAAGAAAATATACTAAAATACACAGAAAATACACTTAATGCACCAAAGAATATGTCAAAATACACTATATTCAACAACAAAAAATACTAAAATGCAGTAAAATCTACTAGGAATGAGGCAGGTGTTTTCAGACATGTAGGCGGGGCTAAATATTTGATTGACGGCTGTCATTTTTAATGAATGATCAGATATCTGAAAATCTTCTACTCCTTTCTCGCAAGCATAAGCCCAGAAAAAACATTAAAATTTCAGCAAATATTTTTTTTTAATTTGATTTTATACGTCCATGAATAATTACTAATTTTACTAAATATTTGCTCAGATAGAATGTTTAATATTGTTCAGACTTCTTCATGTGTCTTTTGTTCTGAAAAACACTCGACTGTTCTGTGCAGGATGTTTTAAATATAACAGGCCTGTAAAAATGTCCATGTTCAGTCATGTGTATCATTGAAAACAACTTTATTAACATGTGAAAAGAATGAAACTGGAGAGTCACATGGACACATCATGTGACTCAGATCATGTGACTCAGATCATGTGACTCAGATCCAAACATGTTCAACAACACATTCACTGTCTGATGGCTTTCCTACAGGGTTCCAAAAACACCAGCTAAAGTGGGTCAGAACCAGGAAAAATAATGACAAAATCACCCAGAACGAATCACCCAAATTACTTAAAAAAAACCTAGTTCTGTAAAAATTAACTCAGATTAATCCATTACATTATTAATCTGAATAAAGATTTCAATGCAACTAAATGGAACAGTTGTTAAAACTGTTGAATGTGTCGAATAAACCTGTTAATTTCATATATAATCATATGTTTGCATGTCTTGGATATTTTCTTAGATTTTTTGGGGTGTTTTTTCTATATTTTAGAAGAGTTTTGGAATATTTCATTACTTTTCGGAGGAGGGGGGGTTCATTTGTATATTTTTCTGTCTGCATTTTTCTGTGTGTGTGTGTGAGTTTTAGTGTAGCCTAACCGCACTAGTTTCGCTCAATGTAACTTTTGGCTAGATTTCCCTGAAACTGGCCGACCAATCACGGTGAAGTATAGAGTCTGAAGGCGGGCGTAACAAAGTGACACTGCGATGATTGGGAGAGAAACAAGCAGAAACAACCATAGACGAAGAACAACAGGTGTAGATTTCCTTCCATCAAAGATGAGTGAAGAATGTGAGAAAACGTCAGCAATCTTTAAATTATTTTTACAGAAGCGACAACAGTCATTAAGCTCCTTCATCCACCATTTTGTTTAGTCATTCCTAACTTTCTCCGGCGTCTTTCCGGCACTTTAACTACGTCATCCTAAAGTTTATGCTGATTGGTTGTAGTACCGTCCTATTGCATACAGAGGGATTTGAAAGACAACCTTTTAGCCCCGCCTCCCCTGACTATGAAGCACCACTAGATCCATACATGGAATGAATAGGGATAGCGCAGCTTGGCTAATATTTTCATCTATTTTGTGGTAAATTTAAGTCCAAAAAAAAAAAAAAAAAAAAACAGAAACAGAACAGTCGACTGACAAAGAGTTCTGATCACATTAATCAAAGTCAATCCAAAGCAACCTTGTGATTAATCTGATTAAATTTTTAATTAAAACAAACCCTCAGTTCATTTACATTTTGAAAGTGACTGGAAATTTCTATAGAAAAAGTGTAATTTTAACAATATTTATTAGTAACAAAACTGACAGATCACAGTGGATCTAAAATAAAACTATTTAGTAACAGGCAGATTATTGGTCCAGTTACATTGATTTATATTAAGATATTTCATGTTATTCATATTTGTTCACGTTATTCTCATTTTGTAGTTAAAGGATAGTTTGTGAATATGACCTTTTTTTTTTTTACACTAAAAGTAAAAAGTCTAGTCTGACCCACTTGAGTTGGAACGTAGAACCTGAAATGAGTGTTAATATTTTCACTGTGCAAACTCATCCTGTGGGCCAGTTTTGATCCGCAGGCCGCATGTTTGATACCCCTGGTTTACGATAATTACAATTACTGTATTTTTCGGACTATAAGTCGCATTTCTTGTCATAGCTTGGCCAGGGGGTGTGATTTCTTATTGTGAAATTATTACACATTATTATATAATTTCACGTTATTTTCACAGTGACAACCACCAGCAGGCACTGTTGAGCATGAGCCTGTTCTTTATGCTATAGCAGGGGTGGCCCACTCCGGTCTTCGAGAGCCACAATCCAGCATGTTTTAGATGTATTCCGTCTTCCAACACACCTGACAGTTATTATCAGGCTTCTGCAGAGCTGGATGATAGACTGATAATTTAAATCAAGCGTGTTGGAAGAGGGATACGTCGACAACATGTTGGATTGTGGCTCTTGAGGACCGTAGTTGGCCACCCCTGTGCTAGAGATATCTGAATAATTGTTATGTTACTTTAACATACCAGGCACTTCCTCAGTTCACTGTTTATGCCTCACCTTAGCTGAATGTGTTATGTTAACATATGTTAGCATACCATACACCTATTCAGCCTGTTGTTCTCTATTCTATTTTTATTTTAAATTGACTTTCAAGATGAAGCGTCAGTTCTTGGTGTTGGATTTTATAAAATACATTTCTACGGTGGCCGAAAGGGGCAACACACTGCATCGACAAAACGCTGCAAGCACAAGAAAGATGCACAACCAAAAACACAAACATAAAACGAACAGAAGTGGAGAGAAAAATGCTGCAATAACAGAAACCAAGCAGAAGTAAAAACGTACAAACCCCCCAAAAATAAACGCGAATGAGGTTCACCAAAATACGACGGTGGATGAAGATGAAGTTCATTAATTTAAGAGATTAGTGTAAAAAAGGTGTAGAGCAGCATAGGTACGTTGCTAATTTTAGCAACGTACCTATGCTGCTCTTCTATGATATCGTAGCAGATTATGACCAAGTGTTTAATAAAGACGAATTAACTTTAAATTCATTAACTTCAACTTTGTCTTCATCCACCATCTTCTTCTTCCATTTTATTTTGGTGAACTTCCGTTTTGTTGTGGAGTGAATTTGCAGCGTTCCTCTCACAGTTGTTTTGGGAGTTTGCATGTTTTATCTTCTGCTTCGTTTCTATTATTGCAGCATTTTTTTCTTGCAGCTTCACTTCTGTTGCATTTGTTTTATGTGTTTGTGTTTTTGGTTGTTGCATCTTTCTTGTGTTTGTAGCATTTTGTCGATGCGGGGCGTTTGCCCCTGTCGACCACCATAAATTTCCACCTAAAAATGCGACTTATAAATGTTTTTTTCGTTCTTTATGATGCATTTGTTGGCTGGTGCGACTTATAACCCAGAAAATACGGTAATTAACTTCCAATTGTGATTCAGGAATGTTTTTCTTCCTCCGTACAATCAGTCAAAGTGCATTTATGATTCAACGACAAAGTAACTTGACACAGTGAAGGTTAAATATTCAAGAGAAGAAAAAGCCAAAAATAAAAAATAAAACCCAGTCCCTTTAGAACGTACGTTCACACATTCAGAGACATATTTACACAAACGTCTGGACAATAAATAAACCATGATGAAGTCAGGCTCGTGTTCAGAAGAAGCTGGTCTTGAGTTTGATGGTGGGCGTGGCCTGTACAGTGGGCGCGGCCTGCCTGGCCGCAGCCTTGGCCCTGCTGCTAGCCTGATTAGCCCGAACGGCCGACTCCAGGCGGGTCTTGAGCTCCGGTGCCGCCCCGATCACGGCCTTGAAGGCAGCGGGGTAGAGTGGCCCGATCCGCATCAGGTTCTGGAGAGCGAAGTCGTGCAGCGCCTTGGAGACTGGCGTCGCCGAGGAGATGGCGTTTTCGTCCAGGAGATACGAGATGAGGGTCGGGACAAGGAGGGCGAGGAGCTGGACACCTGGACGACGACAAACAGGGAAACACAAGGACGGTTAAGAAAAGCACACAAATTAACACAGAATCCAAAAACAAAACTAAAGAGAAAAAAGATCTAAACTAAATAAAAAGAATCTAAACGAAAGAAAAAAGATTTAAACTGAAGACAAAGATCTAAACTAAAGAGAAAAGGATCTAAAGAAAAAAGTGATGTGATGACATCATCAATGTGATGACATCATTAGTGTGATGACATCATTAGTCTGATGACATCATGGACTTGATAAGTGGAACATTTAAACAAACAGAAGTGCTTCCTGTGGAGAACCTTCTCATATCTATGACAACGTCTTTAATGCATCTGAAAACAATAATGGAAGGAAAAAGCTCTGAAAGGTTCCATCAGAATCCAAAGCAGGAACCCAAACCATGTTTTGTGAGTGTGTGTGTGTGTGTGTGTGTGTGTGTGTGTGTGTGTGTGTGTGTGTGTGAGAGTGTGTGTGTGTGCGTGTGTGTGAGTGTGTGCGTGTGTGTGTGTGTGAGAGTGTGTGTGTGTGTGTGTGTGTGAGTGTGTGTGTGTGTGTGTGAGTGTGTGTGTGTGTGTCTGACCTCCAGCTGCTCATTTCCATGTTAACAGTATTCCTGTTCATCTGTGTGGTTTGTGTTCCCACCTCAGAATTCCTGAAAATCTATTCAAATGTGTGTGAACTGTTTCCAGGTGCAGACTCCACGCCCAGCTGAATTTATTTTCAGTGCGTTCATTGAATGTGTGACGAGGTTCAGACCGTTTTGAGTGGATTTGCTCAAGGTAACTGACTTTGTTTTGAGGCTATTCTGGAAAAAAAAGTTGGACGATGTCAAAGAGCCTGGACCCTGTGCACAAAACCACACAAAAAATAGTGCCAGTGTCCCTGTGCTCATCAGGACCTCATCAGGGTAACATCTGACTGAACAACAGTAGGTAACTGGGTAATGACATGTTACTGTGGTTAAAGATGTTAAATGATACGCAGGAGGTTGTTGGTTCAAACTAATATTGGGGCAATTAATTTCTTTGATCTGGATCCAAACTGAAGTCAGTGAATCAATGTGAAATACAATCTGTTGAGAACTGAGGGAGGAGTAGTGATTTTAGTGAATTGTTGACGACGGACGAACGACGGGTGGACGAAGTGCAACGGCAATAGCTCATTGCGGACTTCGTCTGGATGAGCTAATGAACTAAAAGACACAGAAAATATTCAAAAATATCCAAAATTACACACAATAAACACTAAAATGAACTAAGGACACAGAACGTATACTAAAATACGACAAACTTCACAAGAAACACTGACTATAATTATAAAAAATCAATGTTTAAATACACTAAAATAAACTAAACTAAATGTTAAAAACCCATTAAAATAAGCTAACTACAGCAGGCAAAGTGAAGCAAAAGGGTTTCAGGTTCTTAAAGTTCCTGGTAAAATAAAATAAAACTTCCTGGTAAAGGTTTCCAGGGCAATGGGGACGCGACTTTTCAGACTGGTCTCTGATTGGTTGTACGTACGGTTCTGCTCCTCCCCCATGCACACCAGGTTCTCCAGGACGCGGACGCCTTCCTGCACTGCCTGCAGCTCACTGGCAGTGGTGGGACGGCGCCGCTCCACCGCCTTCAGCTTCTCCACCATGAGTGGTGCCAGCGCGTGGATGTAGGGAGTAGCCAGCGCCCGGCTGGAGTGCTGGAACACGGACAGCAGCAGCTGGTAGCAACGCGCCTGGACCTGCGGCAAAACCGGATGGGTCAGAAACCTTGACCTTCAGAGGTCAGAGGTCGAGCGGGCTGGGTGGGTTCTCACCGAGGAGTCTGTAGAGTTCAGGGCGCCACGGTAACGCTCCATGCAGCCCTTCTGTAGGACAGCCACGCCCACCAGCTCCCCGCTGGCCGACAGCAGGAACAGGGTGATGGCGGTTAACATGCTGATGTCGTCCATGTCTGGTCTGGACTCATCTGGAAAAAAAAAACCATCAGTGTTTAAGTCCTGGTCACATGATCAAAAAAATCATGACAAAAAAAAATTAAAATCATGTGCTAAAGAGACAAAATCATAAGATAAAGAGTCAAAATTATGATAAAAAAACAGGTTACTTGACTGATTTTTATATTTAATTGTTTGTATTTTCGTGACCCGGCAGTTCTGCGCGCAGCAGTTCGGGTAGCAACATATTTTTTCCTAGGATGGCGACGGATTGATTTTCATTTACCACCCTCCGAAATAACTACATTGGTCACCTGACTCACACAGCATCACTGACTGGATCGCCTAACATCAGATTAGCTAGCTCGCTAAAGCAGCTATTTCATTTCTCAATAATATTTTTCCTCATATTTGGTGTTATCACCTACGACCAATAGTTTTTGAGATCTCTGGAGGTCAAAGGTGACATGTTGCAAAATTCACTTCTGTAACAGTTTGTGTGTGTCAAGCAAAGACATTATATTATCATAATATTATTATGCATATATACATAGAACGAGATTATCAATATTGCAAAAGGTCAAATGTAAAGGTCGCATTTAACAGAAAGGTCAAAATCACACTAATGGCTCTAATTCAAGAACGTGGTGTCATAGAAATTTGAGATTGGCACAAAATAGGGGCGAGATTAGACATTCTCTAAATAATTGTTACTATAGCGCTCAAACATCTTCGGCAGCCACAGAGCACTTTACAACAGAAAGAGTAAACTACACACCAGAGTAGCCTCCATAAAAACACAGTGGTAGCCAAAGGCTGTGAACAATAAAATGTTGAAGCCATCACAATTTTAGTCGGTTTCATCAGTTAGCTAGCTAGATCTAAGCTATCACCATTTACGTTAATCTAATTCTGTCAAATAAACTTCTACTACCCAAACTGCTGCACGCAGAACATCCAGGTCACGTAAATACACACAATTAAATCAAATTCAGTCAAATGACCTGTTTTTCCATTTCATATTTTTGATCTGAGCCTAAAATCAAAATATGAAAAACCAGGCATATATCTGTTTTTCGTGTTTGATTAAGAAAACGAAGAAGAAAATAATCCATCTCTTTGTTCATTTTTGATTGGTAATAGAAAAATGAAAGAATGAATGATACACGGATTAAAAACAATGTGTATACTGTATAAATGTTTAAGGATGTTTGTTAAAGCATAGAAGGCAGAATTCTTAGTTTGTAAAAAGGAGGCAGAGTTTATAAGTTTTACTTCCTCCCATTCCTTTTCGACTGCAAAGTTTTTTTTGTTGTTGACTATTTTGACTGAAGCCTTGACGTTTTGACTTTTTTGGAGATCTTTGGTCGACGGCCTCTATTCTGAAGGGATTGATGGACGAAGGAAGGAAGAAAGGATTTTGATTGATGCCTTGGTGTTTTGATATTTTTGTGTGTTGGAAATAAAAGTAAATGGAACAGAACTGAAAATACACTGAGCTTTTAACATTTGACCTGAAACCAAAAATAATAATAATGAATATGAACCAATGTTGGTGTTTACCCACTGGTTTTCTAATGTGGTCCTGGTGGCCCAGTGTCCTGCATGGATAGCTCCCTCTTTTTTTCTTTTTAATAAAAATAATAATAAAAAATAAATAACTAAAATACAATTAATTAAGTAAAAGTAAAGGAGAGCACGGTGGTGCAGTAGTTAGCACTCATGCCTCACAGCAGGAAGGACTCTGGTTCAATTCCTACACCAGAACTTTCTGTGTGGAGTTTACATGTTGCATTTAGCGGAAAGGTCAAAATCACATTATTAGCTCTAATTCAAAAATGGGTTTTCATAGAAACTTGAGATTGACACAAAATAGGAGGAAGATTAGGCATTCTGTGAATACTTGTTGAACTAGATGTGATAGAAGAGGGAAAAAAAAATTTAAAATTTCTGACAGGATGAAAATAATAATAAAAGAATAACTAATACATTTTTATATAGAACATTATCTTCCTTTTTGTTTCCATTACAAACATTTAAATGGTTCACATATGACAGTTTGTGAGTGTTTGGTATTTTAGTTTATGTCTTAAGGTTCTGTTCCAGATCTGGGTTAGTACCGGGCTGTGCGTTCTCCAGGACCGAGGCCAGGCTGCTCCTGACCAGCCCGCTCCATTGCGTCTCCATGGTGACCGCTCGGGCCAGCGGTGACGTCAGGATGGTCTTGATTCCCTGCAGAGCAGCCGAAACCGGCGCTGGTACTGACCCATCTGGTGTTTTAACGGCCGTTTCCCTCAGGACGCCGGTGATGAGGAAGAGGACGGTGGGAAGGATGGTCATACTGCCTGCAAAACAGGAAGTAGAGGCATCCAGGGGAAGGTCAAAGGTCAGGTGGACACATTAGGTACTTTCCCATTGTAAGAACCTTTTGTTGTTCCTAGAACCTTTTTAGTTCCTACTCGCAGCAGGGTGTTTTTTAGTTCTCTAGGAACTATATGACGTAGGTGATTGGTAGAGCCCAGACCACGCCTATTTCCTCATCTTACAGCACCACTGTCTTTAAAACCATCTGTGTAGTGTCAGCTGTGTGTTGGAAAAAAATACAGAGAAAGTAATAATTAAATGAACTGACGACACAGTTTTGTCTTTTGGGATAAAGTTGTAACATTAACATCTCCGAACTCTCTGTAAACTCCTCCATTGTTGACATTAGATGCTGTATTTGACCATAATTAACATTCCTGTGATACAGAACATAAACCTCCTCATTCTATATTCTAGTTTATAGTAACATTGTCTTCTGCTTCCTTGTATAATTGTTGAATTCAGTGCTTAAAGAATACATCACTGTGGTGGACGTTAGCGTCACATTGTCCCCTCCCATGGTTCCTACTGCCCTGTTGGAATGCTAACCCAAAGGTTCCCTAGGAACTACATAGTTCTAGAAACTATATAGTTCCTAGAACAAAGTTCCTAGAACTACTCTGTGAAAAAGTGCCTAGAGTCATCCAGTAAAAGGCCAAAGGTCAAGTGGATGCAGAGTCAGTCAGGTGAAGGTCAATGGTTGTGTAGGTTCTGTGTTCTGTTGGTTCTCTTGGTCCTGTGTACTCTGTGTTCTAGCTGTTGTGTGTTTGTGTCAGGGCGGGGCCTAACCGGCGGGTGTGCACAGCGAGGGAAGCTCTGCCAGGATGGTGACGGCGTTGGCGACCAGGCGGGCGCCGTCTTCAGGCAGGCGTCGAGGCCGCAGTGCCGCGTGGCTGGGAGACTCTTTGACGCGCGTGTTGAGCTGCGGCAGGTGTCGAACCAGGATGAACACCAGCAGTTCCATGGCCGCAAACACCAGGGACTTCCCCGGAACCAGCTCCCCGGAGGCTCCGCCCTCACCCAGACTCGGAACACACTCCTTCTCACCCTCGTCATCTTTGCCTGAAGAAGAAAAGACCAACATGGAAATGGATCAGAGATGCTGGAATGGAGTCTCTAAGAAGGGAATGGAATGGCATGGAATTAGCTTTAGTCACGTAGCGGCCATCTTGAAAGCTTGGGGGGCGTCGGCATTCTTTGACATTTACACCACACATATGGAAAGACAACTGGAGCAAAAAGGATAAAGTAACGTCATCTAAGGACAGATGCATGAAATTAAAGGTAAAGACCTGAGAAAAAGCTAATAGTAGTTTATGCTAACTGATGCTAACACCAACTAACGGTCAGTTGATTGTGCTAGCACAACATTTACATTATAGCAGGGCTCTCAAGCTCATTTTCTTTCCAGGGCCACATTCAGCCTGATTTGATTTCCAGTAAAATAATAGAATAGCATCTAAATAATAACTGCAAACTTTTGCCTTTGACTTCCTGCAAAATTAAATTATGAAAATATTTTATTTTACAAAATATATAATAAAGTGGGGAATAACCACAAAAATCTCAAATTTCCTAGGAAAAATAAATGCAATATTAACAATGTTTTGCTTCATTATATATATATATATATATATATATATATATATATATATATATATATATATATATATATATATATATATATATATATATATATATATATATATATATATATATACATATATATATATATATATATATATATATATATATATATATATATATATATATATATATATATATATATATATATATATATATTTTACATGAAGAACCAAAAAATGGTTAAAATTGTACTGAATTTTTTTTAGACATTTCATGTTCATACTTGTTCATGTTTTTCACATTTTATTCCTACTTTATAGTTTATAAATGTAAATATTTCGATATTTTCATGTTATGTTTTTCAACTAATACAAAGATAAAAAATGTTATTATCGGCATCATGTCAAATGTTTTTCACATCAAAACGGGAAGAAAATATGCATTTATTATTTTTTGTAGGCTTTGCTGTTATTTGACTGTAGATAATATTGGTCTGTATGTGGAACCTGAACTAAAATCAGTTCCATAGCCTTGACTGTGGAATTATTGATCATCCCAGGGGCCGCATTGGAACCTTTGGTGGGTCGCATTTGGCCCCCGGGCCACATGTTTGAGACCCCTGAATTATAGAATAAATCAAATACATTTCCTGATTTAGTGTCAGTTACAAGTAAACGTTCCGTATAATAAACATTAGGTTGCTAAAGGTTAGCTTTTTAGCACAACTCACTTCGCTGTGTATTCATATTTTCATGAGTACACATACACACAGTACACTTTCTGTACTTACTGAGAGTACATTTTTCAGCGGTTCTGTTCCAATTCCAAAACCAGCTCTGATTCTACCTGCCACACTTACCGGAAATGGCGTCAGGATCCCAAGAAAAAAGACATTTTTTTCTTAGCAAAAATAGATGCTATTGTAAAATGTATTTTTCTCACAACTTTCAATCCAAACCATCACTGATGTTTTAAGACTGTAAACATAAGAACTTACATCTGTAGGCTGTAGGGGTCGCTTGGCTCGCTCTGTCCGCCATGTTTTTAATCTTCTGAATTTGCACAGTTCACAGGCAGTTTCTACGTCACTTCCGCTATGTAGGTAATACGTAGACAATATGGCGGCTGTTGAGTACGAAAAGTGTACATAACTCCACACTTAAAAAATGGCGGCTACAGTTAAAGGGATTATCCAGAGTAAAAATAAGTTTAACTAATTTTTTAGATGATTGGGAGTACATACATATAATTGACATTAAATTACACCATTCGGATGAACATTGAGAAATTTAGATTTTGCCGTTTTAAGCCAAACTGTGTTAACATGGAAGTGATTAGGGCATGTCTTTTCCGCCGACACAAAACTCTTAAGACTTTTTAGACCTCATCTAATGTTCTAAACAACATCACACTTACGTGGTAGGAAGTAGGAGGTCCCTAAAGACAAACCCACTTGTCCCGAGGTCTTCATGTCCTCAGATAGTGTGCCCACAGTTACTGATCTACAGACATGTACCTCTGCATTCATAAGACGTCTGAGGAAGGAAGCAGAGTTAGACGCTCTGGAAATTCAGTACTTCGTAGCATTCTTTCTTTTTTTTAAAAAAACAACCTGTTAATAGGCTAATCTTTGCTGTTGCATACAGCTTCATTTCAATTTCTAATGAAATATTGGATTATGTTTTTAAAACAGAATGCAACAAAGTTGTGAATGCCCAGAGCGTCTATCTTTGCACTCAGCAGTCAGGCTTCCCTCCTAAAAATAGCGTTTTGTGTCAGCAAAAAAGACATGCTCTAATCACTTCCATGCTAACACAGTTTGACTCAAAATGGGAAAATCAAAATTTCTCAATGTACATCCGAGTGGTGTGACTTTGATGTCAACTATATGTATGTACTCCCGATAATCAAAAAAATGAGCTAAACTTATTTTTCCTCCGGATAATCACTTTAACTTCACCGTTTTTACAAATGGGACACCCTCCGTACCCAAAGAACGGATTTTGGAACACAGCCATTATGTGTGTTGCACTTGCAAGTGAACAAAAGACTTAAATTAATGCTAGCTAAAATGATGTGGTTCCTAACATGTTTTTTTTCTCTTTTTTAATTCAAAATCTAGACAGACTCCTTTCTTTTATAGGGCTTCCATCCTGGCACAAAGCAGTAAGATATGATGACATGACAAAAACCAGTCTGTACTGACACAAACCAACGCTACCCAACCCAGCGTCGTTTTAAATCAAAGATGGCGTCACGTGTGAAATAAACTAATGGAACGGAACAGAAAAATTAACTAAATTAAGGGGAAACAATTCAGTCAGTATTGATACATAGAAGAAGAAGAACAAGGACATGGAGATGGTGGTGGTGGAGTAAGAGGAAGCGGAGCAGAAAGAGGAGGGGGCGTGGTCTCCTGACCTCTGCTGCTCCTCAGACGTTGGAGATGGTCCTGTGCTGCTCTGATGGTTTCCTGGACGACAGCGGTGACCTGGAGCTGGACGGCAGGAGGATCACGTGTCAGGAGGAGACGGTGGAGGACATTCAGGAGCTCCACCGCCAGGAGCTATGAGGAGGAGGAGACAGAGGAGGAGATGGAAGAGGAGGTGAACGTGGAGACAAACGAGAAGAAGAAGGAGACAGAGGAGGAGATGGATGAGGACAAGGAGGAGGAGAAGGGGATGGAGAAAGAGGAAAAGGAGGTGGAGGAGGAGGAGGTGAAGACAGAGGAGGAGGAAGAGAAGAAGGTGGTGAAGAAAGAGGAAAAGGAGAAGAAGGAAGACAATGAGAAAGAGAAGAGGGAGGGGATGGAAAAAGAGGAGTAAAAGAAGGAAGAGGAGGAGGAACAGGTGGTGGTGAAAGAGTAAAAGGAGGAGGAGAGGAAGAAGGAAAAGGGGGTGGAGAAAGAGGAGGGGGAAGAGGGGAGAAAGAGGAGGAGGTGGAGAAAGGAGTGAAAGGGGGAGGAGAAAGAAGAGGAGGGTCATCAGTGGTTTTTAGCTGAAAATCAGAAATAAAAGAATAAATCGATCCTTAGATGATTGATTGATTGGATCCAAATGTAGAACGGCAGCAGTAAAAGAGGCTGATTTGACAGTGATGTTTACATGTATATAATATTACAGACGTCAGAACAGGGCGGCTGTAGAGCGGGTCGTCCCATGATCGAAGGGTTGGCAGTTCGCGTCCCGGCTCTGGCTGTCCACATGTCGAAGTGTCCTTGGGCAAGACACTGAATCCTAAGTTGCTCCCAGTAGAGTCAGGCAGCGCCTGTGTCTTGGCAGCAGCCGTCTACTGGTGTATGAGTGTGTGAATGGGTTTCTGTGAAGCGCTTTGTGACCCATGTCTGTAAAAAGCGCTATACAAATAAAGATTACTTACTTACTTACATACAGAATGTGCTTCCACAGGCAGAACGCACCAGATTATTCTGCTATTTTTATCCATAACAAGATGAATTTACAAACATGGAAAAACACATCTGCAATTTCTATCTTTTATCTGATGAATGAAACAAACTAAATACAATCAAAAATAGCTGAGTCATAATTAAAACAGTAAATATTAGATTTAATAATATTAAACTTTAGTAAAGTTACATAATAAAACACAAAACAGTTGAAAGTGTTTGGTTTTAAATGTCTCAGTTGTGAATTTCAGAAGAGAATCCTGTTTCTATGACAACAGCTGCACGCCACCCTGACACCCTGCACGCTGAAACCTGACACTGGGGGGGCGGGGTCAGAATGTGAGTGGGCGGGGCTGAGTTTATGTCATTCCTGCGGGTGTCTTCTATGACTGATGTGATCTGATTCCAAACAGGGTCACATGGGTTTCATTCAGGACGTCACAGACATTATCCACTGAACGCAGAAAACAATGGAATTCAAACCATCAGCGCTCAACGACAACTTCACTCCTAGAAGTTCTAGAAAATCTGTGACTTGTAGCCAGAGGTGGTCAAAGTACTCACATTCTGTACTGATAGTACTGATTCAACTTACTGAAGTAAAGTTTGAAAAGTAAAACCTCTCAATTGTAATAAAGTAAAAAGTAAAATTGCATTTGTTTTTTGCTATGGATGAAATAATACTTATTTAAACAGGAAAAAACTGACAAATGTAAAAAAAAATAGCCAAAAATATAGTCTTTAAAAGTGAGTTTGTGTGTAGATGATGTGTTTTATTGGGTCATGGTCCATGGCATGGACATTTAGGAAAAATTCAAATGTCATAAGTAGGAGATTAAAAAAAAGCATAATTATGAGATAAAAATCTAAATAAATAAAAGTAAAAAAATATGGGATTAAAAAATTCAAATTCTAAACTAAAAAAATCTAAATTATAAGAAAAAAGTCAAAAGTATGATACAGTAGATTTACTGATATAGATTTCTATCAGTAGATCTTATTTCATACTGTCATATTTGTCTAAATGTGACCTTGACCTTTGACTTTTTGCAATATTGATAATTCGTTGGTGATATCTCAAGTATTCATTGAGTTATAGCATGATATGTCTGCGGACGGACACACACACACACACACACACACACACACACTCACATACAGACAGACAAAGTGATAACAATAATCTCACCCAACATTGGTTGGGTGAGATTAAAAATGTTTATATCTACAAACTGTACGTGAACATAACATGAATATGAACAACCTGTAAATTGTTAAGAAAAATAAGTACAATGTAGATGATATGGTTTAGTTTATCATTTATACATGTGCATCATCACTCACAGAACAGATCACAGTCGATCTACAAATATACACATTTAGTAACAGGTTGAATATTAATAAAATTCCACAATTATTTCAGGTTATTCACATTATTTTGTAAAAGGCTAGGTTTTTGGTAGTTTATTTTCCACTAAAATAGAAAGTAAAATTAGTTTAAGGTTGGTTTCCATTATCTCTAGGTTATTATGCCAGTATTTTACTCGTCTCATCCACTTTAGATTGAATTGGCCTGAACTGATTTGAACTTCCTCGTTTATTAACATCTTCAGTGTAATTTCACACATTCATCCCAGGGGCCAGATTGGACCCTTAGGCAGGCTGCATTTGGCTCCTGGGCCTTATGTTTGACACTTCTCCTATACGCAGACTTCCCATTTGCGTTCAACACCATGCAGCCACATACCCTGAGAGACTTTAACCTTTTCATTCATTTGCTACTTTCACCATTACTTGTCAAATACAGTTCAAGTCTGCTCAAAAATCATTGGGTGACCTGTTCGTACTCTCACCACCTTATGTGATCAACTGACTCTGAAATCAGCACACTGACACTTTCCATGACCCTCCCTCTGGGTGCAGACTCTGCTGTCCTGGCTGCAGGACACAGCGGAGAAAAACCATGTTTGTCCCCAGGGCTGTCCAGCCCCTTAACTCCAAACCTCCAAGCACTTAAGCACTTTACAACCGCACTATACTGCCTTAGCATTTTAGTTGTGTGTTGTTTTTAAAATGTGTTCCATCTGTGTGTGACTGTTGTTATAAGTCTGTAACTTGCACTGTCCTTTTAAGCCTTTTGAAGACACTTCTATGCACCTTTAAAATGCCCCTCGGGGATGAATAAAGTGTTTTGAATTGAATTGAACATGTGAACTAATGAGTCAGTAAAATGCTGCGGAGGGGGGGGGTCACCTGGTCATCTGCCATGTGGGTCTTGGCACTGGGAGCCTCCAGCAGCGTACACAAGGCCTGCAGACACGACATCACGTGTTCGATGGGTTCCTCAGGGCGGGGAAAACACAGAAACTCGATGCTGACACCTGAGACGAGACGGACGACAGGAAACACAAGAGTGGGCGTGGTCACACCTTCTGCTGCACATCCTCACAGCCTTCATCCTCCTCATCCTTTAAATATCTCCTTTGGAGTTTAACTTCCATGTCTATTAAAAAAACTTTCCTCTGTTTGGTTTCATGTTTTTCAGCTCAACATCCCCATGTTTTTAGATATAGTGTTTTTAGATATTAAGAAAGGCTTTTTAAATAGAGATATGGTTTATACACACACACACACACACACACATATATATATATATATATATATATAGTGTTTTTAGATATCAAGAAAGGCTTTTAGATGTAAATATAGGGATTTTAGATATTGAGAAAGAGTTTTTAGATACAGAGATATGTTTTTTAGATATGGAGATAGGGTTTGAGTGCCATGAAAATTGTTATACAAATAAAATGTATTATTAATATTATTATTCCTATATAAAACTATAAACAACTATTACAACTATATACAACAAAATAAATATAATTAAAGTAATATACAACTATCACTACAATTACAGTTATTTCAAACTTTATAAAATTATTACAACTGTTACAACCATCTAAAACTATAAACAGCTTTTACAATTATATACAACTATTACAAATATTTCAAACAATATGTAACTATATCCAATATATCTATTACAATTATATACAACTAAGTAATACTATTTAAAACAATATACAACTATTCCAACTTAAATCTATGATGTTATTTGGATCTGATGGTGCGTTCAGGGACTCTGCAGGGTTCAAAGCTGTCTTTACCCAGTATCAGATGCATCCTGTCTTTGATGGATTCCTCGCTGGTCTTCGTGTTGGTGGCGGCGACCTTCGAGGGGACGTCATCTTTGTCCTCGCCAGCACCAAACCCGGTGCTGCTGAGCCACAGTGCAACGGCGTGGAGCACCGGCGCCCACGAGCTGCGGTAGTGGAGTCTGGCGGTGTCGATGGTCTCTGGGGTGTAAAACGCTCCGCCTGAAAACACACCAAAACACAGCGGCTTAAATCCAACCAATGAGGCGCTCCGGTCGCAGTTGGACCAGCTCACACGTTTCAATGACAAACTACCGTATTTTTTGGACTAAGTTGCAGTTTTTTTTACTTTGGCCTCATACTACCGGAGCGACTTATATGTGATATTATTAACATATTATTATATAATTTCACGTTATTTTCAAACTGACAACCACCAGAGGGCGCTGTTGAGCATGAGCATGTTCTTTATGCTATAGTTATCTGAATAACTGTTAATATGTTACATTAACATACCAGACACGTTCTCAGTTCACTGTTTATGTGTAAGGTAAAAGGTAAAGTACTTTATTTGTCATTATACACTGTACAACATTTTTTTCCCTCTGCATTTAACTCCTCCTTGATGCCATTGGGACAACCTGTAAGGAGCAGTGGGCACCCATGTGCGGCACCCGAGGATCCATCTCCAGCTGTAGAGGCAGGCTAATGGTCAGATTCACCAGCTGGAGGATTGTCATGTAGCGTTAGCTGAATGTGTTACGTTAGCATGTGTTAGCATACCATACACCTGTTCAGCCTGTTGTTCTCTATTCTATTTTTATTTTAAATTGACTTTCAAGATGAAATGTTTGTTCTTGGTGTTGGATTTTATCCCCCCAAAAAATTCCCCCAAATATGCAACTTATATATGTTTTTTCCTTCTTTATTATGCATATTTTGACTGGTGCAACTTATACTCCAGAGCGACTTATATGTGAAATTATTAACACAATATTATAGAATTTCCCTGTTTCTTCCCCTTGACAACCACCAGAGGGCGATGCTGACCATGAGCATGTTCTTTATGCTATAGTTATCTGAATAACTGTTAATATGTTACGTTAACATACCAGACACGTTCTCAGTTCACTGTTTATGCATTATGTAACGTTAGCTAAATGTGTTAGTGTTAGCATACTGTACACCTATTCAGCCTGTTGTTCTCTATTCTATTTTTTATTTTAAATGGCTTTTCAGGATGAAATGTCTGGTCTTGGTGTTGGATTTTATCAAATAAATTTCCCCCCAAAATTTTACTTCTACTCCAGTGTGTCATATATATATATTTTTTTCCCCTTTTTTATTACGCATTTTTTGGCTGGTGCCACTTATAGTCCAGACCAACTCATAGCCTAGAAAATATAATAAATGTTATTCAATAACGTCAGATCTCTTTGCCCTTTTTCATTGGGTCTCACACTTGTGTTATATTTTGTCTTGAACAGGGAATGAATTGTTGATTTTCAGGTTGTGTATGTGTGCGTATCAACTGTCCCTGAACCTTCCTTTAAAACGGACTCCTCTGAACTTTAACTGGTACTGGTGTGTTTTGGAGGCGGGAGTTGGTCGCTCACCATCTGGTGGAAGTTGGCTGGAGAACTCGGCGGGCAGCGTGAGCAGGGCGTAGTCGCGGAGCACGGCCAACCACAGGCGGCTCAGTGACGGCAGCTCCGGTTGAACCAGTGAGATGAGGCTGTCGGGAGGAAGGACGTCAGCGCCGAGGTCGTCCTCATCCTCGTCCTCGTCTCCGCTCCTCGCTGGCTTCACAGGCTTTGACTCCGCCTCCTTCTTGATCTTCATCGCCACGACGTAGACCTGCAGGAAATGGAGCGCAGAGTCAGACTGAATCGCTCAGTGTAGGTGCTGGGTCGCAGCAGGCGCTCCCTGTAAGCCCCTCACCACCCAGGGACAGACTGGGGAGCAGGTGGATGCACTGGTATGTCCTGGTGACTGACAGACAGACATCCACACACACACATAAATATAATGAGGACATTTAGAGCTTTATAATGTATATTATTTTGCTTTATTGATCATTTCTTTCCTGCTCCTTTTCTTATACTTGAATGAAGCAACTATAACATATAACTATAAATTCCCCCTTGGATTAATAAAATATTGTGACTTTTTCCGTCCGTCCTTCTATCCATCCATCCGGTTAATTGTACTACTTAGTTGTGTTCATTTTTCTTGTCTATTTTGTTGTTTTTTTTTATTATTATTAATTTTATCAGATTTTATTCCGTTTTCAATAGTTTTAGTGATTATCTTTTGTCTTTACTTGTTTTGATGCTTGTTTGTCCAGTTTTTCCTCATTTTTTTCCACTCACTTTTATGAATTTTATTATTATCCATCTATCAGTCTGAATTTTTTTTATCCACCTGTCCACCCATCCATCCATCCATCCATCCACCCACCCACCCATTCAACCACCCATTCATCCATCCATCCACCCACCCACCCACCCATTCATCCATCCCACCTCAGCCCAGGCCTTCAGCACGGCCAGCTTCTCCATGGTGGTGGCGCTCTCGCTGTACAGTTGACTGGATGAGCCTTTTCCCGCCTGAACCTTATCCAGTGACGACACCAGCAGGTTGTGGACGCGCCGGAGGTCATTGAGGTCGCTGACCACACCGCTACCGATCCATGTACTGCAAACCTGCAACCACATAATGATGACATCACAGGGGGTACAAGAGAGGGTGGTCAGTCTAAAGCAGGTGTAGATTCACATTTTGAAGACGACTGTGTCTCTGGCACCACATTCACATCTGTTTTAGTCACATGATACTAACAGCAATTACTGTTTGAATGCATAACCATTGTTTTTGATTACCTTACTCTTCTACTACTGTGTTTTGCTGGGGGGGGGGGTGTTTCTTCACTTTTTCTCCACTAGGTTTTTTTTTGTATATTTTTCCAGTTTTTATTCTGTGTGTGTGTGTGTATTGTGTTTGTGGATACTGTATGAGACAGACAGATAGATTTGAGCATCTTGTTCAGTGCAACATTTTTAAAGGGGAAAATAAAAATATAAAGTAATGTCTGTCATAAAATGAGTTGTGTATGTACAAAATAAAAATAATACACACTAAAAAAAAGATTGCACAGCATCCTGGAATGTGTGCGTGTAAAGTGTTTTAGTGCCCGTTAGATTTACACCATCTACACCAGGACTCTCAAACTAATGTTCTTCATTTTCCACATTCAGCCTGATTTGATCTCCAATGAACGAGACCAGTAAAATGGAAACATAATAACCTATATATAATGACAATTCCAAATGTTGTCATTGTGTTAGTGGGAAAAAAAGCCCCATTAAATTATGAAAATACTTATATAAATTACCCAAATGCAAAACAAGTGAAATTTCATAAGGAAAATAAGGACAATATTAACAATATTCTGCCTCAGTTTATCATGAGTCCATGCATTTTATTATGGATCAGTTCTACAAAGACACTAACCTCTTAGTAACAGAAGCAGAAAAGGGTTCAAATTGTGTCTAATTTTCTTTAGACATTTCAGGTTGTTCACATTTCTTCAGCTTATTCACATTTTATTGTTACAGGATAGTTTGTAAATCTCAATATTTTCAGAATTTAATATTAGTTTAAAACAAAACATTAGTTTAGTAAAACAATGAGAAAAATGTGAAGTTGAGAAAATTTAATAGGTTATGATGGTCTTCATCCCGTGGGCCACAATGGGACCATTGGTGGGCCGCATTTGGCCCCCGGACCGCATATTTAAGACCCCTGATCTACACCATCTCCAAAAATCCTAGCTTGACAAACAACAAATCATGTGTTTTTCTGTTTAGAACCAGAAATCCTGAGTTGAGAACTTTTCAAAGTGGTGAAAGTGCTGCCGAGGCTGATGCAGAGGGGACGGGTGTCAAATGGGGACGTGAGGAAAGGCTTGTTATTTTCCACTGTCACTCACTTTTCACATCCGTCACATACAGTAAAGTCAAAGAGCATTAAGCTGAAGCTGCCGGGTGTCGGAGGACCGTGAGTCACTCTGCGGCGGTAATTAACCGCTCTGACTTCATCAAACAGAATAATCTGAGGGCGAACATCACCCAGGGGAGTCTAATGATGCATATTTAAATATTCATCCACTGAGTCTTACCTGACACGCTTTAGCCGTTATGTCAGACGGAGTGTCGGGTGAAAACGCTGGTCTGAGGGCAGCTCCCACCTGGAAACATGACATTCAAGTTCACTCTTCCTTATTTTACCATCTGGGCTGAGAACGTACGTCAGTGGGTTCTATTTATTATTATTGTTAATAATAATAATAATAATAATAATAATAATAGTATTAAGAAGAATGCATTGTATTTGTATAGTGCTTCACATGGTACTCAAAGATGCTTTACATGAAGTACAATACCATCATACCTCAACTACGAAAGACCCAGCTAATGAATGATCCAAGTTACGAAAAACCTTTATGTCAATTTTTTGTCTCTGAATAGGAAAGAAATTTCAATTTACGAAACAAAACCGAAACCCCCAAGACATAAATACAGTATTGTATGTAATATACATAAATACGCACTGTACGTATCATCCCATTGGCTATGAGGAACCTACCCATGATGCATTTGATGAACTTTGACGCTCATTCATCACAGAGTTCGTACAGGTGTAAAGGAAAGAGTTACTGTGTTTGGTGAGTTTTTCCCAGTGTGCTCATTGAAACTTTATTACAGTATGAATTCGTTATTCATCATGAGCCCAAAGAACGTGATTCCTGATGCGAATTAAAAGAAGAAGCGGGATGATTAAAAAAAAAGGAGGAGTAAACCATCATTCCATCAGTACCAATAAAAGACATGCTGGACACATGTCATCAAGTTTCTGAATTGGTGGGAAAAAAACATCAAAAAAAAATTTTCATGAGTCATGCTATCACCCACTTTGACGACGTATACCTTGCACATTTTAGGAAGATTATGAAAAGTCATCAAAGGCAATCGTCTTTGGATCGATATTTCACCAAACGTCCGTCAACAAACATTGTTGAAGATGAAAGTGACAATTAAAACAACCACAAGGGTATGGAAATTATTTGCATGTCTGGTTCATTTGAATGGTTTTAATGGTTTTACTTTTAACACATATTTCATACAAAATTGGCATACTTTTATCATTTTTAAAGGGTTTGAGTGGTAGTACTGGGAGCCTTGGAACGAATCAGGCCTTTTACATTTAAACTGCGACTATTTACGAAAATTCACAGAACCAAACCAGTTATGGAACTAATTACTTTCGTAAGTCAAGGCCACTGTACTACAATGAAAACAAACAATAGAAAACAAACCATTAAACAGCCAGAATAAAAGTAATGGAGTATTTGTACTCACGTTTGCCTGGTACTGTTCCAGGATGACGTGACCCGGGAATTCTGGTTCTGGTACAGAGGCGAACTTTTTAATGATGTCCTCGAGCGCCTGCAGACCCGCCATCCTCAGCTGGTTACTGTGGTCGGTGGCCGCCATGAATGCCATGCGGATCAGGTCGGACAGGTGCAGAACCAGCAGATCACCTGGATGGGTACGGAACAGGTCAACCACCAAAGGAATCTTTAAACCCTTTCATCTACAAATGGACCTTCATCTATAGCCTGTCCATCCATGGGACTGGATCTGTCCTCGGGTTTCTCCTTTCCCACCCAGTTTTTAAGGAGTTTTTCCTGCCAAGAAGGAGGGTCTAACGACAGGGGATTTTTTTTGGGTTTCTTACCTTTGGGGTTCTTCTCATTTTTGGAGTTCTTCCCTCTAGGGTTTCTTACCTTTGGGGTTCTTCCCTTTTTTAGGGGTTGTCCTCTTTAGAGTTCTCCCAACTGGTGCTTCTTACCTTTAATTCAATTCAATTTTATTTATAGATTCCATAGTTTCACAGGGCTTTACAGGGTTGATTGGAGAGAACAATCAGTCACAGAAATAGATGAAGTCCCAAGCATCCTGTCCTTAGACCCTCCTTCTCAGCAGGAAAAGCTCCAAAACCCAGTGGTAAAGAAGAAACCTTGGGGAAAACCACAGTGAAGGACAGATCTACTCCTATGGACGGACAGGCTATAGATCAACGTCCATTTGTAGGGTTCTCTCCTCTGCTTTTTCTTACCTTTAGGTTTCTCCCCTCTGGTGCTTCTTACCTTTAAGGTTCTCCCCTCTGGTGCTTCTTACCTTTAAGGTTCTCCCCTCTGGTGCTTCTTACCTTTAAGGTTCTCCCCTCTGGTGCTTCTTACCTTTAGGGTTCTCCCCTCTGGTGCTTCTTACCTTTGGGGTTCTTTGCTTGTGCAGAGCGAGCAGCTGCCAGGTCAAAGTGCGTCTTGTCTGCGTTCTCACACAGCAGGATGATACGACATAGGCAGTCGGCAGCGAACACTCGCGTGACCCATCGCGGCGCCACTGACGGCTTGGACTTGTCGTCTTCGCCCAGACCCGTGAACATGGTGTCGTCGTCCATCTCGTCTTTCTTCTCTGAGTCTTCCTCATCCTTTTCCACTTCAAAGACAACGGCTCCTCCAACGTCTGAAAGTAGACAGTGACGTGTTCATGACAAAACTGTTCTAATGAGGAGGTTTTTCTGTCAAACGACCTTCACTCAGGTGACGGACATTTGCTAGATTCACCCACAGTCGCTGCTTCGTCTCAGTTGTGAATTATGACAACAAAGTTCAGCTTTTAAGGATGTTTTTAAGTCCTAATTTTGTTCTTCTAGATTTGCACCATTGTTCACAGACAAGGTGACAATTATTCCATTAATCTACAGGATTGTTTTCTTAAAGGGGACATATCATGCTCATTTTCCACCAGCGAACACATTTCCCTGGGGTCTCAGTTCCCTGCCTGGGGTCAAAGGCCCCGTCCACACAGCAATGTTTTCAAGTGAATCTGATACAGTTTGTTATCGTGTCAGCCTTGCGTACACACAACAGCCTTTTGAGTACGTCAAAACGATATCCTTTGAGAACAGGTTCCAGAGTGGAAAGATCTGGCAACGGTGTCGTTGCGTTGCTGTGTGTACGAGTAAAACAGAGTAAAACACCTATCATCTATGTCACAACCGCATGACTAAAACAAATAGCAACGGCCATTTCCTGTTTTATCCAATTTTGACCTGAAGCAAATTGAGTAAACCAGCACTGACAAATGTACTGGCGAGAACCCTGACAAATAAATTAGAGGAAAAAATTAAAAAAAATAAAAACAATAAATGAACAACAATTAAATAAATAAAAATATAAATATAAAAAACTTTAATTAAAAATAAATAAAAAAAATATAATAAAATAAAAATATATATAAAAAATATAAATTAAAAATGAATTAATATATAAATGACGATTAAAATAAAACAAAAAATAAACTAAGAAAAAATTATATACATATATATATACATACATATATATATATATATATATATATATATATATATATATATATATATATATATATATATATGTGTGTGTGTGTAAATAAAAAAAATATATAAATAATAATACAAAAAAATAAAAAATAAAATAAAACAGTCTTCTTAAACAAATACTACATTAAAAATATTTTATTTCACAGTGTTCTGATATTGCGTTTTAAATACACGTTTCTTTGGTTCAAAGCTTAAACACATGTTTTCCAGCAGATTGGACATCTTTGTAACTCCATAAAAAATAGCTTCATTAAAATATTTCAATCACATTGTTTTTTTTTCAGCCTAAAGAAAAATAAAAACACTTAGGAACAAGAAAAACACTCTGAGAGCGCAGACCTCCACCAAGGTAGACCCCCCCCACACCCCGATCACCCCCAAAATGAAATCAGTTCTTCCTGTTCACATTTCCAACATATCCTGAATATTTCATCAAAATCCATTCATAAGTTTTCGAGTTATCTTGAACAAAGACAGACAAACAGATAAACGCCAGCAAAAACATAATTTCCTTGGCGGAGGTAAAAAATCTTGACTAAGGTTCTCATCATTCATGCATCAAAGTGTTAAATTGTAAAACAGATAAGTAAGACCATGTACTTCAGGGGTGTGACTGAGGGTCTACATCCATTTTGTGACACATTTTGATGATGTTTGGGTAGATTTACCTGTAGTTGCTGCTAAAACATCCTTGCAGAGTTTCAGCCAATGGGAGAGCTTTTCCACAGCGAGGGATGAGAGCATGTGACCCAGAGTGTCATGGATGTCAGAGCACAGTTTCCGATCAGTCTCCCTGTCCAACATCCCGAACAGAACACCCTCCAGACCCGTCTCTGTGATGTTCAGATCTGAACCCAGACGCACATTCAGTCATGTCACAATAAACCAATTCAACATCATCAGTGCGTGGGCGCGGGTCCTTCTGGGTCAGAGGTCACGACTACAGTACCCACAGTCCTCGTGGCTCGATAGAGTAATAATGTGGCTCAACCTGCTACTTGTGTTAAAGGCATGAAAGATTTTAAGGTGGTTTTATCAGTATTCCAGGTTCACATTGTTCTGTGCTTCACTGTCAAGAAGTGTACGCAAGTATTTTGTCCTCTTCTGTTTATGTACTTTATGTAGATGCTAGATTGCATCAGCCAGATGGACAGGGGGCGGGACTAAGGTCTGGACGTTCTGCGCAGTTGCTGATTGTGTTGCTAGGGTCCGAAATATGCCACTCAGATGCAGTGCAGTCAAAGAAAAGCTGAATCAGGGTGCTTTTCATTGGACAAATGTCTTCATGGTGTGCTATCCAGGGAAGGAGAAGTCATCCGTGTCAATCTGTCATTTGATTTGTTTTATTTGTTTTTCAGTTTTCCGTCGTCTAATTTACTCCTTGAAAACAAACAGCAGTCATTCCGTACCTTATTATATAGCTGAACCTCACCCAGAGCAGTAACCTGCAACCTTGTGTACATTTTTTTTTTTTTTTCTTTCATGTGGAATGTTTTGGCAAATCTAAGCACCACTAGAACAGTATGTATGGTATATATATATATATATATATATATATATATATATATATATATATATATATATATATATATTTTTTTTTTTTTTTTTTTTTTTTTTTTAAATTATATTTGTCTGAACCTGATTAGAGTACTGACTCATTCAATACTATTTTTCCTGTACACCACCGAAACTATACAGAGAGGAAGGACATGACGATGCAAAGTGACATTAAAATAATAAAATGCAAGTGATAGATTATTGGCTGGCTGTCATGTATTATTATTTGTAAAAGCCTCTACTACTGTTTGTGATGCAAACAGTAGTAGCAGCAGGTTTATTTTTAACAAGTCAGATATGTTTGTTATATTTAAGAACCTGTGTTGAATTCTATTATACAGTCATTTATACACTAATAAATGAATGGTTAAATGCTTTTGATTCCATGAACATTGCACACAACGTTTTTGTACATTCCATTCATCTTTACCTTTTGTCATACGGTCGACTGAATAACTAATAAACTTAGACCTAGAGTGGTCCTCAGTGGTCTGGATACATTTTGCAAGATCTTTTTCTTTCAACAGTGCTGTCATCTTTCAAAAGTGTGAAATTACTTTAACAATTTATGACGTTACGATCCTCTTTGAATCTCAGAGTGTTGAAATGGCATTGAACGTCCTGAGCACCGCCCCCCTCCGTCCGGCTGATCCAATCTAGCATCTACCGTCATTTACGCGCTGGGTAGTCGTGACCTGTGACCTGGAGATGCTGAATTAAGTTATTACCCATAATGCTCTGCAGGTGTGGGTACTCACTGATGACGTTACTGTCTCCGGCCTTCTTGGCCAGACTCATGGCGTACTCGCAGACCTCGGCGGCCTCTCTCTGGGCCAGTTGTCGGAGGCAGGCGACAGCGGCGCGGCGCAGCAGCAGGTGAGAGCTGCACAGGTGAACCTGGAGCAACGCAAACACACAAACACACGTTCAGGAGACGTCATTCACTGTTTCCTTGAAATAGTTTTCGAGGTCTTCTCCATTTTCCACCGCTACAGAAACAAGTTATCACATCATACACTCATCCATTCCCCTCATTCTTTGGGAGTGTTCTTTTCTATGCAACACAATCTAACCCATTTTTATTTATAGAGCGCAAATTTAAGCAAGTATTTAGAGAATGCCTTGCGTTATAAGCAACAATGTGATTTTGACCTTTTAGTCAATTGTGACCTTGACCTTTGACCTTTACTGCGGACACACAGACAGACACAAAGACACACCGAATACAATAATCTCTCCCAACCAAACGAACTAAAATTCATTAAATTTTTTATTTGATTTCATTATTGAATTTAAAAATATATATTATTACACATTTTTTTAAATTAAAAACATTTAGAAGTTGCATTTACAGTCACTGCCCAATGGCTACTTTACCTACAAATTAGAAACTTGGTCCTTATGAGACATAGAAAACAGTGTCAAGTGTCAATATTTTCTAGATTTAATGTTATTTTTTGCACTAAAACAAATATTTTTGTCATTACTTACGGGCATAATATTATTTTTTATTTATTTATTTATTAATGATATGTATTTAGTGTGTGTGTGTGCATCATGTTATTTGACTATAGATAATATTGGTCTGTATGTGGAACGTTAGCTAAAATCAGTTCCACAGCCTTGACTGTGGAATTATTGACCTTTGCAAATTCATCCCAGGGGCCATATTGGAACCTTTGGTGGGCTGTATTTGGCCCCTGGGCCGCATGTTTGAGAGGCTTGGTTTATACGTTTACATGAATGAATTTTCAGCGTCTTACACAGAGACATGGGACCAGGCTGGACAGGTTGACGTGTCTGGGAGCGAACATGTGCAGCTGCTGCAGACATGAGATGGCGGCGGCCTGAACCAGTGAGTCAGAATGGTCCTGCATGATGGCACAACCCACCAGGCACGACGAGCGGATGGTCGAAATGGTGGCGCCGTTTCCTGTTGAAGACAAACATACACACAAGGAACACTCAGAAAAGTTTGACCACTGTTTACTTAAACAAATTAGAACAAAGTGACAATTAAAACAATTGAATAGATTTTAACTCTTTCAACTTTGATTGAAAACTAGTTACCATATTTTCTGGACTATAAGGTGCACTTTAAAGACTTTAATGTTCTCCAAAAACCACAGTGCACCTTATAATGCAGAGCGCCTTATATATGGATTCTTTCTGGTTGTGCTTATTGACTTGTGGCTGTGGCTCAGTCGGTAGAGCAGGTCGTCCAATGACTGAAGGGTCAGTGGTTCCTGTCCCGACTCTGGCTGTCCACATGTCGAAGTGTCCTTGGGCAAGACACTGAAGCCTGACATAGTCTCTCAGTAGGACTGACAGAACCTTAGAAACCTACTGGTGTATGAGTGTGTGTGAATGGGTGAATATGAGGCTAATGTAAAGAGCTTTGAGCAACATTTACCATCTATTTAGTTGGAATCTTGACTTCTTATCTCATAATTTTGACTTTCTATCTCAAGACAGTATATAGACGGTATGTAGATGCTGGACGGTCTGTAGAGTCTAGACCAGGGATCTGCAACCCTGGTCCTAGAATGCCACTGTCCTGCATGTTTTAGATGTTTCACTCTTTCAGCACACCTGAAGGCCATTATAAGTCTTCTGCAGAGATTGATGATAGGTTGATCATTTGAATCAGGTGTGTTGGACGAGGGATACATCTAAAAGATGCAGGACAGTGACATTCTAGGACCAGGGTTGCTGACCCCTGCTCTAGACAGACCCAGGGTTAATGTTGTTCATTCATTATTTTACTTTTGAATGTAACTATTGTATGACTTTTTTGGCATTAAAACATAGTTTGTCCTTCAGTTAGACTCGGTAGTTGGTACAAGTATTGTTAATAAATGTCTTACAATAACACATAATAATAATTATAATTTAATAACTTTTTTTGTTTTTTTCCCGAGCAGAACTATCATCAGGATGAGCCAGATTTCTGGGGAGTTAGAAGGAATGAATAATGATGCACAGTTTGTCAGCCTATTTATAATATAGAATGGTGTAAAAAAAAAAAAAAGAAAGAAAGTATATATTTGGGGACCGTTTAAGGGAAACTGTTATGACCTGGAGTCATTATAATTCAAACGGATCAAAACCCCAATTATGACAATATTTCCCTGATTCTGCTCCACTTTAGTTCATATTGGTCTGAATGTGGAACCTAAACTGAAATGATTTTAACATATTTTATTGTTAACATCTTCAGTGTTTTAAATGGTGCCATATGTACTATGTTCCTGCTCAGTGTGTTTTAAACTGACTATACTGCCACCTGCTGGAACAGAGCAGTGGATTATCTGTGTACACTGGTCCAGGGATTGTTTTGTGAGAGCGTTGCTATGGTTACCTTGTAGTTCCGGACCCACAGTGGTGATGAGGGCTCCGAGGCAGCGTCCCAGACACTGGTGGACCTCGGTGTGGGAGGGGGGCACGGTGAGGAGCAGGGTGAGCACCAGGGACAGGGTGGGCTCCACGTAGCCTCGGTACATGGGACCGCTGGAGTCCACGATGAGGGCCAGCGAGTGGAGAGCCCAGGTCTGGAGACACAACAAACAAACAACACTACAGTCAAAGTCAACACTGGTCACTCTGAAGCAGGGGAACAGCACTCAGTCACACTCGTTAGGTTCTTTTTTTTGCATTTTGATAACTTTGTGTGATTTTGTTATCTTGTTGTTTTTCTATTTTGATAATTATTTCAATGATTATTTGTTTATTTTCTGCATGTCAATTATAATCTTAGATAGATAGAGACTTTATTAATCCTTTTTAAGGAAATTGAAAAACACACCACACACATAAAAAGATCACGATTACCCATAAAAATCAGGATTGTACATAAAAAGATCACTAAAATACACTATTGCCCTTTAAAAGATCACTCTTGCACATAAAAATTTAATTATTGCACATGCACATTATTACACATTGAAGAGTCTAATGGCTATTGGCAGAAAAGACTTCTGGCAGCATTCACTCTTACACTTTGGGGGAATCAGTCTGCTGAAAGTGCTCTGTCTAACCACCCCAAGATAGTGAAGTGGGTGTGATCTTATTCCTTTTTATTTGCATTCTGATCATAAATGCGTGCATTTTGTTCATCATTTAGGTCAATTTGGTCAATAACGTTATTTTTTGTTCCACTTTTGTCAATAATTTAGTTCTTTTACGTGCATTATCACAGTTGTGTGGCTGCAGTGAGGATGCTCAGGAAGCTGAAGAGTATTGCAAAGAAAGCATTTCAGCCACTCCACCAGCTGGAGGTGTTCAGGGACAGTATCTGAACCCCCTCAGACTAGGACTGAGTGCTGCAGGTGGTCTTTCCTGACAGCTGCAATTACACTCTTCAATACATATGAGGGATAATTAGTGCACGCTGGCACACATACAGATGCTTTTATCCTACCTGTACTGTAAATAGAGTGTGTGCGTGTGTGTGTGTGCGTGTGTGTGCGTGTGTGTGTGTGTATAGAATGTCAGATTTTTATCTGACATTCTATTACAGGGGCAGCTGTAGCTCGGTTGGTAGAGTGGGTCTCAATGACTGAGAGTTTGGCGGTTCGCGTCCAGGCTCTGGCTGTCCACATGTCGAAGTGTCCTTGGGCAAGACACTGAGCCCTGACTGAACCCACTGGTGTATGAGTCTGTGTGAATGGGTGAATGTGAAGCTAATGTAAAGCGCTTTGAGCACCATGAAGGTGGAAAAGCACTATGTAAGTGCAGACTATTTACCATTTTATCTTCTTTTATTGAATTATTCTTGTCCTATTGCTTATCTGTTACCACTATTGTTGACTGTTTTCTGCTGACGTAACTTAATTTCCTGCAAGGATTAATAAAGTATTTATTCTATTTGATTCTATGATGTAGATTTTTTCCATTTTGATAATTATTTGAATGATTCTGTTTTCATGTTAATGGAAATGTTATTCCTTTTTTGTATTCTGATAATAACTTTCTGCATTTTGTACATTTGTGCAAGTATTCAGAGAATGCCTAATCTCGCCTCTATTTTGTGCCAATGTAAAATTTCTATGTTAACCCTTTCTTGAATTAGAGCCAATAATGTGATTTTGAACTTTCTGCTAAATATGACCTTGACCTTTGACCTTTACTCAAATGGATCATTGCATCTGATGCGCATTCGCTATATGTATATGGTGATATCTCAAGTATTTATTGAGTGATCATGAATGACCTGTCTGTGCGCGCACACACACACACACACACACACTACAATAATCTCTCCCAACCAATGTAAAAAACACCACAGCGAAAATCGTCACAGCATCATAGTCACATGACTGCAACCTACCTATTGTACCTAATATTTAAATTACAATGATTTACCAGGTTATTTTAATGCTTATCTCAAGTGATAAATGACTCAACCGACCGCAACCCCAATATCATTAAAAATATTTTTCAATGACCTACAAATGTGGATGGCCGCGGGTGACCGCAGTTGCCCGCACATCACTGACAGGTATATACAAGTTAGTGCGATGACACATTGGTATAAATAATGTCCACATAACCAAAAACAGACAGACCATTGACATGTGAGTAAACCCAGTAAAGCTAAGCAGTTACCTGGACCTCATGGGAGGATCCGTCCTGGGCCAGAGCCAGAAGGATACTGACGCTGGTCTTCAAATGCTGACCTGAACCGATTCCACCCACGTATCGATGCAAACAGCCCAGAGCCAGTGAATGACCCGTCCTCGAAACCACATCACGGGCCGACTTCAGTCTGGAAATACACAATAACATGTTTTCAATATATAGCATATGAGAAACCTGGCATTTCTAAAGAAGATAATTACACTTGTACCAATATCCTGCCTGTTACTGAATGTTCCGTGTTATCTGTAGATCAGCTGTGTTAATAATAAACTGAGATATAATATTGACACTGCACTTGTTTTTTAAGAGAGATTTCAAGGTGTAGAAGGTTGTTCAGTTTATTCACATTTTTATAATTTCATGAAACTTTGACACTAAAACAGATGTCTATAGGTTATTATTTATATAGCATTATGAGATTATTAAATGTAAAGGCCATTGTAAATTAAATTTAGTATTTTTTTTTCTTTTGTCGTTATTTATCTTAAATCAGTGTTCCACTTTTTGGGGATCCCTCAGAGGATTCTCTCAGACCCCATCATTTCTATCAGGAGTCTCAAACATGCAGCCCGGGGGTCAAATGTGGCCCACCAAACGTTCCAATGTGGCCTCTGGGCTGAAGAGCATAATAACCTAAAATAAAATGCCTCCATATTTTCTTCTGTTTATTCTCTGTCTGTAAATGATGACAACTTGAAATGTTTGTCCTTTTTTTTAGTGTAAAAAAAATAACATTTCATTATAAAAATATTTACATTTACAAATGGTAAATGGACTGCACTTTTCCACCTTCATGGTATGCAAAGGACTTGACATTAGCCTCACATTCACCCATTCACACACACTCATACACCAGTAGGTTTCTCAGGTCTAAGGTCAGTCCTACTGGGAGACTAAGTCAGGGTTCAGTGTCATGTCCAAGGACACTTCGACAGATGGACAGCCAGAGCTGGGACATGAACTGCCACCCTTTCAGTCATTGGGTGACCTGCTTTACCAACTGAGCCACAGCCGCCCGTGTTACAAACAATCCTGTCACAATAAAATGTCAAAAACCTGAACAAATATGAACAACCTGAAATGAAAGAAAATCAGACACAATTTGAACTATTTTCTGCTTCTGTTACTAAGAGTTTAGTGTCTTTGTAGAACGCATGGACTAATGATAAACTGAGGCAGGATATTATTAAAATTGAGAAATGTCACTTTTTTCAGGTTATTCACATGTTTTGCATTTGGACACTTTATAAAACTAAGTCTTTTCATAATTTAGGTTTTTTTGCACTAAAACAAAGAAAAACATTTGGAGTTCTCCTTATTTATAGGTTATTATGCTATTATTTTACTGGTCTGGTCCATTGGAGATCAAATATTAATGTGGCCTCTGAAAGAAAGGGAGTTTGAGACCCCTGATTTATCTGTCTATATTAATGTATTCACTGATCATGTAGGTTGATGGAAACTCTGAAAAATGCTATGTTTATTTCCTGACATTTACAGTAACATCACATGCTCACTTGTCGAAGCTGGTCTGTGCCATCCTGGCGATGAACGTGGCCTCTCCGACAACCTGAGCCATCCGACCCAGAGCTTCTCCAGCCGCACAGCGGAGGATGGGGTTGGGGTTGTCCAGAGCCCCCATCACCAGGGCCAGAGCTGACTTGCGAACCTCCTCCGGTCCCAGTGTACTCTTATTCTCAGCCAATCCCTTCAATCACACACCCAGGAAAAGGCACTTTGTCAGTGATCTATTAAAACCTGTTCAAGTCTGCTTCCTTAATTTCAGTCTGAATTAGGACTGCACAACATTAGAAAAAACTGACAAGACAAGACAAGACAAGACAAGATAAGATAAGATAAGATAAGATAAGATAAGATAAGATAAGATAAGATAAGATAAGATAAGATAAGATAAGACAGAGTCCGTTGTGGGGTAATTTCAGCATTTACAATCGAAAACCAGAAACATTGAAGACAAACACAGGTTAGTGTTGAATGTTAGTGTCATCGGTTCCATGACATGAAGGATGTGTCAGAGCAGTTCTCACCTTCAGAGCGCTCAGAACTGCAGTGAAGATGTTCAGCTGAACCGCCTGCTGACGAACGCCCTTCGCCTGTTTTATACATTCAGCAAAATGGTCCAGCATCTGTAGCCTGGGGGGGGCACAGTAACAGTTACAGTATCAGTCACACAGTAACAGTCAGTCACAGTAACTTCATTCTTTACTTAATGTTTTTTTTCTCCATCAACGTGTCACATTTATGGAACCCAGAGTTACGGTAAACTGTGATTGTTCGTTTTACATAAGAAATATCAAACTGTAAGCACCCTGTTCATATGTTAGTTGTTTTGTTTTATTAAAATTTTTGATATTTGGGTTAGGGTTTGAGGGTTAATTCTTACAATACAAAAAATAAAAGGGAGTACGAATGTATGAATGGTAATGTTGATATGAGTTTCCTACGTTCCCCAATAAAAACTAAATAACAAATGAGAAAAGAAAAGAAAAAAAAGAAAAGGGATATAATCTGCTCAATTACCGGTGCTTAAATGACACGTGAGGGAAAACGACGCCAAACAGAGCCACAGAAGCATCGATAACTGACACCCCCAGAGGAAGTGGCCCTGGGATGGCCTCGCCAACAGGAACTCGTAGGTAGATGGAGGAGGGGTCGTGCTCCAGAGCGCCACTGCCTGACGCACTGTTGGGCTGAAGCTGTGGACGTGGAAACACAGAAAACAGCATCAACACCAGCTCTAACATCTGCTCCATCAGGCTCTTTACTGTCAGTACAAGCTCAACTTTGTTTATCAAGCACGTAAAGGGCTCATATTTATCTATACTTATATATAGTGGAAGTAACTAAGTACAAGTACTTCATTCACCTAGCCTGGCAAGCCCAACTATGATATGACTTCATAGTCTGGAGACGATCCAGAGCCTGAGCTTAAAAGCGTACAGGTGGGATCAACAGCTGTCTTCCTGGCTCAGGCTCTATGGAGCATAGCTACACCAACGATTTAGGCAAAAATATTTTTTGCCACTTGAGATGGGCTAGTTTACTAGGCTATCATTCACCTCTATCTTAAGAAGATGTTTTAGGTATCTGTACTTTACTAGAGTGTTTATTTTTCTGGAAACTTTGGACTTTTCCTCCCTATATTTTTTCATAAATATCTGTACTTTATACTCATGACATTTACAGAAATACCTATACTTATACTCCTTACATTTATATATAAATATCTGTAATTTAGAGAAAAGAGAGAAGATAAAAAAGAGAAGAGAAGAGAAGAGAAGAGAAGAGAAGAGAAGAGAAGAGAAGAGAAGAGAAGAGAAGAGAAGAGAAGAGAAGAGAGAAGAGAAGGCCAACTATGGAGCCCTGAGGCACTCCACCTGTGTAAGGTGCAGCATAAGTCTCCACACTTCCAACATGGACATAAAACCCTTCACAGAGAAACACCAACCTGATCCTCTATAGACTTGTGGTCGGTCTCCTGCAGCCAGGAGCCCATGAGGACGCTGTCATCATAGTGACAGAGTGATCTTAGCAGAGAAGTGGTGGTGTTGGCGGAGTTGTCGGTCAGTGTGAACTCGGCCACCAGTTCCCGGAGGAGGGCGTTGAAGCTGCCTGTACCCAAAAATCAGAAGCTGTGAAACACACTCGGTTTCAGGCGGAGAAAACAAACAGAGAAAGGAACCTTTACCTTCATACGTCTTTGGAGGCAACAAAGCCAGGATGTCATACAATCGCAGTCTGACCATCGCGGCGCTTGCCTTTAAATGAGCGCCGTGGACTTTAATGATGGCAGGGACACTGACAAAGAGAAACACAATGATGAAGATGATAAAATACAAACACCTGGATATTTGTTCAACCATAACCATTTTTATGCACTAAAAAGGTGCACCGGATTAGAAGCCGCACTGTCAATGAATGGTTTATTTTAAACTTTTTTCCCCATATATAAAGCACTGGACTATAAGGTACATTAAGTGTCACGAGTCATAAGTCAGTTAAACTATTAAAATCATTCACAATAATTCTCACCGTTGTTGAAATGTTAATGAGCGTATTCACAATAACTCCCACCCTTGTTGAGTTATAACACGTACCAAAACACACTGTTATTCTGCTAAATCAAAGATTAAAAAAGTCAAAAATATGAGATAACAACTCTTAACTACGAGATAAAAAGTCACATTTATGAGATATAAAATCTAAATTATGAGATAAAAAAACTCACAATCCGGAGATAAAAGTCATAATTCTAATATATAATATAACACATAACAAAACATCTCATAATTTCCTACTTTTTCCTCATAATTATGATTTTTTATCTTATAATTTGGACTTTTTTCTCATAATTAGGACTTTTCATGGTGATATTTTTTTCCAGTGGCAGGGACAGGCTTCCATAGACCTGTGCATTAAGACCTGTGTACAAATGAAATCTAAATCGCCACACAAGTGCTTTGTGAATTCAAATCTAGCATTATTCAGTGTATTCTATGGATCACACTCACTGAGACATCATAGTCATGGCACATTCAATGGGTGTCATCAGTCGGCGAATCACATCTTCCGTAAGCAGCTCAGGACAGTGGGCCACAAAACTGCGCATAGCTACGAAATAAAGAAAAAATACACCTTTGTTTATGTTACAGGTAAAAAGGCTGAAAGATGCAATGTTCTAGACCTGAACCAGTGAAAATTCGAGGATGGACGGACATGAGCCACCAATCAAAGATGACCATTTAAGATTTTCATGCATCCACCAGTGTTTGACATTCCTATTCATATTTTTTATTTAACAATGTTTAATAAATCCTCTACATTCTGCTGATCATCCAAATGTTTATCATCAATTTTCATACAAATTACCATCACTATCCTTCTGTTCCTATTGCTTCTTTATATATTTACTTGTTTTATTATCTATTAGTACAAAGCCTGTAGAAAATGTGATATTGTTTGCTACTAATGTGTTGTGGAAGTGGGTAAAATGAACAGAAAGTAAAATGAGCAATGAAAGGAGCAGAAAGAAAGACCTGAATTATGAACTGGAATCTGTGTGTATGATAATGGTGTCAGTTTTTACTGCTGGTGAAATTAGTAAAACAAAGTTTCAGGTCAGGGAGCCTACCACTGTAGTGTTTGTGTCATGCTAATGTATGTGACACCAATCAACACCCAGTAAGGTATATTACGACCATGAAGTGAGCCATCAGTCGCTCATCCGACACTCAAATGTATGTCTACTTTCAGACTTGAATGCATGAAAAGCAGGGAATGGGGCAATGTGGCTCTGCCTACAAAACTACAACTAACAATGAAAAACGTCTAAAAGTGAAGTGATAAAGCTGAACGGTGGATGAGCCAGATAGTAATGTAGCCTACAGTCATTAAGATTGGTGCAATGTTCAGTTGAAGGTGAATCAGACATTCCACATGTTAATTCAGTAAATTATGGACCTTGTTTAACTCATGTGAATGCACCGTAGTAATAGCCTTGGTCATAACCGGACTTGCTGTGGCCGCAACAATGACAAAAATGTCAGCGACTTCCTGGGGGACTGAAGTCGTTAGTGGCGTGTAGCACAGTTCTTTTGTTGTCATAGAGACCTTGTGAAAGTCCATAACACCAATTAGTTGTCATTAGTAATGCACTACAGCGCAGCTGTAGCCAAATCAGGGGGCGGGACTTAGGCAGCACGGAAATGCTCAGAGCGTAGGTAGATACCTCGACCCTGTATTTTCTTACTAAATTCATCTTGATGTAATTAGTATTCATTTTATTCTTTTTGTCCTTTGCTTTTATTTTTTCCCCTTTCTTTGATATGTTTACACTGCATATATATATATATATATATATATATATATATATATATATATATATATATATATATATATATATATATATATATATATATATATATATATATATATATATATATATATATATATATATATATATTAGGGCAATAACGACTTCAGTTGCGTCGATGGGGTCGTGATGACATCATCACATTGTCAGCGGAGAAACAACAAAACAAAGGCTAACGTTAGTAAAGAGTTTTCTGTTAAATGTAACTGAACATCAGTAGGTGAACATATGTCTGCATTTGGTCTGGACCCACGGCTCTAAAACTGGACTGTCCACACGTCTGTCACATGTCCTCACTTTTTATATTACGTGTAAAAAGTTTAAGGCGAATAAGATGAACACAACACTGTCCATATCATGTGTTTGGGGGGAAAAAAAGAGTATGTTTTCTTAATGCGGGTTGTCTGTGCTGCTTATCACACAGGTTAGCTAGCTACGCTGCTCGTATCGTTCACATTAGCCGATACCTCTTCAGATGCTGTGCCGTTTTTTTTTAAATATAAAGTGAAGTATTTCCACACATGCATGTGTGTCTGTCACTCCTTGTTTTGTTAGCCCACCTCAACTGTCTTACCTGCAGGTGTCTTGTTTACGTGTGGTCTGTGTTTATGCGCCGAGAGAGAGAGAGGGAGGGAGAGACAGAGAGAGCGAGAGAGAAAGAATAACATGCGACTTGTTGACGTGTCGACCAGTCGACATTTTAGTTAACGCCCTAATATATATATGTATGTATATATTATATATATATGCTGTTTAAGTGTGGTTAATTAATTTTTAGAATCTTTATTCCTTTTCTTTTCCGTACTTTTCACAGTGGCTGTCTGTAATTGTCCATATTTGGGTATGGTTTTGCGTTGTGTCATGGGTGTATGTTGTTAAAAAAAAATTAAATTATTTTCCTGTATAGTAAATGTTTTATTTCAGTTCTGTTAATAAAAAAGACCTTTGAAAGAAAAACACTGATTTACATGACTGACGTGATAACTCCAGAAAATGGACAGTGATGGTGGTTCAGGGGTGGATGTGTTTGGTTACCACAAAGTGCTCCAGCTCGTCCTTCCAGCGTAACCTGCCATGTGAAGGAGTCTCCTCTGGCCTTTTCTGCCTCCAGTTCTTTCTGGGAACGAGGGAAGACATTCCTCCACAGCAGCAGCATCTTGGGCAGATGGTAGCGAACGAGGGCCGGACCTGGACACACATACAGAGACCAGACCAGGGTAAGAGAAGGACTATTGGTGTTCTTCTATTGGTGTTTATCGAACGTCCTGTCAGTCATGTCAGATTGTTTGACATAAGACATTAGCCTAGTGAACTAGCCCACCTCTAATGGCAAAAAATGATTATGCCTGAATCGTTGATCTAACAACGCCCCATAGAGCCTCGGCCAGGACCGGTAAAATTTTACTGGTCCAATCACAACGCTCCAGTTGTGTATTGAGATTGTAGGGCGGGCTTGGCACAATGACGACAGGATTAAAGAAGTAGGAACTTATATCCAGTCTATGGTCGGATAAGCAGCATGTAAACGGACCCATTTGGATATTTTTCCTCCACTGTTACCGGTGTGTTAACATTAATTAGCCTAGCCTATAGGATGTTAAAACAACTAGATAGATGTTAGTTTAGATTTGTTTTCGTTGCTCTGTATACATCACATTGTTCGTTGCTCTGATTAGTTATACCACTGGACTATTACGTGCAAAAGGAGTCTGAAAGACAGCTGTTGACCCCACCCATAAGCTTAATTTCAGTCTATGGAACGTCTCCAGACTATGAATTCATATCATAATCGGGCGTGCTAAGCTAGTGAGTCATAACTGTGAAGTCTCTTTTTGTTTTTGCCAGATTCGCACAGTATTCTGGTTAATATGATATTCCACTCTGTTCGTAGTGGGGGTCCCATCCCCACTCGGTATGAAGGGAAAGTTTGAAGTGATTTTTAGCACTTTGACTAACCCTCGAACATAATGGGACACACTACACACAGGACATGTGTGGAACTCACCCAGGGTCATGAGCGCCCCTAGCAGGAGCCACCCGGCCTGGGTGCGCTGCAGAGACAGCCGACTGTTCTGAGCCGCTGTTCGCAGAAGGTCCTCAGCGATGCTCACCACCAGCTGCAACACACGCCACAGATACATTTAATTGGGATGGAAACAGCCACTGCATTTATGGATGTAAACTGAGAAGAGACGAGGCCTCTAGGCTGGAATATACCCCTATTCACACACACACACTCATACACCAGTAGGTTTCTAAGGTTCTGTTAGTCCTACTGGGAGACTGAGTCATGGTTCAGTGTCTTTGCCCAAGGACATTTTGACATGTGGGCAGTCAGAGCCGGGACACAAACTGCCGACCTTTCAGTTATTGGACCAACCTACCAACTGAGCCACAGCCACCCTGGATATACCATTGTAGGCAGAATATACCCCCCTAGCCCAGATTATACCCCTCTAACTTAGAATATAACCCCCTAGCCCAGACTATACCTCTCTAGGCCAGAATAGGCCAGAATATACCCCTCCAGGTAAGACTATTCTCTTCTAGGTCAAAATATACCCCCCCAGCTGAGGCTATAACACTCTAGCCCAAACTATACCCCTCGTGTAAAAAGTATTTGGTCATCTTCCTGATCAGAGCTTTACTGTGGATATAAATGGGGTCCGTTCCATCTGTAGACCCAAGTCTGAAAATTAATTAACTTCTGATCACTAGAATAATCTGATAACTCCACAGATCAGATACTGATCCCAGTATTAGTGTGAATGGAACCAAATGCATTGATAACATTTGTCTAGTACATATTGTACAAATTGCTTGTTGTAATTGTGTGCCAATAGATATATTTAGTTGTAAATCTTATCTATGTTCACACGCTGTGGTTTTATTGTGAGACTCAGACCTTTCCTTTGGAGTGGGGGATACCAAGAGGACACTGGTGGACGCCCCCGAGCAGAGCCGCCATGGCGAAGCTGTAGCCACTCACGGCCTCCGGCGAGCTCTTCAGGTTGTTGATTCGCTCAGCACAGCGGTCAAGCAGTGGGGTTAGCTGATAGGGTAACGCCACGGCAACACAACGAAGACACCATGCCGCCGCCAGACGAGCCGCCATGCTGGGATGGAGCAGCACCGATGTCACCGTCTCAAGGAGTCCTACCAGACCGAGGAGACACAGGAAGTGGAAGTGATTCTTATTTCATTCTTCTTCTTGGAGTCACATCTTTTCAGTCCATTTAAGGCTCAGACTAAACAGATTCTTTAATTCAAAATGTGATATTGTCTTTTATTGTACACAATATTGTTGACATTTTTCATGTTTGTAAAATTAAATTAATATATATATATATATATATATATATATATATATATATATATATATATATATATATATATATATATATTAAAAAAGTGCAAATAAACAATGACATTTATAGGCCTACATCATGTTTGTATTGATAATCAGAAGTCAGAGTATTGTGTTGTCATTTCTGCTCCATAGAATCTTCTAGACAATGTGGTGTGACTTGTAAATAAACTCAACACTGAAAATGTCAAACCTGGACAAGGATATGAGTTCTACTGACAGAATTGAATCTTCTACTATAATGGTGTTTTATGCATCTCACGAGCTTGTAAGACTGATGGTAGCTAATTGCTAAGGCTAATCACCAACAGTACTTAAACACTAGCTGTCAAATAAATTACGGTAAAAGAATACTTTATACTTTAGAATACTTTAGACTATGGATAGACACTTGTTTGAAGAACTTTTGAGGCTGATTATTAATGTAATCAAAGTCGTCTGGTTTTCACTTGTACGTATGCCGGAAGTGATCATACCCCGCTTCACGCACCAGAAGCAGGAAGTGTGATAGAGGCCTATTCAGTCCAAATTAAGTCCAATTGACTAAACAAGTTGAGTATTACAAGTGTTGTAGTTATATAAACAGTTTTATTAGCCTAGCTGCACTAGATGTCCCGAGCGGCAGCACATCTAATGTGCTACCATAGTAGTCTAGTTATGCTCAATGTAACTTTTGGCTGCATTTTCCTGAAACTGGCCGACGAATCACAGTGAAGTATAGAGTCAGAGGGTGGGCGTAACAAAGTGACGCTGCAACGATTTGGAGAGAAACAACTGGAAACAACCATAGAAGAAGAAGAAGGTAGGAGGGCAATGCATTATGGGTTATGGGTAGTACACTACAGTGTAAACTCTTTAAATACTGTCCAATCGCTGAGTAGGCAGTACGGAGCATGAATAGGAAGTATGTAGTACGTTGTTTCCAACGCAGCCAATGGCAGTAACAGGATCAATGCAAATGAACACAGGCTGTAATCTATTCAATTAATATTATTTTTAGTATTGAACCTCTGATAAGTCTGCCCCCAGTCCACCCCCAGTCCACCCCCAGTCCACCCCCAGTCCCTCTGTCTGACCTATGGATGGCTCCTGGATGAGCGGTGAAGCGGTGGCGCTCAGACTCTGGACCAGACTTCCCAGTTCTTTGAGGGCACAGACCATCACATGTTGACTGGCTGAGACGTCGGCCGCCCCCGCTTTATTCTCTCCGCTCATGTCGTTCACGACGGCCTCTAGGAAAATGAAAAAAAAAAAAACAAAAAAACATACACAGACAGGGAATTTAGAACATCATAATGTCACTTCATAATGAAATATAATAATATGATTTGCATGTTCATGACGTGGACGGTGAGGCTGGGTGATAAAACATTAATCACGACAGAAATTCATACCATACCATAATATTTGTCCTTAACATTAGTGGTTGAGATCGCGTTATAAATGTATATTATGTATATAAATGTACACATGGGTTTATTGACTTTCCACTGTCAAATAAATGGCAAAATGTTTCACAGTTTTGCAGTGTTGTTTCTTTTAGTTGTAAATATTATGTTCATAAAGGTGAGTTTTAAACCACAAATAACATTTTCCTCTTGTTCAGTAGGAACTCTGATTCACAACACAACAAAAAGTATGGAGGTCTAAAAGTGCATTAATTAATCATCATTAATTAATTAACAATGGAATTAAATAGATAAATATGTTATTAATTGTGTCATTAATTCATTGAAATACCAATTCATTTAAGGTAAAAAAAAATTCAAAACATATTATTTTACTAATTAATTAATGGTCCTTGTGTTACAGTGGATCATTCATTTATTTTATCTGTCAACCTCGTCCATCAAAGTCACTGGCGGAGTTAAGGTGAATCTGATCAAATCAAGTCCATTTGGAGTGTCAGAGCCAGAGTCTAGATTTTTATCAGTTGCCAATAAAGTTTAGTTTCCTAAAGTAAATGTAGAGGTTAAAAGTCACACAGTGTATGGGAATGTGTTCACGCGTTCTGCATCAATCCTTTATCTGGAATCTATTTGACTGGACTGGATGTGCAGGAGAACCAATCAGCTATTAAGACCCGCCCACTGATTTTGATGGATGAGGTTGACAGATAAAATAAATTCATGATCCACTAAAACTCAAGGACCAGCAAGTATTTAATCAGTCAAATAATAATATATGTTAAATGCAAATAAATTGGTATTTTAGGGCGGCTGTGGCTCAGTTGGTAGAGCACGTCTTGCAATGACCGAGAGGTTGGCGGTTCTCGTCCCAGATCTGGCTGTCCACAAGTCGAAGTGTCCTTGAGCAAGACACTGAACCCTGACTTAGTGTCCCAGTAGGACTGACAGAACCTTAGAAACCTACTGGTGTATGAGTGTGTGTGAATGGGTGAATGTGAGGCTTATGTAAAGCGCTCTGAGCACCATGAAGGTGGAAAAGAACTATAGAAGTGCAGAACATTTACCATTTTAATGAATTCAGTCTAATGTGACACATTTAATAACACATTTATATATTTAATTCCAATTTTATTTAATGATGTATTTATTTATTTAATTTTGGCACTTTTAGTCCTCCAAAAATAGGAAGTGGAGTGTGTTCTCCATCCTGCTGAGTGTTTAAAACCACAAATAAGCATTGGTTTCCTCGAGAATCAGGAGCAAAAATCAGCTTTCTTATTGCGATAGTGGCCGATAATGATCATTCTATCATGATATTCTGCTCTATCACCCAGCCCTGGTCAACAGCATTAATAGGTAACGTGGCCGGCTTTGAACTGGAAACTAAATTTGCAAAGATAAAATTTATTGTAATTCAGATTCTGTGATTAACAGACATATTATAATAACCAAAGTGGGGGCCACATTAGTCCATGTTCTGCTGTTAGACATTAAAGCACAAGGCTTTACAGGCTGCAAATCCAGAGCTCTGAGGATTCTGTCAAACAAAGTCAATATTACACTTCTAATAAAAGGATAAATCCGTTCCAGGGTTTCCCCCAGAAGTCTTGCTCAGCCTAATGGTAGTTCTTCTAGGGAAGCCCACCATGTTTGTGCTAAAAAAAATACAAATGAAAAAAATCTTCCAAAAAGTCTTGCACTCCGCCTGCCATAAACATCCTGAAACATTATTCTCTTCAACATGCACTGGTCACATGTTTTAAGTTATTTTTAATTACATTTGTTCACTTTTCTCATTTTCTTAACCTCCTAAGACCCTCACTCCTCTGTCAGGGAAGAGACTTTTACAGCTTTACTGAAGAAAACAAAATGCACCCACTGCAAAAGACATTCCACAAACATTTTTAAAAATGCATCTAAAAAAACTGTTGCATTGTACAGTTTCCAAAAAAGGCAATTATTTAACATAAAAAAGTCAAAATGTGTATCTTCCTGGTTCTCAATAAGTTCATCAAAGATGAATTTCTGCCCTCATTTGGGACAAACATTCTATTCTATTCATAAACTGTATACAAGTGTGTACTGTAGTCACATGGATCAATGAGCCAATCAGTGAGCGTGTTCCTTCTGACTCCAGCCATTTGTTAACTGTAGTTCCTGATGGATAATAACCTTCATCTTTCATCATATCAGTCCTTTTTCACAGTTTTTCAGTTCATCACATGTATTACACATTCAGCTAAAGTCAAATAACATTAAAACAGACTTATTCAGACTCACCATCAACAGGAGGTCTACTACAGGTGGACTGACAGTACTGGTGTTACAGAGTCCTGTACGGTCCACTTTAAAAACCTGTACCCATGTAGATTAGACCCATAACCCAACTCACTTCATCTACCCAGGAACTCACTTTTAAAAGCTTAATTTTTGGCTAAACCACACACCGTCACTGCTGCTCACTGACACCTGTGGCTGGATATTAAGCTCCTTCAAAATAAAACAAACCGGCGGTTGATCAACCATGGATCCATGGTTTCATCCATGAATCTGCTTTTATTTTGCCACGTCCTGTCCTGCTACCTGCCTGCATTTCCTTTCACTTTACATATGCTCAAACCCCCCAAAAATTAGCGGATAAACCTTTGAAATAGTGTCTCTAGTTTTAATGTGGACTTAATTTCTTTCAAATGAATTAAAAAGTGATGCGTTTACAGAATGGCGGGGTGGGGTGGGGGCGGGGGGGCAAGTAAGGCCTGACAGCGCGCCAGGCTTATAGTACACTGGGGGAAACCCTGGATTCTATTTTAGCCAAATTCCAACCCCCTCACTCCCAAAAACACTTCAGTGTTACGACCAATGATCTCTGGTCAAACCAAAATTCTCAGAGCTCCAAAAGACACAAAAAAGAAAAAAACATTGAGACAGATAGATCACACTTCAGAAAAAAGATGATTATTGGATGTTCAGGAGGAGATTCAGAGACAACAGACAAGGACGTCCACTGTCCACCATGGCTCTAGGGAAATACATTCGATCAGGCAGTTTTAGCAGGAAACATCTCACAAGGTCTCATTTCAAGACATCCTCAGAGACAAAGAGTACAGAGAAGAACAGGAGGCCCAGGACGAGGCCAGGAGGGACACCGTCACATTACAAACATCACAGATTCATCACAGGTTAAAGGTCACAAAGCAAATCAGAGTAAGAATCACCATTTATGAGAGTGATGAAGGAGGATTTATTCATATGATCGGAGTGTGTGAAAAAGAACATATGAATGAATGAGTGAATATGTTTCTTCTGCAGGTTTAACAGTGCACACGCTTCATCTGCATTTATTACCAGAGAGTTCAGATACAAACACTCATCTGCTTTTTCAACAGTCAGGCTACACAGTTCAACGGAAAATGCAGAATCAGGGTTTGATGTTTATTTTGTTGATATAATTGCACATGATCCTATAAAACAGGGGTCTCAAACATGTGGCTCAAAGGCTAAATGCGGCCCGCCAAAGGTTCCAATGTGGGCCGTGGGATGAATTTGCAAAGCACGAAAATTCCACAGTAAAGTTTGTGGAACTCATTTTAGTCCAATATGATCTACAGACAAATACCAGTATAATAACCTACAAAAAAATAACGCTAGATTTTCCTCTCATTTTTATGCAAAAGAAAAAAAGTTTATGCTGTGCCTGCAGTATAAATGACAACTTAAAATATTTGTCTTTGCTTTAGTGCAAAAAAATAACATTCAATTATTAAAATATTTATATTTACAAATGATCCTGTAACACTTAAATGGGAATAAATAGGAACAACGTGAAATGTCTAAAGAAAATTAAGCACAATTTCAACAATTTTCTGCTTCTGTTATTCAAAGTTTAGTGTCTTTGTCGAAATGATCCACAATGCACATGGAGAAATGATAAACCGAGGCAGAATATTGTTAAAATGGCACTTATTCTTCTTTTGCAGGTCTTTTTTTATTTGGATAGTTTGTAAAAGCAAATATTTTCATATTGTTTTGGGGGGGGGGGGTTTCTCTAAAAGACAAAAATTTGTAGCCGTCATTATTTCCAGGTTATTCTATTATTTTACTGGAGAACAAAGGAGGCTGAAAGAAAAAAAGTCTGAGACCTCTGCCATAATGTGATTAAAAACTTTGCTAACCACATAGAACTAATCTGATGAACAGATCTAATCAACTGCTTTTGTAATACATTTTTACCCAGCCCCAAAAATAAATACACCCAGGAGGTGGTATTTATTTTTGTTAACACTTCAGCAGCAAAAACTATTGGTTGAATTCCTATCTATTTGGGTTTATAGTTTGCCAGTGACCCAGAATAGATGCGATTACATTTTGGGAACAGTAGGTCATGAATTTTCCATGAATTTTTAAAGATCTTTTTCCCCCATTTACTTATAATGGGTGAAATTTCAAATGTGTATAAAAAAATTGTTTATTTCTAGTTACTTCAAACATGGCACATACAGTTACAGGGGAAAAATGATTAGATTACCCATTTTTTTCTTCAATTTCTTGTTAATTTTGATGCCTGGTACAACTAAAGACACATTTGTTGGGACAAATATAATGATACCAACAAAAAAAATTGTTCATAGTAGCTTAATTCTGGAGCTGATACCTATCTAGTTAACATGTTTTTTGATAATAACCAATTACCAAAATCACTTCAGTTCGTCCATTAATATCTGTGTACTGACAAAAAGAGTTTTTCATTCCATGTTTCCTCTCTTTTCTATCTGTTTTTAGTCACATGATAAACACAGGAGGTAGGACTAAAACACATGACCATAGTTTTGGATGACTTGATGGTCTAATCATTTTTTCTTTGACTGTATATGTAAGGCAGTTCATATGATGACAGCACATGCATAGACATGAGGACACAAGCTGGACTAATGCTACAACATAAGCTATGATACATGCGAGGGGTGGGGGTTTGTTGCGTCTGGGACCACTTGTTTAAAGTCATGAAGCGACTTTGGGGATGTGTTGTATGTGGATTAAATATGCAGCCAAACATATGTGCTTTTAATGCCACAACAGAAGGAACTGTACAAGCAAAGAGCGCTAATGATGTGGAAGCATTGATAAATAAGTGATGTTAACCCATAAAGACCCAAACTATCTACAGATATGAACACTTTAACACCTAATCCACTGATCCTATCAATACATGTCAATAACTGGTGTAATTCAGACGCTCTGTCGTTACCATGGAAACCCTGTCATCTTCTACAAACATACACTGATGTTACTGATGAAACATGCAGCGTCGCAGTAATGAGCATTATTACCAGCTGACACTTTTAACGTTACAAAATCCACAAACATCATCTTTTGTCCGTCGTGTGTGTGTGTGTGTGTGTGTGTGTGTGTGTGTGTGTGTGTGTGTGTGTGTGTGTGTGTGTGTGTGTGTGTGTGAAACGCTGTTCTTTACTTTTCCTGGTTGCCTGTTACTGATGAAAGCCTCTAAACTGTTAGCCTCATTGACAATCAAAAGGGGAACATTCCCAAAATGAGCAGGTACAAAAATGGACACGATATGTAAAATGGTCACAAATTAGTTTTATAATGATGTTCACGATTCACATAAATTCCCCAGATGTAAAAAAAAAAAAAAAACAAAGAAAAAAACAACCTGTGGCCTGAACTGAAAACCTTTCCAAACACATTCAGAAAAGTAAAAGAAACAGGCCTAATGACACCACATAGAGGTTGTAATATTAACACCTGCCTAATATTCATTCGAACGTCTCTTTTTTTAATAACATTGGTCGAATGTCAAAAAGTTAAAGCCTTAATTCAATTAAAGAAAATACCTGATTTACACTAAAATAGTGCAAAGTACAGGGGACTATAATAAATGGTGATAGGTGATTTGTGAACTGGCGCTAATGTAGTTCTGGGTCTTTATGGTTCAGATGGTGTTTGTGATGAAGGCAGGAAATGCAGATGAGAGGTTAAAGCCACGCCCACACACAGAAGAGCAAACCAGTCCAAACCATGCACAGACTGAGGACGAGTGTGAAGTGACTGGATGGGATGATGAGTACTTACTCTGTAACGCTCTGAACCGTGACATTTCCCCCCCATCCTCCTTACCCACAGCCCTCATCTGCTTGCTGATGGCTTGGCAGATTTCTTTGCCGGCTGCGATTTGCGCCTTTTCTCCCAGTAAGCCGCCCAGCGTGGCGCGAAGCATGAAGGACACGCAGCGGCGGGAGTAGACGGCCTCCACGTGGGTCTGCGTGGCCCGGGGGTGGGACACCAGGTCCAACACGTGGGACAGGAAGGTGGCAAAGTTACGCTCCAGCCACTGCCCGCCCAGCGTCGTCACGAACACCACGTAGGCCTGAGGACCGAGACAGCGGCTCGTCAACTGGACGCCCAGGAAGACCGCCGAGGCGCTGATGTGTGTGTGAATTCAGCTCACCTGGGTCACGCCCACCCGCACCTCCCGGCTGACAGAGGCTCCGCCCTTTAGCATCTCACCGCCGCTCTTCAGGAAACCAGACCCTCCTCGCAGGAAGCCGGTGGCCATGAGTTCCAGAACCTCCTCCAGAGTGGCCCGCTTCACGTTCTGACGCATGACTAAGAAAACAAACATCAGCAGGAGACATTTGACCTTTAACCTCTGGCATCCAGGTCAACAGATCTTCTTTAAGTACAATCTTAATTATGATGTAATTTGAATTGTTCTTCTCACCCATGATACTTTTTTTTTTTATTCCACTGGAAGAAATTAGATTTGAACAACATATGAGAGTGGTACTTAATGTACATTGAGAAATTTTGATTTCGACGTTTTGAGCCAAACTGTGTTAGCATGGAAGTGATTAGGGCATGTCTTTTTGCCGACACAAAAGACTATTTTTAGACTAACTCTTCTAAAGTTTAAACAACATCACAGTTACGTGGTATTAAGTAGAGGGTCCCTAAAGACAAACCCAAGTGTCCTGAGGTCTTCATGTCCTTGGATAGTGTGTCTACAGTTAATGATCTCGAGCCATGTACTTTTACTGATGCAGAAGACGTCTTTAGGAGGAAGTCTGTAATAGTCGATTGTCGAGTGCAGAGTTACACGTTCAGGAAATTCACAATTTCGTTGCATTTTTTCCAAAACAACAACCTGTTACTAGGCTAAGCTTTGCAGATTCATACAGCTTCATTTAAATTTCTACTGGACTGTTTTTTAAAAAGAATGCAACATGCACTAATGTTTAGAACTTTAGAAGAGGTCTAACAATAGCATTTCATGTTGGTGAAAAGACATGCCCTAAACACTTCCATGCTAACACAGGTTGGGTCAAAACGGCAAAATCGAACTTTTTCACTGTACATCAGAATGGTGTGATTTTGATGTCAACTCACTGTACAGTATGTACTCCCAATCATCTAAAAACAATTAATCTTACTCCAAAAAAAACTGTGACATTATGAGACTACTGAATGGAGAACTGGTTGATTAGGATGGACCTGCAATACAGAAGGATTAAAGCAGAACTCCACCGCTGCGTTGTGTCTGACTCCACCCACTTTCAGAGGCTGGGGGAGGGGCTAATGGGGGAGGGTGTGGAACAGGATTCTCACATCTGCACTGAGGTTTTGTTTTCCTCTTTATCACTTCAGTACATGTTCTCTTTACACTTGGACCTAAATGGTTCCTTACCTGCTGCCTGTTTGGGCATCAGTGCAGTGGCCATGACCGTTCCTAACAGTTTGGCAACAGCTACTCGAACGCCGTAGTTGGATCCTTCCAGCGCTTTAAAACACAATGTGGCCATGTTCTCCAGCTCTGTGGTCCACATGAACACCGCCTCGTTCTGGAGCTCCAACAGGCACTGATGCAACAAAAATATAATCCCACAGTAAAGACACTTTACATCAGAGGTCTCAAACTCATCTTCTTTCAGCCGCCACAATGAACCTGATTTGATTTCCAGTGGACCAAACCAGTAAAATAACATATAAATGATGACAACTCCAATTCTTTGTCTTTGTTTTAGTGCAAAAAACATTCTGAAAATATTTACTTGACTCAATTATCCAAATAAAAAAATTTTAATAACCTGAAAAAAAAAATGTCAATTTCTAAAGAGAAATAAGTGAAATTTTAACAATATTCTGCCTGAACTTATCATTTCTACATGTACATTATGGGTCAGATCTACAAAGACACTAAACACTTAGTAACAGAAGCAGAAAATTGCAAAAACTGACTCATTTTCTTTAAATCTCATGTTGTTCACGTTTGTTCAGGTTATTCACACTTTAGTTACAAGCTAGTTAATGAATGTAAATATTTTCATACTTTAATCTTATTTTTGTACTAAAACAAAGACAAAAATTTGATGGTATCATTCATCTGTATGATGTAATTTTTTTTTTCTTTTCACATCAAGTGAAATTTTTGCACTTTACAAAAGAATCCCATGGGCCGCATTGGAACCTTTGGTCGACCACATTTGTCTCGCGCGCCACATGTTTGACAAACCCCTGTTTTACATGAAAACATTGAACCAGGGCTGTCAAACATACAGTCCATGGGCCTAAATTGACCTCACCAAAGAGTCGAATCGGGCCCATGGGATAAATATGAAAAAGTGCAAAAATGACACTGAAGATATGAAGAATTAATGGTGTTAAAATAATTTTAGTTTAGGTTCCACATTCAGACCAGTATGATCTGAAGTGGATCAGAACAGTACAAATCCACCCCAAGTGTTTCTCTTGTTGCTTTAATATTATATTATAATAATATTGGTCTGTATGTGGAACCTGAACTAAAATCAGTTCCACATCCTTGACTGTAGAATTTTTGCATTTTGTAAATTCATTCAAGGGCCAGTTTGGAACCTGCAACGGGCAGCATTTGGGCCCCGGGCCACATGTTTGAAACTCCTAATGCAAGTCAATGTAATTCTCTCAATATTCTGCCTGTTATTAAATGTTTTGTGTATTTGTAGATGGAATGTGATCTGTACATTATAAGGCACATGTGGAAATGATAAACTGAAGCTGAATACTTTTTGTTTTTCCCTCCCATAAAACAAACAGAAAGAAAGCTTGTATTATTTTTAGTTTATTGGGTTATTTCACTGGTTTGATCCACTTGAGATTGAACTGGACTGAATGTGGAACCTGAACTAAAACGCTCTGGATTCAAAACAAATATTTTAACTTCAGAAAAAGTAGGAATTCATTTTGGTGAATCTACAGGTGAAGAAGTGACTGAATGAGTTGCATGTAATGAAATGACTGGTCTTTTTTGTTTTTCAACTTTTCAACAACCATATATTTTTTCTAAAACATTGAACCATAACTTTTCCAGATCTAGAGAGCGCGATCCTGTCATGGGGATGGAAGATTATTTCGATATCCAGACCTCATGGTGTAAATGCTAACCTTAGCAACAGCGCAGCGAACGGCCATGGACCTATCAGTGAGCAGCGATCGGGCGTTCTTGTAGATGTCCCTGTGACATGAAGCTGCAGCGCCACCGAGTCCACTGAGAACCTTCTGGAGACTGAGGAGGATCTCCCCTCTGCCCTGAGACTACAACAAGAGCAGAGTCAACATGATAACAGGAGGAAACCATCCCATATTAGATTCAGACAGTCCAGCCTCACAATACGTACAAGTTCAACTGGTTCCATGATCGAGCACATTGTGCAAATTCATTTACCCTATAGAAACCAACGGATCATCTATTCCAGCTCCCCACAACAACCCAAAAGTAACTAACAAAACATTCAAAAATAACCAAAAATAACAACTAAAAATAACAAACAAATCATCCCAAAAGTAACCAAAAAACCCATCCTAAAATAACGAACAAAACATCCCAAAAATAACAAAACATCCCAAAAATAACAAACAAAACATCCCAAAAATAACAAACAAAACATTCAAAAATAACAATCAAAACATCCCAAAAATAACCAAAAAAACATCTAAAAATAACAAGCAAATCATCCCAAAAGTAACCAACAAAACATCCCAAAAATAACAAAACATCCCAAAAATAACCAACAAAAATCTAAAAATAACAAACAAAACATCCCAAAAATAACCAACAAAACATCCCAAAAATAAAAAACAAAACATCCCAAAAATAACAAACAAAAATCTAAAAATAACAAACAAAACATCTCAAAAACCACCCACATATAAGCTAAAACCACGAAAAAGCTACCCAACAAACACCCTTAAACAAGTAAAAAAAAAACCCACCCAAAATCCACCCTAATAAACCCCAAAACACCCTGAAAAGATTCAAAAACAACCAAGAAAACCCAAAATCCACACAAAAAAACCCCTCAAACAATACAAAAACAATACAAAAAACAGCATGACCACTCAAAAACAATCCAAATACCATCCAAAAATGTTACCTTAAAAACAATACAAAAACAACCACCAAAAGATCCCAAAAGCCACCCGGATATTAGCAGAAAAAAAACCCTAAAACCATGAAAAACACCCTAAAAACAATACAAAAACCCACCTAAAACCAACCCCAAATCCACCCTAAAAGCATTCAAAAACAATCAAGAAAACCCAAAAATCAACAACCCAAAACAACCAACAAAACGTCCCAAAAACAACCCCCCAAAAACCAGCCAGCAGTCTAAAATGGTGGAGGGTCTTGGCTCATGAAGTGACTTCCTGGTTGTACTGTTCACTATGACATATTTGTGACTTTGGTTGCTATGACGCCGTACCTCTGCGCTCTTTAACGCCTTCAGGAGATTATTAATGGTGTCTGGAAAGGAGCTCCCCAGCATCCGACCCATCTTCTCATAAAAAGCTCCAACACAGGCCACAGCAGCACTGAAGGAAAAGCAGGACATCATATTATCACAGAACAACCAGACAATTATCACATGTTTTAAAGTCACTTTAACCTTTAAACATCCAAACATTCACCCTGAACCAGAACCATCGACTGATCTGAGCTGTTTAATACCTGCTGATCCATTAATGCTATCAATACAACCCATTTGTTGTTGTTGGTTTTTTTTTGTTTTTTGTTGGGGGGGGGGTTTGGGTTTTTTTTTATTCTGTTCTGTTTTTTTTGTATATATGTATATGTTTAGTACTTCAATTATTTATTATTATTATTATTGTTATCCTTGTTATTTTTATTATTAGCATAATTTTTGTACTATGCACTCTATTGCTATAAGATAATTCAGGTTATTGGGGAAGTGAAGAAGGGGTAGGATTAAATAAGATTATGCTTCATCCTACTCCTTTTCGGACATGTCATTGTGTATTATTATTATTATTATTATTATTGTTGCATTCTGCACATGTTCGAAATAAATCATTCAAATCAAAATCAAATCAATAATTGGTGTAAAACACACTTCTTCATCTTTTCATAGTCATCACATGTGACTCATTTGGATGTTTAGAGGCTCCATAGTTACCATGGAAACATCTTCTACAACATTGATTCACCAGTAAACCCCATGGAGTTGGATCAATGACAGTGGATGGAAACACAGAGTTATAAAAAGTGTGTTAAAGTACTTAATGCAGAATCTATTGGATTTTAATTTGTAAAAAAGGGGTGGAGTTTTTAAGGTTTACTACTTCCCATTCCTTTTTGAGTTTTAATTGAGTTTTGATGATTTTGTGTGCTCGAAATAAAATTAAACTGAACTGAAATGTTCAACTTGTGGTCGTTATGTTTCATGCATGTGTTTATTATTGTACCAGTACCATAACACATTTAATTCATTAAAACCAACTAAATATATTAAAATCGTTCAAATAGAAAAATTACTTTCAGTCAAAAAACTTTTCATTGCCTCCGAGTGTATAAATCTAAACCATCATTATCATTATTATTATTACTAAATCCATGACATCAGATTGTGCATCTGCATCTATATAAACACATGTGCATTACTTTAAATGAAGAAATTAAACCTTCCATTAATCCAAGAAACACGACATAATATCTGCTCATGTACTTAATCCCCTTTTAAACATGAGACATCACTGCAGATTAACAGCAGATTTAATGCAGTTGGAGGTGGACATGCATTAGACGCCTGAAAGCAGCATTAACCCTCGTGTTGTGTTCATTTGTCAGAACAGCTGTGGTGTTTCCTGTTTCATGTTTTAATTATCTAAAAGATGTCCTAAAAACAACAAAATACTAACAAGCACTGTTAATATTTCAATACTAACTATACTATCAATATTTGGTACAATGGTGTTCCTTACCTCGAACAGGTAATGGTTTAATTAGGAGAATTTACACATTTTGGTGAAAAAAAATACATGTTCAAACTTTTGTTTAATGTTTCATCACTTTATTACTTTTGAAAGACCAACATATAAAACAACATTAAAACTAGGGCTGCACGATATTAGCAAAACCTGCGATATGTAATAAGGGTGCACAGTTATATTAATACAATAATATTGCAATATTTGTAGTTCACGTACGGAAATGCTAATGTCATCTAATAAAAATGTTCCTTCACCCATTCAGACCCAGGTTTACATTAGTGTCAGTTCTGTATGAGTTTATAACCTTTCTGAACTCATTCATCACCATTTAGTCTCTTATTCTGCTCTCGTATGTTTAAGTGAAAATCTGATATTTTTAGATTTCATTTATTGATGGTGTAGATGTCCATAGAAGTTTGTATTAAAGTTGAGGGTTATTTAAAAAACAGGTGGTCAACCATATACATTTTTTGGACACGCTCAACAAGCAGCGTCACCATGTCACGGCCACTCCTTAGACTGGGGACAATAAAAAACTGGTGCAAACCGTGCATTGTGTCCCATCAACAAGAGGCCACAAACGCCAGCAGTGGTGAGGGAACACGCCACTGGGATACTGCACACCGGAATGTCCGAAAAGTTGCGGGACGTCTAGGTGTCCCCTATTCCACGTGGCCAGGATCTGTAATGATTTCCTGGACAATGAAAATGTCAAAGTTCTTCCGTGGCCTAATAGGACAATTCCCAAACATGTAACATGTAATCCTGCATTAGTTTGTCTTTTTTGTATAAACCCCTTCTTTCTTGTACAAATCAACACAAATTAGCGTCTATAATATTTGTCTGATCTATGTTTATTAAACCACAGTATTGGTAAATTCAGATGTTTTATATAAACAGGAGCCACTTCCAGTGTCTGTCACCGTTATAAAAAAATTTCAATCAGTGTCCACTTGTCATATGACACTTGAAAAAGAAGAAAAAAGCACACTCTACTAGGTTAAGTTCAAAGCATATGTGACCCGCCACCACGAAACCAGGCATAAGTCGCGCTGAGCCGTTCAGAGCTACAGCCAAATTTAGGCTGGAAGGTGATTTCTTATTTGTGTTTACACCTTATCAAAAAACGGTACCTTAACACCTCTATGTTCAGTTCCTGTGGTCATTACATTGAAATCCAATCAATAAAGGTGTTTATTGAGTCAATTATTTAAGCGGTGACAAAAGTTTAAGGATTGCGGAGCAAAGACAAAGACGACTTCCACCTCTTTTCGCCAAATAAAACGATCTCCGTTCCGTGTGTAAACATCCAAGTGTTCGGTACGAGGTAAAAGCTTATATTAAATGCTCTTGTCCAATGTCGTAAGCCAAATGATTATAATACGTTGCAATTCTGTCCTATTATTATAATATATAAAACTTCTGTGACATGTCCATCAGAGTGTCCTTTAACATCTGTGAATATTTTTTGTCAATCGGATACGAATTATTATGCGTTGCTAAAGACTTCCTACCCCAAAACAGTCCAAAACTTTAACGGACAATATCTAAAAATATGCAAATTGCATAATAGGTCCAACTGTGGATATTAAAATGACCATAACTTTGGTTCTACTTATGATAGAAACATAATTTTTTCACCATCTTAAACCTTAGTTTCCACTCTACCAATCTACACAGATAACTCAGTTTTGATTTCCAGACACTTATGCCTGGTTTTGTGGTGGTGGGTCACATATGGTCTGCAGAACCCACAGTATTTCTTCCATTAGCATAGCGGTTGATCACACAGTATTTCTTCCATTAGCATAGCGGTTGAACCCACAGTATTTCTGCCTTTAGCATAGCGGTTGAACCCACAGTATTTCTGCCTTTAGCATAGCGGTTGAACACACAGCATTTCTGCCTTTAGCATAGCGGTTGAACCCACAGTATTTCTGCCTTTAGCATAGCGGTTGAACACACAGTATTTCTGTCTTTAGCATAGCGGTTGAACCCACAGTATTTCTGCCATTAGCATAGCGGTTGAACACACAGCATTTCTGCCTTTAGCATAGCGGTTGAACCCACAGTATTTCTGCCTTTAGCATAGCGGTTGAACCCACAGTATTTCTGCCTTTAGCATAGCGGTTGAACCCACAGTATTTCTGCCATTAGCATAGCGGTTGAACCCACAGTATTTCTGCCATTAGCATCACGGTTGAACCCACAGTATTTCTGCCATTAGCACAGCGGTTGAACACACAGTATTTCTGCCTTTAGCATAGCGGTTGAACCCACAGTATTTCTGCCATTAGCACAGCGGTTGAACACACAGTATTTCTGCCTTTCGCATAGCCGTTGAACCCACAGTATTTCTGCCTTTAGCATAGCGGTTGAACCCACAGTATTTCTGCCATTAGCATCACAGTTGAACCCACAGTATTTCTGCCTTTAGCATAGCCGTTGAACCCACAGTATTTCTGCCATTAGCATAGCGGTTGAACCCACAGTATTTCTGCAATTAGCATCACAGTTGAACCCACAGTATTTCTGCCTTTAGCATAGCGGTTGAACCCACAGTATTTCTGCCTTTAGCATAGCGGTTGAACCCACAGTATTTCTGCCATTAGCATAGCGGTTGAACCCACAGTATTTCTGCCATTAGCATCACGGTTGAACCCACAGTATTTCTGCCATTAGCACAGCGGTTGAACACACAGTATTTCTGCCTTTAGCATAGCGGTTGAACCCACAGTATTTCTGCCTTTAGCATAGCGGTTGAACCCACAGTATTTCTGCCTTTAGCATAGCGGTTGAACCCACAGTATTTCTGCCATTAGCATAGCGGTTGAACCCACAGTATTTCTGCCATTAGCACAGCGGTTGAACACACAGTATTTCTGCCTTTAGCATAGCGGTTGAACCCACAGTATTTCTGCCATTAGCATAGCGGTTGAACCCACAGTATTTCTGCCATTAGCATAGCGGTTGAACCCACAGTATTTCTGCAATTAGCATCACAGTTGAACCCACAGTATTTCTGCCTTTAGCATAGCGGTTGAACACACAGTATTTCTGCCTTTAGCATAGCGGTTGAACCCACAGTATTTCTGCCTTTAGCATAGCGGTTGAACCCACAGTATTTCTGCCATTAGCATAGCGGTTGAACCCACAGTATTTCTGCCATTAGCATCACGGTTGAACCCACAGTATTTCTGCCATTAGCACAGCAGTTGAACACACAGTATTTCTGCCTTTAGCATAGCGGTTGAACCCACAGTATTTCTGCCTTTAGCATAGCGGTTGAACCCACAGTATTTCTGCCTTTAGCATAGCGGTTGAACCCACAGTATTTCTGCCATTAGCATAGCGGTTGAACCCACAGTATTTCTGCCATTAGCATCACGGTTGAACCCACAGTATTTCTGCCATTAGCACAGCGGTTGAACACACAGTATTTCTGCCTTTAGCATCACGGTTGAACCCACAGTATTTCTGCCATTAGCACAGCGGTTGAACCCACAGTATTTCTGACATTAGCATAGCGGTTGAACCCACAGTATTTCTGCCATTAGCATCACAGTTGAACCCACAGTATTTCTGCCTTTAGCATAGCCGTTGAACCCACAGTATTTCTGCCATTAGCATAGCGGTTGAACCCACAGTATTTCTGCAATTAGCATCACAGTTGAACCCACAGTATTTCTGCCTTTAGCATAGCCGTTGAACCCACAGTATTTCTGCCATTAGCATAGCGGTTGAACACACAGTATTTCTGCCTTTAGCATAGCGGTTGAACACACAGTATTTCTGCCATTAGCATAGCGGTTGAACCCACAGTATTTCTGCCATTAGCACAGCGGTTGAACACACAGTATTTCTGCCTTTAGCATAGCGGTTGAACCCACAGTATTTCTGCCATTAGCATAGCGGTTGAACCCACAGTATTTCTGCCATTAGCATAGCGGTTGAACCCACAGTATTTCTGCAATTAGCATCACAGTTGAACCCACAGTATTTCTGCCTTTAGCATAGCGGTTGAACACACAGTATTTCTGCCTTTAGCATAGCGGTTGAACACACAGTATTTCTGCCTTTAGCATAGCGGTCTAAACTCTATGGGCTTTATTGGTTATTCATTTTGTTGCTTATATCCTCCATGTTATTTATTAAGTTTCCTTAGTCACTTTTCTTCACTTTGTTAATTTTTTTCATTATTTTACATTTCCATTTTTTTATTTTGTTGCCCCCTTTTTAATTTTTTTTCTTCTAAATATTTCATTTTGTGGCTCACTTTGTTCATGTTATTATTTTGTAGATTTATTGTTCATTTTATTCATTATTTTGGCTATTTTTGACTGTATTTTAGTATACTTTCTGCTTAGTTTTGTCCACATTATCATTTTGTAGGTTTTTTTGGTCATGTTGTCGACTGTCACTGATCCAACTCCATGGGTTTTACTGTACTTTACTGTACTAGTGTAATTCTTCTTATATTTCATGTCACATTATTTATTGTTTTGTCATTCTTTAAATAACTTTGGTCCATTTGATTTATTAACTCAGTGTTTCCATCCCCTGTCATTGATCCAACTCCGTGGGTTTTACTGGTGACTCAATGTTTTAGAAGACGACAGTGTTTCCATGGTAACTACGGAGCCTCTGAACATCCAAATGGGTCATATCTGATGACCATGAAAAGATGAAAAACAGTATTTTCCACATGTGTTGATAGGTTTAGTTGATCAACAGGCATTAAACAGATAGATCGGTAGATGCTTTACGTTCGGCTCTTTAAAGGTTAAATGAGTACTTACAGTTTTGTGGGTAAATATGCGGGAGTGTCATCTTTGCTTTTGATGATGTCGTTACATTTATCCAGAGTCTGGAAGACAGTGAACGTGTCACCGATGCTGTAAAGCGTGGCTAAGTTTTTGGCCAGTAGTTTTCTGGTTGGAGGTCCAGGGGCGCTGCTGATCAGTCCTGTCAGCTGCTCCACCAGCTTCTTCTGCTTCTCCTTCACATCCACCTGTCAATCAAATGTCCAGTCAGATTCACAGTCACAATACTTTATTAATACCAGGAGGCAAATACACACAGTCACTCCATTCAAGTGAAATAATAAATAGCAGGAAAGAAATGATCTACACAAAAAAAACATGTATGTACTTATATATATATATATATATATATATATATATATATATATACAATCGTTCTCTCATATATTTATTTATTTTATTACCCCCAGTGCATTATAGACCTTGTGGACCACCAGGCCTTGCTTGCCCCCTCCCCACCAGGCTGGGCATCTCTAATTATTTATTAAGTTATTTTAATGACATTTATACACATTATTACAAGTAGTGATATTAACCATAATGTTAACTCAAATGTTACTAATGTAATCTCATAGGCTCTGGATATATAATATAATAACATTTAAATGTAACCTTTAAAGTTCCTTGACATGTTTTCTCTTAAATAAATCATAATCAAGCCTCAATATGTAAATACTATTTATGTACACATAATGAATAAGTTTTATAATTCTTGTCAACTTTTAATAATTATTATTAGTTTGTTTATTTTTTTTAACAAAAACCATGGTGGGCCACTGATGGGCTTCATAGTGGTCCTACCACCAGGCTTAGCCAGATTTGTGGGGGAAACCCTGGTACCGTAATGTATATAAATAAGTGTGTATATGCATTGTTGTGTGTAAATAGACTCCTCAGAATGACTCAGGACACAGATCAACTCTGACCTTATTCGCTGCCACCAGGACTTTATCCAGGAAGCGAAGCCACTCGAAGATGAAGACGGGCCGCTTTGCTTCTGTGATCTGGGCCAAAGCGTCTTCATTGAGCAGCAGACTGTGAGCCAGCTCCATGGCCTCTGCCTCCGATCAGATCTCCACTGAAATATCACAGTTATGACATTACAGCACCTTTTCTTTAACATCCATTTTCTCTCTTTATTTTTATAACAGTTTAATGAATTTAAACATAGGACAAAAAATTAACATTCCACCCAACTCCTTCCCGCCATGTACCCACTACAGACAAAATAAAGAAATATACACTTAAACGCAATTACAAACAAAAAATAAATAAAACTACAGACAAATAATAAAAACAAAAAAAGGGGCAAAAAGAAATATGTAAGTTAAAAAATAAAAGTACAAGAAAGGTAAAGACATAGGCTGGCTCCAAACTACAAAAATACAATTACAGAATAGGTTCAATTGTACAAAAGTAAAGAGCAACAAGTAATGAAGTAGTTATTATATTTATTATTTTTTAAAACAAAATTTTAATTGTCAGCTACAGACTAAGAAGTGTTTTTTGGTTCATAAAGGCATTCATTTCTCCTTTCTTAAGCAGGCATCCCAGGTCATCTGGTAGATATTCTAGGAAGGGGGACCACATTTTCAAAAACTTTAAATCTTATCCCTTAATAGCAGCCTGTAAGCATTCGTGTGGGAGGGAATTAAAAATCTCTCAATACCATCAAGTAACAGCCTTTAATCCAGTTGTGCAAAATGTACTTTCAGGCTTTTCAAGAAGTGCATACCTAGAAACAGAAAGTTGGAATACTCTGGAAGAAGGGAGACCTACCAGGAAGACACAAGGGTCTTTTTTTTTTATTTTATCTCAAATTGGAGTATCTCAGACATTCAATCAGTTTTGAATGTCAGTGAACTGATGGTTACAACAAGAAACAAAAATAGTCCCAGTGTCCCTGTATGTCAGCTTCCTGTTCTATGTGAATCAATAATAGTTGAATTTTTGAGGGTGTCAAGTTCTGTCGCTATGTTTTTGTTCTGAGGTCTGGATGCAGATCAGTCACCCAACAGAAGTAGGTGGGACTTTCACTGGAGAAGAACAAAAAAAATTCAATCCAAGTCCATATATATGACTTATGTGAGTGATCAATAGGAATTATATTGAAATCTATTACCCATTTACATGTTACAAACCATCAAAACGTGGACCAATAGAAGTAATTTACTAAGACCACAAACAGAAATACTGTTTGTATGACAAAATAATACCTCATAAAGCATCAAAAATGTTCCTGAATTACATTTTATTATGGCTATTTTAAATTTGTTCAGTCATTGTCTTACAAAAGTCTATAAATATGTAAATATTAATGTTGTCGCTTCTTCTCAGATCCAGTCTAATCATTTTTGGGTTAACTGTGAACAATTAGAATATGTGTTAACACAGTGTTTGACAAAAACTGCTTTCAGCCCAATTGACATAATGAAAATAACCCCAGTGTTATTATATTGAAAACTACACACACAACATATGATCTGTATGTATATTTAACAGTATATAGATTCATCTTAAAAATGAATATCACAAATATATTTAGACACTGAGGTTTTATTTTTTTAAACTGTTGATATTAAGACAAAAGTCTGTGTGAAATGTTGGTATTTTTCAGGGGAGTAAAACAGGCCTTTTCATCTTCTCTGAATGATAGAAACCATCCTTCTGTTTTTATGTAAATATTCTAAATGTCATCTTTAATATTAAGTTTTAACATTACACACATGTGTTACTATTTTGCTGCAGAATCCTTTATTTGAATGACCCTGATAAGATCCACTGGAGGATTTTAGGTGGAGTTTGGAGATTATAGTAATTTCTGATAAAGGAGAATTCCCAAACACCTGAATTAGTTTGTCTTTTTTGTATCAACCCCTTGTTTCTTGTACAACTCAACACAAATGATCGTGTAGAAGAATGATCTACGTTTATCAAACCACAGTATTGGTAAATTCAAATGTTTTATACAAACAGGAGCCACGTCTAGGGTCTGTCACCGTTATAGAAACATTTCAATCGGTGTCCACTTGTCATATGGACACTTGAAAACTCAAATATTAAAGTTTATCAACTGTATTTCGCGTCCGTTGTGTGTTGACAGTTGCCTGCCTCCAGCTGCACCTTATCCTGGCTAGTTCCTGTTTAAGCTAGCTAAACTCCAGCTCAACATCCCCTCCAAACTGAACATACACACTGTGTGGAAATATTTCACAACATTTAGCTGTTCCTAAACACACAAACAAAAGCATACCCGTGAACAGCGGGCGTTTTATGGGTGAATTTGTGGATCCTACCAGTGTATCGGTACCAAGGATGAATGACGACGGGTAGAAGCGGTGTCGTAGGAAACTTGTCCGATATGAAACATGAAGAGCAACGTCAAGGAACAACTGTAAGATAAATTCCGTTATATATATGGCATTAATAATAAAATCATTTTATTAATCTTCAATTATATCAACCGTAATAAAGGGATGTGATTCATGCTGTAATTCTGACGGTCGTAACATTAGCGGAAAAAATGTTTGCGCTGTGTATCTACTCGGAATGTTTAGTTAGCCGTACCAAACATCAGCTAGCAAAACAGTAGCACAATCGGACTTTTAACTGAACTCTTCCTTCTATTTTGTACTTTAGTTTTTCTTCGTGAGGTCAGAATGTCTGATGAGGAGGAGGACTATATGTCCGATGCGTTTCTCAGTAAAATGTGAGTAGTTTTAAAGAGTAATGTGTGAATGAAACTGGTCCAGCTGCTGCGGCTGTAGCTCATTACTGTGTGGTTGAAGTCAGTGAATGTGAAAGCTTTTAAAATGACGTTAAAAAGAACATTTCCCCCATAATAAACACAGAGAATGATAAATGCATTCATGATTGATTGATTGATTTCGAATATGAATGTCAAATTAGAAGAAAAATAAATAAAATGCTGAAATACAATGCATGAGCCATATAATACATATCAGTGAGAAGAAACATTAGCTTTTTGTCAGCTCCACCCCTTTCCTTCAATAATTATAACAATAATATTCTTACTAGTCGAAGCATATCTATACTATATATTATACTTTGGCTGTAACTTATCGTTAAATAATTCGGTTTCTGGTTATATCATTATGAACAAATATCTACTATATATTTACATATACACAATACAATAACAAAACAATATATATATATATATATATATATATATATATTGTGGAAGCAAAGACAGCAATGAATATCTTTTCACCACCCGTGCTATCGTTAAACTGGTTTGGACAAAATGGACAAATCTCAGTGAAATATTACATGGTTTATTTTGGCATTTTTATATATTGCCCAAGGACACAACAGACTGACTCGGGCAGAGCGGGATTCAAACTGACAACCCACTCTACCTCCTGAGGCATGGCCACCCCAGTTAACACATTAACTGTTTTTTTTTTCCTTTTCTTCAGACAAGATGTGAAACCTGGTGTCAGTATGGTGAGACGGGTCAAAGAGGCAATGAGGAAGGAGGAGCAGCAAAAGGAGAAGAACATGAAGAACCGACAGAAGAGCTACAAAGAGCAGGAGAAGGAGAGTCGAGAAGCTGCTTTACAAAACTCCATCAGCAACCAGAACAAGGGCTTTGCACTCCTGCAGAAAATGGGTTACAAAGCAGGTCAAGGCCTCGGGAAACAAGGCAAGGCTTTTTTTTTATGAATCTCTTTTTTTTTTGTAATCAAAATTTTTTATTTGAAAAAATTTGGTATAGGCTGATATGGCAAAACATACAGAGAAGAAAAGCTTAGAAAACACAGAAGGTGCTTCTGAATGGTGAAGAAGGAAAGAAAGAAAGAAAAAAAAAAGACAGAATATGAAGTATATGCCCTTTAATACACATAGGTGTCTTAACATGCAGATATTATCAGAGATGGAAGTAACTAAGTGCAAGTACTTCCTACTCCAAACTTTTCTCTATATTTCAGAGTAAAAAAGGTAAAATTGAACAATGAAAACGTTTATCGACAAAACGATCCTTTCATATTCATGTACCATTCATTCATTTGTTTTTCAAGGTTATTATGGCTGAGCTTTTCATCCTATGGGCCGTAGTGGAACCGTAGGATGAACCATATTTGGCCCCCGGGCCACATGGTTCAGGTCGCTGCTCCAGGATCTTATGACTACATACTGTAAGACAGGGACAGCAGTCAGAGGACCCCTGGGCCAAAAAGAGTGTACCTTAACCCTAAATTATATATGGTAGGTTGGCACGGGGGGCTCCTGGCCCCGGTGTTCTGTTAAAATGAACATCCCGTCACATTGGGCTCCCAAACGCTTCTGGACATACACATGACCACCAAGTGTTTTCACAGAGAAAAAGCTTGTCAGTTCAGTCCTCTTCAGCCATATGTACAATTGACTTGGACGTTGGACGTAAGTAATACTTTGAAAGTATATTTATTTTATCATGCCTTTGACCAGTAAACATATATTCACATGCGTATGATAGACTGGATAGTGATGTTAGTAAGTTTTGATAATGTGAACATTATGCACATGAGTTGTCTGGGTGTTATTGTTCACGTTAGTTCAACAGACACAAACAATAGCCTACCTTCTGACAAACTAAATCTAAATACAATCTGAGAAAAATACAATATAAAACAAGGCAGTCAGAGACAGCAAACCTCCGCCAAGGCTTGATTATAGCGTGATATGACGTTAAAACATGATGTAATGGAGCCATAGGTGTTGACCCATCTGATGTCTGAAGATGAGACCATGTGAATGAAAAAAAAACCAGATTCTATCTTGTCTGAATCCTGAGATATTACCACTGATGTGTTTTAGCTGTTGACCTTTAGTGAGACCTTGACCTTTGACCTTCATTGCTCAAAATCGAATGGGTTCTTCTGTCATTCCTGAAAGTTTCATCAAAATCCATTCAGAACTTTTTGCGTAATCCTGCTGTAAGACAGACAGACAGAGAGACAAATGGACCTGAATTTAATACCTCCTTAGCAGGTGTAAAAAAAAAAAAGTGTACCTATAATGGGATCATTATATGATATCAATAGTAACATTTCCAAATGCAAAGTAACATATTTTGACGGATGAATGTGAATTTGTAAAGATCACTGTCAGTTTTGGCTGCTCGTACAGTAGCTCATTTCGACGGTGGTGCCCATTTTGACAGAACACCGACGTCCAGACCCACAATAATCCGGCCCCGAACCATGGTGTGGGAGTTGGGTTGTGCTTTTATTCTGAAGAATATATGATTTCATTCTGAAGAATACATTTGGCCCTAAGGCTGTGTGTTTGACACCCCTGCCCTAGAAATGTAAGTATTTTGCCCCAGAATGTTTTGACCAAACCAATGTGCCAGTTTCTTTTAGGAATCGGATTTTTAAAGGGTTTGTATTTTTTGGATTCACTCTGTTTATTATCAGATTTTTTTTTTTTCTTCAGGGGCAGGAAGAGTCGATCCAATTCCACTGAATATAAAGACTGGTAGGTTTTATCTTTTCCACTTTAAAAGTCTGTTCACTAACAGCCTGAGCATTTGACCTGACTGTTGTGGATGTATTTGACCCAGACAGAGGCGGCATCGGAATGGAGGAAATGAAGAAAAGAAAAGCTGACGAGGAACTGGAGAATTACAGACGAAAAGTCCATGCCAAGCAGCAGAACGAGACCAAAACTCTGGAGGATTTTAGGTGTTTTTAAGAGTGGGCTGGAGTTTAAATGTTCAAAAATACACAGAAATAAAATATATAATATAATATAAATGAAAGGAGTATAAAGTACAGATATTTATATAAATGTATAAAGTACAGATATTTTAATAAATGTAAGGAGTATAACGTATATATATGTATGAACAAATGTAGGGAGTAAAATTTAAAAAGTTGCTAGAAAAATAAATACTCAAGTAAAGTACAGATACCTAAAAATGTACTTAAGTGCAGTAATGAAGTAGTCTTACTGAGTTACTTCCAGCTCTGAAATCTAGAGATAATTCTATGTGCCCTAAACATTAGTCTGAGTGTTTATCCTTTGTTTCCAGATCCAGAGTGAGGACGGAGAGAGAAGAGCGGAAGATCGAAGCCGACCTCAGAAGGAGTCAGCGGTCGTGTGAGCAGCTAGACAGTCAGAAGGTCAGAGGTCGTGATGATGTCACACATCTGTAAATGAACCTGGGGTCGTTCTGTACGGCGGGAATAAAAAAATCTGTTTTCATTTTAGGGAATACCAACCCCCAGGGAAGAGTGGTACTGGCCTAAAGGAGGTGCAGAAGAAGAGGAGGAAGAGGAGGGGGAAGGGCCCGAGGAGGAAGAGGAGGAGGAGGAGGTGGAGTTAACGGTTCGTATAAAACACCATCTTCCTCGTCAAACTCACAACAGCTGCACAGGTTCATCTACCTTAATAAATCAGTATAATTTGATAATACAACTATAGAACCATCCATAATTCAACAAATATGTGTCTGTAGTGTGTCCTGTTTGTCTGGGGAACACCTAACACCTGCACAACTCCACCAAATGATCCAAAATTTGGAGGGTGACTTACCAGTACTATGGTGGAACAACAACAAAGATATTAAACTAATTTCATTGCTTTTTCTAAGTTTGCCGCTCTGAGCATTGCCGTCCCACCCCCTGATTTGGCTACAGCTGCGCCATACTGTAGTGCATTAGTAAAGACAACTAACTGCTGTTACTATGACAACTAACTGTTGTTATGGACCTTCACAAGGTTTCTATGACAACATCACAAATGTGCTACACGCTGCTAACAGCTTCAGTCGCCTCATTTTTGTCATTGTTGAAGCCACAGCAAGTGCAGGTGTGACCGAGGCTATTATTACGGCACATTCGCAAAAATTAAACAAAGTCCGTAATTTACTTCACCTTCAACTTAACATTGCACCAATCTTAATGACTGTAGGCCAGTGGTTCCCAACCTTGGTCCTCAAGTACTACTATCCTGCATGTTTTAGATGTTTCCCTCTTCCAACACACCTGACAGTCGTTATCAAGCTCCTGCAGAACTTGATAACAGGATGATCATTTGAATCAGGTGTGTTGGTAGAAGGATCCATCTAAAACATGCAGGATAGTAGTACTTGAGGACCAGGGTTGGGAACCACTGCTGTAGGCTACATTACTATCTGGTTCATCCACCATTCAGCTTTATCACTTCACTTTTAGACCCTTTTTATTTTTTCTTTGTAGTTTAGTAGGCGGAGTCACATTGCCCAGTTTCCTGTTTTGCATTCAAGTCTGAAAGTAGACAGTGACATTTGAGTGTGGGATGAGCGACTGGCGACTCACTTCACGGCCGTAATAATAATAATAATAATAATATATCTTGCTGGGTGTTGATTGGTGTTGCCTGCGTTAGCATGACACAAACCACTACAGTGGTAGACTGTCTGCTCCACCTGAAACTGGGTTTTACTAATTCCACCGGCAGTAACAACTGACACCATTAGCATTAGCATTAGCATCCTCACAGATTCCAGTACACACTTCCAAAACAGCCCCAACTAATTATTATAGTCTTTATTTCTGCTCCTTTCAACTCATTTCACCCAGTTCTACAACACATTAGTAGCAAACTATCTCACATTTTCTACGGGCTCTGCGGCTGTGGCTCAGTTGGTAGAGTGGGTCGCCCAATGACCCTAACCCGGCTCTGGCTGTCCACATGTCGAAGTGTCCTTGGGCAAGACACTGAACCCTGACTTAGGCCCCCAGTAGGACTGACCTTAGACCTTAGAAACCTACTGGTGTATGAGTGTGTGTATGAAGGGGTGAATGTGAGGCTAATGTAAAGTGCTTTGTGCACCATGAAGATGGAAAAGCGCTATATAAGCACAGTCCATTTACCATAATATAATCTGATAATAGCATGGTATAGTATTGAGACTATTCCATAAATGAGCGCAAGCCTCATCAGTTTGTAGTTTTGTGTTGTCTCCTGTGATTCCTTCAGTGTTTGGTCATTTTTTCCCATAATCCCCATAATTCCCCTGGTTAATGTTTACCTGTAGTTGTGTTCCTCCTTTAAACACAGGGTCTGTAGAGGGTCTTCAGACCTGGACCATGTGACAGAGAGGTTCTAATTATCCAGTGAAAGTCAGAGTGTGTCTAAAGTTGAACTTCCATCTGCTTTTCCTGATGGATATACAGTGAGAGTAAAAAGTATTTGATCCCTTGCTGATTTTGTTGGTTTGCCCACTAATAAAGACATGATCATTCTATACTTTTAATGGTAGATGTATTCTAACATGAAGAGACAGATTATCAAAATGAAAATCCAGAAAATAACTTCAAAGAATTTATTTTAATTCATTTGTTTTTCATTGAGGGAAATAAGTATTTGATCCCTCTATCTGAAAGCACTTAATACTTGGTGGCAAAGCCTTTGTTTGCAAGCACAGCGGTCAAACGCTTGTTGTAGTTAACCACAAGGTGAGCACACATATCAGGGGGAATTTTGGCCCACTCTTCTTTGCAGATCCTCTCTAAATCATTAAGGTTGGTGGGCTGTCGCTTGGCAACTTGGACCTTCAGCTCTCTCCATAGATTTTCGATTGGATTGAGGTCCGGAGACTGGCTGGGCCACTCCATGACCTTAATATGGTTCTTCTTGAGCCAGTCCTTTGTTGCCTTTGCTGTATGCTTCGGGTCGTTGTCATGTTGGAAGACCCAGCCACGGCCCATTTTCAGCTTCCTAGCAGAGGGGAGGAGGTTGTCCCTCAGGACTGCTCGGTACATGGCTCCATCCATCTTCCCACTGATGCGGTGAAGTAGCCCTGTGCCTTTGGCAGAGAAACACCCCCAAAACATAATGTTTCCACCACCATGCTTGACGGTGGGCAGTGTTCCTGGGATCATAGGCAGCATTTTTCTTCCTCCACACATGACGAGTAGAGTTTAGGCCAAATAGTTCAATTTTGGTCTCGTCTGACCACAGAACCTTCTCCCAATCACTTTGTGCATCTTTGAGGTGATCATTGGCATACTTTAGGCGAGCCACCACATGTGCCTTCTTAAGCAGGGGTACCTTTCGGGCACTGCAGGATTTTAATCCATTGCGGCGCAAAGTGTTGCCAATTGTTTTCCTGGTGACTGTGGTCCCAGCTGCCTTGAGGTCATTCACTAACTCCCGCTGTGTGGTTGCAGGCCGATTTCTCACTGTCCTCATGATCATTGCCACCCCACGAGGTGAAATCTTCTGTGGAGCACCAGACCGAGGTCTATTGATGGTCATGTTATACTCCTTAAATTTTCTCACAATTGCACCAATGGTTGTTACTTTAATACCCAGCATCTTGCTAATGTTTTTGTAGCCCATTCCAGATTTGTGCAGGTCAACAATCCTGTCTCTGAGGTCCTGAGAGAGTTCTTTAGTCTTACCCATGCTGGAGAGTTTGGAATCTGTCTGATTGTCTGATTCTGTGAACAGGTGTCTTTTATACAGGTGATTATTTAGAACAGGTGTCTTCAATTCAGGTAACAAGTTGATTGGGAGTGTGTAACTGGTCTGTGAAAGCCAGAACTCCTAATGCATACTAGAGGATCAAATACTTATTTCCCTCAATGAAATACAAATAAATTCATATATATTCCTTCAAGTTATTTTCTTGATTTTCGTTTTGATATTCTGTCTCTTCATGTTAGAATACATCTACCATTAAAAGTATAGATTGATCATGTCTTTATTAGTGGGCAAACCAACAAAATCAGCAAGGGATCAAATACTTTTTACTCTCACTGTATATATATATATATATATATATATATATATATATATATATATGACCCAGAACACACACTGACACTACAACCACCACACTAACTCAAACCACCAGGGCTTCTTCTTCTCTTTTTTTTCTCTTTCTTCTTGTTTTCATTTTTATTCATTTTCTCCCTTTTCTGTCCTTTCCCTTCTTCTCATTTTTAACTCATCCGGACGACGTTGCGATGAGCTATTGTCATCGCACTTCGTCTGTGGTCCATCCGTCGGCGTCCGTCGCTTCTCCTCCCTCAAATCTCAACGGATTTTAATTTGGATTGATTCATTATATAGATCTAAGCATTAGGCACAAAACCTATCACTTTGTTTGTAGAAACTTAAAACTGTAAACAATTAGTTTCCAACTTTGTATATTTTTCCAGACTGTCACTAATATGACTTTTCCATCAATTCTCAATGGATTTCAATTCTGATTTCATGATCTATTGAATGACTCCCTTTTGTTGTTAGCAAGACATCACAGCTGTGAGGTCCTGATGAGCACAGGGACACTGGCACTAACGTTTGCTTTTGTTCTCCTACTCCTTCATCAATTTGTTTTCCTTCTTTTCTTCTCCTCCTTCCTTTTCTTCATATTTTTCTTCTTTTCTCCTTCCTCTTCTTCTCATTTTTCCTTCTTTTCTCCTCCTCCTCCACCCTTTTCTTCTCCTCCTTCCTCTTTTTTTTGTTCTTCATTTTCTCCTTTTTCTTCTTCTCCTTTCTTTTTTTTCTTCTTCCTTTTCCTCAAAAACCAATAGTATATGTGACCCGCCACCACGAAACCAGGCATAAGTCGCGCTGAGCCGTTCAGAGCTACAGCCAAATTTAGGTTGGAAGGTGATTTGTTATTTGTGTTTACACCTTATCAAAAAACGGTACCTTAACACCTCTATGTTCAGTTCCTGTGGTCATTACATTGAAATCCAATCAATAAAGGTGTTTATTGAGTCAATTATTTAAGCGGTGACAAAACGATCTCCGTTCCGTGGGTAAACACCCAAGTGTTTGGTACGAGGTAAAAGCTTATATTGAATGTTCTGTCCAATGGTGTAAGCCAAATGATTATAATACGTCACACTTCTGTCCTATTATTATAATATATAAAACTTCTGTGACATGTCCATCAGAGTGTCCTTTAACATCTGTCAACAATTTGTGTCAATCGGATACGAATTATTATGCGTTGCTAAGGACTTCCTACCCCAAAACAGTCCAAAACTTTAACGGACAATATCTAAAAATATGCAAATTGCATAATAGGTCCAACTGTGGATATTAAAATGACCATAACTTTGGTTCTACTTATGATAGAAACATAATTTTTTCACCATCTTAAACCTTAGTTTCCACTCTACCAAGCTACACAGATAACTCAGTTTTGATTTCCAGACACTTATGCCTGGTTTCGTGGTAATGGGTCACATATGTCATGCATTTCAACTTAATAAATTAGATTCCAAAGGGAAAAACAACTGAATCAACCATGAACTGTATAATCTGTTCATGTTTTCTTCTACATTTTCACCATCGGTCTGAACTGGAACCTTTAACAGCTGGTTTGACATGTTTTGTAGATTTTTTAAATTTTACTTTTTACAGTAAAACAAATACACTTTTGTATTTGTCATTATTCATATGTTATTGTTTTATTAATTTTACTATACATTATTCCTATTAATATGGGAACTGAACTAAAGTGATTTTAATATTTTATCTGTGACTTTTCTGTTTGTGTTTCAGTCGTTTGACAAACTTCAGATTCTGACGTCGTATTTAAGAGGCGTCCATTTCTACTGTTTATGGTGCGGGACGACATACAATGGTAAGAGCAGAGCCACGATGATCTGAGTTTAATCTGCTTTTATTAGCTACACTGAGCTTTATTTTCCTGACTTTTACAGATGAAGACGACCTAATGTCAAACTGTCCTGGAGACACGGCGGCGGATCACGAATGAACGGGAATAAGACAGATCACATACAGGAAGAAGAATAAAAAATTTAAAATCACAATTCAGGGTCAAAAGTTTCTACATATTTTCATTCAAATGTAATAATTCTGTAAACAGTGTATTTACGACATGTTTTATACTTTATTTTGTGAAATGTTTGAGTCAAGAAGTCATATGTTTATTTCTTTCTGTGTTTCATTACAGAAGGAATGAATTGAATTAAATATTAAATAAATAAAAGTGATGTGTCCGTGCATAGCTTCTAAATTACTATAAATGATATGTGTTTTTAATATTCTCACTAGACTCATAATTTAATATTTCAGATTCTATTGGATATTTTTTTTTAAATCAGGAGTGTCAAACTAATTTTAGTTCAGTTCCACATTCAGCCTAATCTGATCTGAAAAGGACCAGACCAGTAAAATAATAACACTGAAAAGAGTCAAATTACATTTTGATAAAATTTACATTCATGTTTCCCTCAAAATGTGAATAATATGAACAACTGGACATATGTTCAGAAAAACAAGTGACATTTTTCATCATTTTCTGCCTCAGTCTAACAGGTTTAATAATATAAAGATTTACATGTCATTTTACTTTTTTACATTAAAATCTGCAGTTTTCATCATTTACAGGTAATTGTGATCATATTTTACTGCTCTGACCTAAAGTAGATCTAATTATTCTGTATGTAAAGAGTAAAATATATGTTGGTGGGATGCATTAGAGCAGTGGTTCTCAACCCTGGTCCTCGAGGGTTTTGCTGTCCTGCGTGTTTCAGATGTTTCCTTCTTCCAATTATCAGTCTTCTGCAGAGCTAGATGACAAACTGATACACTCTAATATATATATATATATATATATATATATATATATATATATATATATATATATATATATATATATATATATATATATACGTGTGTGTGTTTGTGTGTCATATGTATGTCAGTGTTTCCCTAAGAACCAGGCTAAGTGTTTATTTATTTTAAATAACTTTATACACATAACTAGTGACACTGTAAACTTGAATGTTAATAATGTAATAAACTGATATAGATTTAAATAAAATTGAAAAGTACCCTTTACTCTTCCATGTTTTCTATTAAATAAATCATAATTAAGCTGCAATATGACAAATCTTTATACCACTTATCCCACTGTGTGGATTCTGTCATTAACATTTATATATTCATTCATTCATTCAGCAAATGTTTACCTCCGCCACGGAGGTTATGTTTTTAATTTATTGCAAAATTTCAAAGTGCAATTTGAAATTTCCAGGATCAATTTGCAATTTGAATTTCCAGGATCTCTTTCGGATCTTTACCATAATCTAATCGATTGGTCCTTGTGTTTCATCGAAATCTGTTCATAACTTTTTTAAGTTATATAGTATACAGACAGACAGACAACCACCTCCCTTCTTCAACTGGAGGGGGGTGTCTGCCTTGGCGGAGGTTTGCGCTCTCAGAGGGCTTAGTTTGCCAAATGTTAGTCCAACACCTGATGACTAAAACAAATCAAAATATTTAGATTTTAGAGCTTTTTTTAAGTGTTATTTTCTATCAATATGCATGTGACAAAATGTGCATTATTTCCAGTGCATTCCTTTGTATGTGACGATAGAAACTGCTGTAAAAAAAAAAAAATCATATTGCATCTTGAATTACGCTCAACAGGTTGAAGAGCGGAGCGGCTTAAATAACTACATTTCCCATGAGCATTAGCTGTTGCTGCAGTTGTGACGGCTTCCCGGTAGTTGTAGTTGTTTGACATAAAGTAATAAAAACAAGTTTTTTGTGGGTTAGGGTTAGGGTTGTGTGTCACATTTTATTCATCATGCGACATTTCATTCACTATATTATATTTATATATTTTTTTATTTTTAATCTAATCGAATAATTGTAATAAATGTTGCCGTTCACTATCAATAAAGTTTTGTATTTCTATATAAGAAATAGAAACCAAGAATCGAAACTAAAGGCTCAGGGCGTACGTGGAAGCCAGGAGAGCCCGCGTACATCTGCTGTCCCTGTATGTGCTGTTGTTTTTCTGTCTGTAGTAGTGGTTTGTAGCCGTTAATGATGGATACGGTGAATTATGTGGCTCAGTTAAATGAGCTCGCGCAGAAGAAGCGCGTGGAGCTGCGCTTTGAAGATGTGGGATCCGTGGGGCCTGATCACATTAAAAGGTGAGTGTATCTGGTCTCTGGTGGGTTATATTCACATTCCTACAGGGTTTTCTGTGTGAATAAATGACCCCACCAGTTACCCCATTTCAGCCTCATGTCATTAGGTTTTTATTCCATATATATTATGTATTTATTATCCTGTTGATTTGAACTTTAACTCTTCTTTAACTTTTCTTTGTTTTCATTCATTCACATTAAGTTCAATTTCAGACACATTTATAGGTAGAAGTTAAACTATGTCCTCGTGTTCAGTCAGTGTTGGATGTTTTACCTGCAGATCAGTCATGTGATCTCAAATAGTTTATGGCTTTTTCATCTAGTTGCATTTTGTTGTTGTTGCATCTTCTCTTTATTTTTTATATTTTTACATCCTTCACACGGTCAAGTCTTTTACAGTGTTTCCTTGTTATCATTTGACATATATATTTTTTTCTATTTATTCTCAAGCATGTATTGCCCCGCCCCCCAAAGGGAGAGCAGCTTCATACAAAAACTACTGGACCAAATTCCAGGACATTTTGGTGAATGTAGGTCAAGGTCACAGTCAACAAAATATGATTTTTTTTTTTACAATGGCCACAAATAGGGCCAATCAGGTAAAGTGTTAACGGGGGGCGGGGTTTGTTGTCCTTGGCAACACTTACATCACAGCTTTAACCCAGAAGGTGTCAGTTCCCAAATAACTTCCCAGATATTTTTGCCTCTACATTTAACCTTTCTATAATGATTGATTTCATTTGATTTTTAAAAAAATATTTATTTGAACATTAAGAAATGTAAAATAAAAATAAAACGTACAGTAAAAAAGCAATAAAGCATGTTGAAAAGCAGTGGGTGGAAGTTAACACCTATAAAACCGCAGCCCTTCTCACTGGATCAACTTATCGAATGAAAATCCCCTTCCTCCAAAGGAAAAACACTACATATATTAAGTGGATCTGATACATATATACATATAAAACGAAAAGGCCTGCCATGGCTCAGTTGATAGAGCGGGTTGTCCATTAACCGAAGGGTTGGTGGTTCAATTCCTGGTCGATCTGTTGTGTCCTTGGGTAAGACATTTCACCCGCCTTGCCTCCAGTGTCACTCACGCTGCTGTATGAATGCATACAAATGTTTGGTGGTGCAAAATGGCTGCCATGCTTCTGTCATTCTGCCCCAGGGCAACCGTGACTACATATGTAGTTTACCACCACCAGAGGGAGCCTGTGAGAGTGAATGAATAATGGATCACTAATGAAAAGTGCTATAGAAATCTAATCCATTATTATTATTATAAAACCATGAACAGAAATAAATAGAGAAATAATAACAATACTCAATAATAATAGTAATAATAATATGTATTTGTAGGAAAATAAATGAAAAAATACAAACAAAAATACAGCAAAATGAAAAGGATCACCATTTATTGTAATATTATCTTGTGGGTTTTTGTTTTTTTTGGTGAAAATCATGTATTTTCATAATCTAATCACACTAAACCCCCTTAGTGGCAGCAAATCTAATGTTCTACCGTACTACTCTAGTACAAAACAAAACATCAACAATCTTTAAATTGTTTTTACAGAAGCGACAACAGTCATTAAGCTCCATAATCCACCATTTTGTTTTTGTCATTGCTAACTTTGTCCGCATTCCTCCGTCAACTCTCTGGTGCTCTAACTATGTCATCCTAAATATTATGCTGTGTGGTTGTAGTACCGTCCTATTACATACAGAGGGATTTGAAAGACAACCTCTTAGCCCCGCCTCCCCTGACTATGAAGCACCACTAGACCCATACATGGAATGAATAGAGATAGCGCGGCTAGGCTAGTATTTTCATACATTTAATTTACTAATCATGTAGATGATTATAAAAGTTCAGAGTAAAGTTGAGAATTATTATATAAAAAAGAGCAATGTTTTTCAGTCAAATCAATCATGAATTGAACTTAAACCCAGTGTTTTCATCCACTGTCTTTGATTCAACTCCATGGGTTTTACTGGTGCCTCAATGTTGTAGAAGATGACAGTGTTTCCATGGTAACTACAGAGCATCTGAACATCCAAAGATTCTCAGATTTCTTTTTGCTTAAATTAAGAAAAAAATTTAAAAGTGCCATTGGCACAAGTGAAAGTCCACACGTGGACGGTGGAGTGGTGACAGTTTGTTTGTGTTTCCTCAGGTTTTCCGTCAGAGTCGTCTTCAACGGTAAAGTCTATCCTGACGGTGTCGGAAAGAACAAGAAGGAAGCGCGACAGAACGCAGCTAAAATCGTCCTGGAAAGTCTATTAGAGGAACCTACGGAACCTGTGAGATCATTAGATTATATCATATATACAAATTTAGATCAAATAAAAACATTTACATCCAGTCTATCACTTAGTTTTAACTTCCTAAGACCTGAACTCTGCATGGAATGCATTTTTAATTTCTCTTGTTTATTTGGGACCTGGTGAGTTTAAAAACAAAAATCCTAGAAGAAGCACTATATATATATATATATATATATATATATATATATATATATATATATATATATATATATATATATATAGTGCTTCTTCTAGGATTTTCGTTGCAGCAGTAGCAGGGGCAGGTGCAGGTGCAGGGGCAGGGGCAGGGGCAGGGGCAGGGGCAGGGGCAGGGGCAGGGGCAGGGGCAGGTGCAGGGGCAGGTGCAGGGGCAGGGCAGGGGCAGGGGCAGGTGTATCAGGGAGTCATGGTGGTGGTGTAAACAAATGACACTTCACTGCAAATTATATTTGTAGAACTGATTTATTGGATTTTTAACAACCAAATGGTATATTAAAAATAAACACAACATGATTCAAACTAAATTTGAATAACAATAATATATAAGTAAAATATATAAAATATAGTATATCAAATCACAGTATATTGATGATTATTTACCTTCAGTTTTTCAAAATAGTTGCAACCCAGCAACTGAATAGTATCTAAAATAGTGATAAAGTACTGAATAGTAAGTAAGTCTTTTCACAATTCAATTGGTTTTTGTACTAAAACAGACAAAAATGTGTAGTTGTCATTATTTCTAGAGTATTATGTTTTCATTTTACTGGTCAGACCCATTGGAGACTGAATGTGGGAAATGAAGAACATGACTTTGAGTCCTGGAGTAATGGCTGAGGGAGGCCGTAGTAAAGTCCATTACAGTCATCTAAATGTGAAGTGATAAAAGCATAGATGTCTTTCTCCAGGTCTCTATGAGATTAAAAAGGTTTCAATTTCACCAGAAGGCGGAGCTGAAAAAAACTGTCTGTCACAACCGCACCAACCTGTTTATCCAACCGTAGCTCAGCATCAGTGGCTGCTTTTCTTCTGGGGGATTTTCTGAATCTGGTGAATTTTGTGTCTCACAGGTTTAACCTCAAAGGTTTTCATATAAAATAAAATAAATACATTCTAAAATATGAAATTAACATGTCCATGTGTCTTTGCATTATTCTCCTGAGGCCCACTAATGCATTTTTGTCCTCTGAGGAGACAAAAGTTTCACAGTTTTACTTACAAATTCATTCCATTGTAAATTATATATTCCATTAAAATTTTTATTATGAATTAATAACAATATTTTTAAAAATGTATGTGAATTTTTTTTTTTGCATTATGCAGTTTCCAATCATGATAATTGTTTAATGTAAAAAGAAAAAGCTAAACCTTTCACTTTCTTTGGTGTCAGGAGGTTAAAACACACAACCTTATTTGAAATATTATATTTTCAAACATTTTTCTGGGTTTTTGAGGCTTAGTGTTCAGCCAAAGTTACTGTTTTGTTTAATATAAAACTAATAAAAGCGTAACCAGTAAGAACAGTTTTTTCTGCTAACATAATCATTTATCTGTCTACTTTAACCTTAACCCTTTAACTCCTGAGACTTTAGCAATTCCACAGTTAAAAATAAAATACGATAAAATAGGCAACAAAATTAACAAAAACAGCCAAAGTGATCAGTAAAATGAACAAAATGAATATTAAACTAACAAAATGATATGTAACAAGAACAAAGTAAGACATAAACGGAACACAATGGAAGAATTAAAAAAAAAAAAAACAGAAAAATTAAAAAAAAAAAAAAAAAAAGCAACACCAACAGAAACTAATAATCCATTTTCACAAAATTTCAAATAACATGAAAAAAATACAAAAAACAAAATGAAGTTCTTTTTGTAAACCGGTTGCTTTTTGACACCTGCACATCAGTTCCATGTCAGTAAAATATTTTTAAACTAAACCATCCATTCAGAACGCGTCAGCGCTGACGTATCAGGGGTTAAAGGTTTAATATAAGAAATATCAAAACACTTTTTTAATTATATAATTAATTATTATTAATTAATAATTAATTATATATATTATATATTATTATATAAAATAGCACTATTTAATTTTCTCCCCTAGTTTCATTCAACTCCGTAACAGGATATGAATCACACCTTTTTAGAAATAATGGGTTAGTCCAACTTCCTGAACACCCAGGAAGTGACATCACTGAAGTCTTTTTCCACTCAAACTGTAAAGACATGTCAGTGTTATCATACTTTATCACTTATGTCATTGTTCTTATCGTCAGATTGACATTGTCCACCTCAACCTTACAACACTGTTACAAAGATAAACAAGAGCGCAGACCTCCACCAAGGTAGACCCCCCCCCTCAGATCACCACCAAAATGGAAAGGAACAGAAAGCAAATCAGAAAAAGGGAAACTTACTCCTTGTAACAGATTCATATTTTTCCATTTCTTTCTTGCATCCACTTAGAATGTGGTTTATAAATGTTGCAGGTTGTCACTTCTTCACTGCAGTTGTTCCACAGATGAACTCCTTTAACTTTAGTACAGTGTGTTTTTGAGTTAGTACATACAGGATGTTTTTTGAACATATAAATTCTCCTGACATTGTGTTTGTTTTTCCCTCACTTGAAACAACCTGTTGACATCTGTGGAAACTGGTTTTAATTTGCGTTGTGCATTATTTTATTTTGAGATCGACCACATCCTTATATTTTAATGCCTTTAATTTGATGAAGAGTTCAGTCTTTATTGCTCTTCTTTGAAGTCTGAATATTATTTCTGTTTGTTTTATATATATTTCTTCCTCTTCTTCTCCTCCACAGACTGAACCTTCAGTCAACTCTCCGCCCCCCCACCTCCAGATCAACTACGTGTGCTGGCTCAACGAATTTGGTCAGAAGCGCCGGGTGTCGATCAGTCCGGTAGAGTCCATGAGGATGGGTCCGCTCGGCGCCCTGCCGTAAGAACAGCCGTCACATGGGTCTGCTCTAGGGCTGCAACTAACCACTGCTTTAATAGTCACCGACTATAGGGGATTCCCACCCACATGACCCCACCTGGCGTGACCACCATAGTGATGGTCTACCCCCCCACACATGTAGTCAGCCGCCAAAATTCCTAATTTAGTTGTAAATGATTAGTTTAAAGAAGTAACACGTTTATTCTGAGAATGTAGAGTATAAAGTACATATATTTATATAAATGTAAAGAGTATAAAGTACAGATATTTATATAAATGTAAAGAGTATAAAGTACATATATTTATATAAATGTAAAGAGTATAAAGTACAAATATTTATATAAATGTAAAGAGTATAAAGTACAAATATTTATATAAATGTAAAGAGTATAAAGTACATATATTTATATAAATGTAAAGAGTATAAAGTACAGATATTTATATAAATGTAAAGAGTATAAAGTACATATATTTATATAAATGTAAAGAGTATAAAGTACATATGTTTATATAAATGTAAAGAGTATAAAGTACATATATTTATATAAATGTAAAGAGTATAAAGTACAGATATTTATATAAATGTAAAGAGTAAAAATAAAAACTTACCAGAAAATTAAATACTCAAAGTGCAGATACCTAAAAAATGTACTTAAGTACAGTAACCAAGTACTTTTACTTACTTGAGCAGGAGTGACTCTCAGCAGAGATTATAATCAAGTGAGATGTCTCACTCTGTTGGAAAAATGCGTCTGGCGACAAAAGTCAACAATGGACTTCATTATCGACTATTTCCATAATCAATTATTGTCGACTATCGTTGCCCGTTCGCCGCCAAACGCCACCGCTCTCACCTTCTTTCATCATTCTGTCTCTGTAGATGCTGCAGCTTCATAGTTGGAAATAAAGAATATCCATCTGCCACCGGGAAAACCAAGAAGGAAGCCAAGGAGGCGGCGGCCAAGCTGGTGCATCAGGAAATATTTGGAAATAAAACCACTGAGGTGAGGTTCACCACTGCTATGGAGGAGCTTTATATGTAAAAAAGAGCATATTTACAGAAAAAAGGCTTAAAGTAAGGACAAAAAAGTTTTAAGATGCATGAATATGGATGAAAATTTAAAAAAAAGGATTAATAGTGCAATACTTAGAGTATAAAGACAGTTTTCAGAACAAAACGTCTAAATATAATGAGAATAAAGTAATATTTAAGGGAAAAAATGTTTTAATATCATAGAATGAAGTGAGCATTGACCTGTTTTTCTATCTGAAAATTTAACATAGAAATTAAAAATTGTAATCACATCATGAATAATAATAGAACTAAATAAATAATGTATTAAAAAAAGAGTTAAACAACAAATAAACTTTTAAGATACATGAATACAAATGGAAAATTTGGACAAATGTCATATTTAGAGAAAAACGCATTTATAGATGAAGAATAAAGTCATTTATTTAAAAATAAACTTAAAATGACAAGAATAAAGTGATATTTTCAGGAAAAGTCATAATGAAAATAAAATCACTATTTTTAAGCAGAGACAATAAAGTTATATTTATAAGGGTAAAAAACTATTACAATCACAAGAATCAAATTATACACAATAAATAAACTGTTAAAATGAATAATAACAAATGAATAAAGAGTCAACTGTGAGGAAAAGTAGAAAAAGTTATATTTAGAGAAAATTCTGAATACTAGAATAAAGTTGTAATATCTGAGGAAATCTGTTTTTATATCTGAAATGTGAACCTATAAGTCGTATAATAAATAATAAAATTGTAATTAAACACAAAGAGCAGCTGCTGCATTTGAGTTCCCTGGGAGTTTTGACAACTCCAATAAAATATATTATTTACCAGAGAAAATGAAGAATGTTTTTCTTATGTTCTGACTATTTTGTGTTTTATTAATATATGTGTATTATTCTACTTTTATGTCTTAATTCTTCTACTGTGTGATGTGAGGAAACAAAGGGGCCATTTACACAAGGACGATTGCACCCAAACATGACAGCATATTTTAATTTCATTTGTGATTTATTTCGTATGAATGACAAACATACAAACGTTAGAAGCGTTAGAAGCCAAGGCTTGTTATGAACCAACGCATTACAACTAATACATTTACAAGTAATCATAGTAATTGGAAAAAAATCATCTACATCAAAAAGAAATGAGTGAAGAGAATGAAACAACAACAACAACTGAAATATGAAGAAGTTATTAACTTGAGATGCTCTATCTATAAATGCACTGAGACACATTTTCTCAAATCAACATTTAAAACACAAGGTATTTAAATACTTTACCACCTGAACATAATCCTTCCTGCCCAAAGACTCTCTGCCTGCTTTTAATAATTCAAAAACTGACCATGTTAGTAGTTTAATTTAGTTTAGTTTTCTTTTTCTTCTTTTTTGAAATTATAATTATTATTGATGATATTATTTTTAATGTCATCTGAAATTAAATTCCATAATTTCACTCCTTTAACTGTAACACACATACTGTTTAATATTGTTCGTGCTTTAGGCTGTTAAAGTTGAGTTTGTGTCTGTAATCATATGATCCTTCTCTTTCTTTGAACACTTTCTGTAGATTAGATTAGATTTTATCAGGAGTGTCTTTCATTTACACAAAGCCGGCGTCATCAGGGTGTGAACACACAAATCTGAACACTCCTTCCAGAGTGGGACGTATTGAAAATACGCTGGGTCGTGTCTCCGTCTAAAACGGACATGTTCACGTTGCGTCTTTACGTCACATCTGTTCACGTCACATACACTTTCATGTTACATTCTTACGCCGAGCAGGTAAAGCAACAAACATGTGGGACAACCTGGATGCCATAGATCTTCAAGCTGCACTAGCATTAGCATTAGCATTAGCACTAGCATCTTTACACACATACCATAGCTGAACAGAGACGGGTGGACAATTACATACATCAAAAACAGAAAAGGACATGTCGGCCACGCATGACTATCTAATCGTATTTCGCCTACTCTTCGTATAAACAAGAATTTCCTGCTGAATATGCTCGTCTAAACGCAGATGAAAAACTGAAGACGAGACACTGCTTTTGCGTCTTCTGTTTTCATCGTCTACGTATAAATGTAGCTGAAGATACGTTAAAAACAGTTTTTTTCTGATCATATGTTTTCCCTTGAACGTCTCTGGTGTTGTTATGGTCTGGTTTTAACTGTTGTTCTGTTGTGAACGTCCACCTCAAACAATATGTTGTTAATGAATTCATTATTATTGGTGATTATTGGTGATCCAGAGCACAGATGGAGATAGCAGTGACTGTGTGGGATCAAATCAACACAAGGACAAAACTGATCAGACGTTTTCAGAGCTTAGGTGAGTTCACATGTTCAGATGTTTATGAACGTTTCTGCTCCATCACTTTTACGTCATGTCTTTAAAACATGTAGAAAATGTCAAACAGACACAAAATAAACAAGTGATGAAGATGCAGAATTCAAAGGCCAGTGTTTTGGTGCTGATTGGAAGTTTGTAAGATGAATAGTTTAAACGTTATATTCAAATTTCTATTTGGACCTTTATTGTGACCTTTGACCTAGAGCAGTTGTGAGATTTTCCTCAGTTCATGGAATGAAAGCTCCCAAGATGATCGAAGATTAACAATTTATTTAAAGTTCACCTGGAAAGTACCGGAAAATCAGCGCTGGTCTTGACCCATGGGACCCAAAAGCCCAAGCCCCCAAAAGTATTTTTTCCCCCCGATTTCTTTGGCCATCTCTTTTTCGTTACTTCTCTTCGTTACTCTCCCCGAACAGATGGTTTGGACTCTGTCCTTTGATTGGGCCACGACCTGCCAACAACGCCAGTGCATGTGCCATGTCGACTCTTTCCGTCTGCGTACTGTGTGTTTTGTATTTACTGTGTTTTTCCCCAATAACCTTCCTTTGTCAAAACATGGTCTCCAGCCACTCCGTCCTTGGGCTGGCGTCCTTGGGCTGGTGTCCTTGGGCTGGCGTCCTTGGGCTGGCGTCCTTGGGCTGGCGTCCTTGGGCTGGCGTCCTTGGGCTGGCGTCCTTGGGCTGGCGTCCTTGGGCTGGCTTGCCCGGTGTCGCTCGGGCGCCTGAGTCCTTCTGATCAAGGCTCAACCTGTGGACCGTGTGCGGCCATTAACGGCTCCCGTGCACTTGGGTCTTCTGGGAGTCGGGTTGTTTGTGAATGTAGCAGTGGGTTTTAAACTCCATCTAAGGCTAAATACTGACACCAGACCGACAGTCAACAAGTACCTGAAGGGAAAGTTGAAAAGAACTTTTAAGAGAGAGTTCAAGAGGACGTGAAACCGTTGAGAGGTAAAGGTGTGGGGTCCATACTGCCCACCTGGGGGATTCAACCTTGGTGGGTCAGTATTGGTCGCTCGGTGACAGGAGGATCCCCTTGCGGGACTTCCCCTGTCTCATATATAATAATAATAATAATAATAATAATAATAATAATAATAATAATAATAATAATAATAATAATAATAATAATAATAATAATAATAATAATCTTTATTTGTATAGCACCTTTCATACAAACCCTGTAGCCCAAAGTGCTTCACATTGATTAAAAATTAAAATACAATTTTAAGTCAAGGGTGAAATAACAAATACATTAAGATTTGATTGCTCAAAATTATAAAAGTACAGAAAAACTGTTTATTCATACATTATAAAATTTCAATAAAATAAATAAGAAAATACATTAAGATTTGTTTACGGACAAAATATAAAGAATATAAAGAGTATAAAGAACGTAAAGAACCGGGTCACAGAATTGTGACCCCATTCTTTATCTCCCTTCAAAGGCTGATGAAAATCAAAATGTTTTTCATTTGGTTTTAAATATACTCAGTGAACTGGCTTCCCTGATGTCTTTTGGAATTGTATTCCATAACTTTGGTGCATAGTTAACAAAGGCTGCGTCCCCAATTTCCTTTGTAATATATCTGGGAGTCACTATATGATTATCAAAATGAATAATTTATAGCTTTTATTTTAAAGACGGTTTTAGTTTGTGGGACTGCAGCTTATCACCGCTTCCACATTGTGCACTTCCCCTCTCGCCCATGCCCGCAGTGAGCTTTCAAAATTCGTCCCGGACTGCACTGCTTTGTGTTGGGTCCCGCAGGTCTTGCAGGAGTGCAGAGCTCTAATGCATACTCAACATTTCTGCTGAACCTAGTATGCACTCAGGAACTTCTCCCATACTGCCAGTGTAAACACACTGTACACTTAAAAAGTTAGTATTAGCTAAGTATGAGGTTTTGAACACAGCCGTAGTCTGACATTTTGAGGAGACGTTCATTAAGAGCTAAAACGTTTATGAGGGGCAGAGTTTGTTGTGCTCGGTAACATTTGTTGACATATCTTTTTGTTTTTTATTTTTTAGTAAAAACACTCAGAGCTTGAGTACGACTGAAGATGAAGGTTTTACAGACACTAATTATATCGGAATTGTCAACCACTACTGTCAGAAAACCAAACACACCCCGGACTACACCTTGGTGGAACGACAGGGTGCTGCTCACAATCCACGGTGAGTACGAAACCATAAAAATCCACACTGACACACTACCAGGAAACCAGATGACCCAAATGCAGGACTCAGATACGATTAGTCTTATCTTGTCTCGTTGTCTGAACCCGCTTTATCTTCACTGAGGTCATGGGGGTCATTGGGGGCCTATTCCAGCGATAGTGGGTAAAGGTCGGGTACACCCTGTATGAGTCAGATACGATTCGACAATATTTATTAATCAACACAATCTTCATAAAGAGTGCAAATTCTCCTGCTGTGCAGTTCGTCTGGGACAATGAATCCCCACGGGGCGCAGAAACTGGGAGGCAGTTATGAGAGTTTATAGTCAGACAAGCAGGGGTCAAGCACAGGCAGTCCAAACATGAACTAAAGGGAAATCCAAAAATCGTTACCAGCGTGCAGATGGAGGTCAGGCCGAAAATCAGAGGGCGATTGTGGTACCAGCAGGGTTTAGATCGAGGGTCTCGAACATGCCAAATGCGGCCCACCAACAGTTCCAATGTGGCCCATGGGATGAAGAGCATAATAAACTATTAAATGAATCCATACTTTCTTCTCAGTTTTTTTCCTTGCCTATAAATGATGACAACTTCAAATTTTTGTCATTGTTTTATTGCAAAAAATTAGCCTAGCTACGCTAGACCCCCCGAGCGGCAGTAAATCTAATGTGCTACCGTAGTACTCTAGTTACGCTCAATGTAACTTTTGGCTAGATTTCCCTGAAACTGGTCAACCAATCACAGTGAAGTATCGAGTCAGAGGGCGGGTGTAACAAAGTGACGCTGCAACGATTCAGAGAGAAACAACTGGAAACAACCATAGAAGAAGAAGAACAATGGTTGGTTATTTCCCTTTATCAAAGATGAGTGAAGATTGTGAGAAAACATCAATCTTTAAATTCTTTTTACAGAAGTGACAACAGTCGTTAAGCTCCATAATCCACCATTTTGTTTAGTCATTCCTAACTTTCTCCAGACTCCTTTGTCAACTTTCAGATGCTCTAACTACATCATCCTAAAGATTACGCTGATTGGTTGTAGTACCGTCCTATTGCATACAGAGGGATTTGAAAAACAACCTTTTAGCCCCGCCTCCCATGATTATGATGCACCACTAGACCCATACATGGAATGAATAGGGATAGTATGGCTAGCCTAGGAAAAAATATTGAATTATCAAAATGTGGAAAAACCTCAACAAATTTGAACAACCTGAAATGTCTAAAGAAAATTAGACACAATTTGAACCATTTTCTGCTTTTGTTACTAAGAGTTTAGTGTCTTTGTAGAACTGATCCATAATAAAACAAACTGAGGCATAATAGTGTTATAACAAATTCATAAGTATTTTCATAATTGAATGTATTTTGCATAAAAACAATGACAAAATGTGTAGTTGTCATTATTTATAGGTTATTATGTTTTCATTTTACTAGTCTGACCCATTGGAGATCAAATCAAGCTGAATGTGGAAAATCAAGAAAATTAGTTTGAGAGCCCAAGGTTAGACGAGTTGGAGGCATGCGGAAAATCAGGCAACATGAAATCCAGACAATAAAAATGAGGGGTAGATGAGAACCGTAATCCAGAAAACCAAAACACTTCGAAAACAAGGCCAACACAGACAAGATAAAGAACGCTCATTTGACACAACCAGGGCAGACAAATTCGCAAAAAGACAGAAGACACAAGAAGTTTATATAGAGGGAGACACAAGTGGAACACATGAGACAAAATGAACGGGGAAGAGAAACACCGGTGACAGGAAGTAACACAGAACAGAGTGAACATGAACCAACATGACAAAATAAAAGCCTCAACACTAACAATGACAGGAAAAAACAGGAAAACACACAGAAAATAGAAAAAAAAAATGACAAAAGAGAATGGAATCCTAACAATGATAAAGCGCACAGACGTGAACATGTTGACTCTGCCCAAACAGATTCTTCTACAAGTTAGTGATCAATAATAAGGATTATCCAGTGGCCAGTGGGAAGAACATCAAGGAGGCTAAGCAGAAGGCGGCTGAGCTGGCGTGGGCAGCGCTACAGGAGCAGTCCGACTTCGATAGTAAGGTACGTATGAAGCGTTCAGGGACATTTCTGAAAAAAAATGCATTCTATCGATACACAGATGATACGTGTGTATACGTAGAAAGAAAACATATGTGTCAGACGTGAAGGCTTTAACATTTTATTTCAACAACTTTTTTGTAGTATATTTTGTGTTGTGTAGTTTATTTTCTGCCTTTGTGTATTTTTGTGTATTTAATTTTATTTTTTAGTGTTTATAATGTATTTTTGGGATATTTTACTCTATGTCAATGTGTTGTATGTATTTTAATGTCTACTCTAGCTTTTTTTAAAAGTTACTTTAGTGTATTTTTGGGTATGATATTATATTTTATTTTTAGTGTATTATAGAATACTCTTGGTATATTGTAGTGCATTTTACTGTATTTTTGTGTAGGTTACTTTCTATTGTAGCAGATTTTAAAAACTATATTTTTGTATTTTTGGTATATTGGCATATTTTATTTTAAGTGTATTATGGTATGTTTTTTTTGTATATTTTAGTCACTTTGAATGTATTTTGTATCTATTTTGTATTTTAACATAAGTATTTCTTAGTATATTTCTTATATTTTTGTTGATTTTAGTGTATTTTAATGTTTTTTGTATGTTTGGTATATTTTGTGTCTACTCAAAAATATTTGTGTTATATTTCTTGACACAAGATCAGGAACAGTATGGACTCAGATGCAAGACTCGCAGATAAAGTTCTACTTTTAACAGTTTTATTATAAAAATGTGCAATTGTTAAAGCACAGGGTGGCTGCAAGGGAGCTCGTCAGGTGTAGTGTGATCTCAACAGCAACTAGGGGCCAAGGCAGAATCGTGGTCAGGGTACAGAGCAGAATCAGAATCAGTAACCCAGTCTTTGAGTTCAGGGTTGATCCAAAAGGTGTTACCCGAGAACAGGTGAAAGTCAGACCCGGTATCCAGAATCTGCTAAGGCACCAATGGGGAACAGACAGGCTCGTGGTCAGGTATGGAATCCAGGTCCAGTAACAGGCAGACAGATAAACAGGACAAGAGGCAGAAACAGGTCCAAAGCCAGAAAAACCAAGACGTGATCCAGAACGCTCATTTGCTGCATGGGGACAAACAAATTCATGACTGGGTCAGGACACATGAGGAGTTTAAATAGTCCCATAAACAGGTGGGACACATGAGGCAAAATTAACAAGAGCAGAGAAAACACCGGTGACAGGAAGTAAAATTAAAATGCCAAAAAGTGAACATGAAGCAAAATATCAAAATAAAAGTCCATGCACTAACAATAGCTGCGTTTTCATTACCTTTGGAAATTTGCAAAATCTAAATAGAGCGATAAAAACTGATAATAGAAACACATGAATTTCTAAAAAAAACCACTCAAATATCACGCTTTCATGAGGTGGTTTTTCAGACGGTTCGATATTCTGATATATCGCAAAAGTGCAATCGAAAAACTTTTTCTGCATTTTATACATCACAGGATGTGATGTACATGGTCACATGATCACTTTTCTGAGTGAAAATGGTGCGATACACATGAACAGAGGAGGAGAGGGAGACTTTTCCCAAAATAATTCCGGAGAAAAACAGTGCATTTTAGAGACAACAAACAGCAGAGAAATGCAGCATAAAATCAAGACAATATTTAAAAAGAGTTATGACGTCCCTGACGAGAACAACCGTCCATGGAAACACTTCAAAGCACAAATACACTCCTGACTCCCTGATGAAGGCCATTTATGCCGAAACGCGTTGGGGTGTTTATATGTTTTTTATATGATTTTATAGGTTTTTGTAACCAGGCCAGTTTAATAAAGGCTTTTTATTCTTTACTTTTAAGAGAGTGCCTTGGAATTTTTCTTTCTTTTTTCACAAATACACTTTGTCGAAATTTTAGGAATATTGCTATTGTTTTGCAAAAAATTGTAATGGACATCCAGCTAATGACAGAAAACCAACAAAACAAGACAGAATGTAACATTTATTTAATTTTTTTTATTTATTTATTATATTTTAGTGCATTATTTGGATCTTTTACTGTATTTTCATGTAATGTTTTCTGTATTTGAATGTTAATGACATGTTTAATGATGATGATGATGTGGTTCTTCCAGGTGTCCTTATTCTCAGGTGTGTCACATGACCATGACTTGTCGGCCAGAGTGTCCACGCCGCCGCCGCCACCGTAAGTCTCAGCCCGTCTAAGACTAATTCACAGTTTTCTGCGAAAAATTTGATGTTTGTTGTATTTTTCCATCAGGTCGAATAATAAAGACGGTCAAAACCCAACCAGCAGTGAGTTGGTGGTTTTCACTGATTCTCCGAATTCCAAAAATCAGGTTGGTTTATATTCATCGAACTCAGAGAGGTTTAGTTTGATGTAACTGATCAAAACAGAAAACATGAATGTAGAATGGATCTATATAAATGTTGAAGGATTTCTTTAAGTCAAGTAAAAAGCAGAAAGATTTATAGTGATTTATAATTTATTTTCTTTATTTTCAGGACAAAAAGTACCATAAAGGACAAAACATGATGAAAAAAGAATAGAAAACCAGAAAAAGACAATAAAAAAAATCTATATTAAAATAGTAAAAAGAAAAAATAATGTTAAGAAGGAAGGAAATCCAAACAATGTAAAAAAAAAAAGAATGAAATGAAAGAAAATAAAAATAACATAAAACACAAAGAAAATGACCAAAAAATTTACTAATGCAAAAAAAACAATGAAAATAATTGAAAACGGTTTTAAAAGAAATAAAACAAAATCCTAATGTTGAAAGAAAGTAAAAACAAATGTTAATCCAAATTAAAGCAACAAATCAAAATAACAAATGCACAATTTGGATTTTTTTTTTTTGTGTGTGCTCGTTCATATTACACATTAAATTCGACTTTTATCAGTCTTACTGTAAGTGTGAACGGAATGTGTCTCTGAAGTGACCATCAAGTGTTTTCAACCTAATTTTAAATGTAGAGACTGTGTCGGCCTCTTTAATATTAAATGGAAGCTGATTCTAGACGGTAACCATGGTAACTATGGTAACCATGGTAACCGGTAACGTTTCTTTTCTTTCTGTATTTTATCATATCCTTGAATCCACATTTATAATTTTCTTCTGTTTCTTCTCACATTTCAGGTTCAATCTCCAGATGTGAAAGGCAAAATCAGGTGAGATCTGGACCTAGATCTGGATCCGGATCCAGATCCAGATCTGGATCTGAATCTGAATTTGAAATATTTCACCTCATTCATCTGTTCTTTGTTTCTGTAGAATCGCAGCTAATTTTGGAAACGCCTGCAAAAGTAAAGAGGTGAAGATGTTTATGTGGATGTTTAATGCAGGGCTGTCAAACTCTGGTCCTGGAGGGTCCTGCATGTTTTAGATCAGGGGTCTCAAACATGTGGTCCGGGGGCCAAAGGCAGTCCACCAAAGGTTCCAATGCAGCTCCTGGGATGAATTTTCAAAAGTCAATAATTCCAGTCAAGGCTGTGGAAGTGATTTTAGTTCAGGTTCCACATATAAACCAATATTATCTACAGTCAAATAACATAAAAACTTACAAAAAAGAATATATCCACATTTTCTTCTGGGTTTGATGTGAAAAACATTTGATATTATGATGATAATGACAAGTTCAAATGTTTATCTTTGTTTTATTTTTAAAAAATTTAATAAAATGAAAATATGGAAATATTTCTATTTACAAACTTAATGTAAGAATAAAATGTGAAAAACCTGAACAAGTATGAACAACATGAAATATCAAAAGAAAATTCACTACAATTTTAAGCATTTTTAGGTAAAAAATTATATGTTGAAGCAAAACATTGTTTCGAGGAAATGTGAGTTTTTCTTCTGGTTATTATCAACGTCTTTCTTTGCAAAAGAAAATATTTTCAAAATTTAATGAGGGTGTTTTGCACTAAATCAGAGAAAAAAAATATTTTTTTTACTGGAAATCAAATCAGACTGAATGTGGCCCCTGAAAGAACATGAGAACATGAGAACATGAGAACCCTGGTGCAGATGTTTCCGTCTTCCATCAAACCTGTAAACTATTTCATCATTATCATCAGTTTTCTGCAGAGGTGATGAGCAGCTGATTCTGAATAAATGGTTTACTTTAAATATTAAGAAAAATTCAAACCTTTTCCTTTTTTAATGCATTTTTACATTAAAAATGTTCAATGTTTTGTTCATGGAACAGAATCGAAAAGCAACTGATTTAGAAAAAGGCTAAATTAAAACTACTGGGACCAATTTTCCATGTTTGTTCATTAGTTTTTGTTTATTTCATTGCTCGTTTTGTTTATTTTTCTCCATTTTGGATTGTATTTTACAATTTTTTCTTTAATTTTCTTCCATTTGTGTCTCACTTTATTCATGTTATTAATTATTTTGTTAGTTTATTATTCATTTAATTTTTTTTTATTGATGACTTTGGCCATTTTTGTTCATTTTGTTTGTTTCTTTTTTTTTTTTTTTTACTGCGGACCTGCTAAAGTCTCAGGAGTTAAAGGGGTAATCTAGAGTGTGCTTTATTTTTTTCCTGTACGTAGTTGTTCCGCGGTAATGGTCTTTTTATACTCAAAGGTCTTAAAATGTTTTTTAAAAACATTATATTTGCTTGTCAGAAATGTGCAGAAACCCTGATGCAGGACACCAGTGCAGGACACTGGTCCTCCAGGACTGGAGTTTGACACCTGTGGTTTAATGTGTTTGTTTTTCTGTGTTAAATCCTGGTTTTATTCTGTTGTTGAAGGAGGTGATGCCCAATTTCAATTTAAATGAGAAGAAAGGAAGTGGGAAACCATCCAGTTCATCCGTCTCCAGGTCTGAAACTGATGCGTTATTAACCCTTTGGTGTCATATGACCTTTAACCCCTAATGTGTCCACCCTGATGTGTTCTGAATGGATGGTTTAGTTTAAATATTCAGAAAAATTCAACCTTTTTTTGTTTGTTTTTTACTGTTTTTATTGAGTTTTGTTCATAGAACTGACATATGAAGATAAAAAGTAAAAACTAAAACTACTGGAAACAAAATAGTTCATGTTAGTTAATTTTTTCTGCTAATTTTTTCAAGCTGTTTATTATTTTGTATAATTGTACTAGTTTTTGTTAATTTAGTTTCTTATTTTTCTATATTTAAAAAAATATCTATTATTTTTTCTTCACTTTTTTTCTGTTTTTGTCTTACTTTGTTCATGTTACTTATTATTTTGTTAGTTTGTTATTAATTTTTGTCGGTTTTTATTCTTCACTGGCTGTTTTTGTTAATTTCATTTCTTATCTTATTCATTTTTTGACCATGGAACTGCTGAATTCGCAGGAGTCAAAGGATTACACACATAAAGCACATCATCCGCTCAGCACTGATGTTACAGCAAAATATGAGTCAGAGTTTGTTTTTACCTTTTTTTTTATTCCATTAACTTGAGCCATAAACAAAAATAACAAATACCATATTTTCTACACTATAAGGTGCACTGTCAATGAATGACAATGTCAATGAATTATTTTTTTTAGGTTATTCATATAGAACGCGCACTGGATTATAAGGCCATTAAGTAAAGTCAAAATTATGAGATAAAAAGTCAAAATCATGAAATAAAAAGCCAAAAATATGAGATAAAAAGTGAAAATTATGAGATAAAAACTCAAAATCATGTGATCAAAAGTCCAAGTTATTAGATAAAAAGTCAAAATTTTTTGTCACTAAGCACAACCAGAATTAATCCATATATAAGACACTGGATCATAATTTATAAATTAAAGTCTTTAAAGTGCGCCTTATAGTCTCAAAAATATGGTAATTAATAACTGTCAGATGTTTAACCTTTTAAATCCAATGTTTTTAATGTAAACAAACCATTCTTTATGCCAAAACACAATCTTTTTTCTCAATATTTTACATAAAACATTACATTTTGGTGAATGTAGGTCAAAGGTCAAGGTCACAAAAAATGTGTTTTCACAGCGATCAGTTAGGTCAAGGGTCATACATTTCCTTTTCCTGTAGTTTAGCATATAGCTTATTTTTGCTCTCACTATTGACTTGACATTGACATCAGAACTTTGAAGGACAAATTTGAAGACTCCAGGTCAAAGGTTACAATAAAGGTCAAAATCAAATTTTGGATATAACTTTTGAACTCTTCATTTTACAGACTTCCAATCAGCACCAAAATGTTGGTCTTTGAATTGTGCGTCTTATGTGTATAGAGTTTGACCTGTTGTTGACCCAAGAGGTCAGAGGTCACTGGGTCAATACCTAAAAAACTAAAATGGACTGTAAAAGAAAAAGAGACTTAGTTATTATTGTTAACAGATAGGAAACCTGACATGAGCTTGAAAATGATGTCATGACCTTTGACCTTTGATCACCTTTTATGAGATAAAGTGTGTGTCTAATGTGTTCACTTAGAAGCTTCTAGAACACAGGTGTCAAACACAAGGCCCAGGAGCCAAGTCTGGTCTACATACAGAATAATTAGATCTATATTAGGTCCCAGCAGTGAAATATGATCATAATTACCCATAAATAATATTAAAAAAAACACAGGTTTTAATGTAAAAAAGTCAAATTACATGAAAATCTTTATATGAACAAACCATCCTTTTACAAAATCCTGAATAAATTCCTGAACAAATATGAAGGAGCTGAAATATGTGAAGAGAAGTAAGTGTCATTTTACAAATATTCTGCCTGTTACTAAATGTTTAGTGTATTTGTAATATAAATGTCAGTTGTTCTGCACATGTGCAAATAACAAACTGATAGACTGAGGCAGAAAATGATAAAAATTTCCAGTTCATCATATTATTCAGAAACGTTATTATTTGGGGCGGTCAATTGCTCAGTTGGTAGAGCAGGTCGTCCTTTAACCAAAGGGTTGACAGTTCAAGTCCCACTCTGTCCTAGTCAGTCCATTGTGTCCTTGGGCAAGACACTTCACCCTCCTGCCTCCAGTGTCACTCACACTGGTGTATGAATGTTCGGTGGTGGTCACAGAGCCTGTCGGCGCAACATGGCTGCCATGCTTCTGTCAGTCTGCCCCAGGACAAGTGTGGATACGTATGTTGTTTACCACCACCAGAGGGAGCATGTGAGAGTGAATGAATAAAGGACCAATAATGTAAAGGTCTTTGGGTGCCTTGAAAAACGCTATAGAAATATAAACCATTATTTTTATCATGTAATTTGACTCTTTTCACTGTTATTATTTGACTGGTCTGGTTCTTTTCAGATCATATTGGTCTGAATGTGGAACTGAACTAACATGACTGTGACACATATGTTCTAGAAGTTTTAAGTATTGCCTGTGTAATCTGAATAGGTTTGTGGTTGACTACGATTCCATCGAGCCTCTGGGAAGAGGAGCCTTCGGACGAGTTTTCAAGGCCAGACAGATTCTACTCAACAAGTTTTTCGCTGTAAAGACTGTCCGATGCAAAGAGTGAGTTAAAGCTCAACTCAAATGTTTTACTTTTACTACACCTCTTGTCAAAAGTTTTGCAATAAAAATGTAATAAATGCATGGTTTTGTTCAGGAAATCTCTGCGTGAGGTGCAGGCACTGTCCGACCTCCACCACCAGAACATCATACGTTACTACCACTGTTGGATGGAGGATTCCGAATATCAGTGTGACATGTCGGGAGACAGCTGCAGCACATCCCAGTAAGAAAAAAACACACACACACACACACTGGTTTCTTACACCCTCTCTGCACGGATAAGTATTACCTATGGACCACTGGTAATTCTGAATAATTATGGAGAATGTCAGTAATAATGCTCAGTAGTAATTCCGCCGCAAATTACCTACTGTGTTTTGGCGAAAGACAGACGTCCAGTGATAATTCCAGACCCGTGTGAATGTGCATGTCTGTGTTGCGATTTCAATTTGCACGACTCTTGTCTTTTTCTGGAGTGAATAATGGAGGAAGCAGCCGAAATTATGATTAGCAGCATTTCGGGGGAAAGTGGTACGTCTATCATGTGTACTTTCTACCAGATGAAAACAACTCCAAGAAGAATTACAAAAAGAAGGCACGAAGAATCTTCACCTGGACATTTGTGTGGCAGCATGTTGTAAAAGGCAGATATAGTCAGGCCACGCCCACATGAACACAGTAATATTTATAACTATATCAAATTGTCTCTATAGATTCAGTCGCTGTTTGCCAGAGGGAAAGTCTTTGCTAAGAACTGCAGAGTTACTTCCATTGTCTAGACTGTTTTCATCTGCACTGACCCCGCTCTTATTTTGAAGGCGTGGAGCAGATTTACAGACTGCATTCCTATACCTTTGTGGGTACAGTGCTATTGTTATTTATACTGCATTTTCATACTACCTTATTAATGTATTGAGGTGAAACAGGATGTTGTGAACTTACGACACATCCGGTCATAATGTCTGTAATTACGGACGTTTGTTTATCCCGTCTGAATGCGTCACACAATAACACAGAGGTACGGGGGTTGCTTATCCTTACAAGGAGGTTATGTTTGGTTGGTTGGTTTGTGTACAAGATAACTCAAAAACTTATGGACGGACTTTGATGACATTTTCAGGGTAGGTTGGTAATGGGGAGATCTGGAAATGATTAGATTTTGGTGGTGATCCAGGATGGGGGGGTCTACCTTGGTGGAGGTCTGTGCTCTCAGAGTGCTTTTCTAGTTTTGTTCATCTTCTTCCATATTTTGTTCATTTCCCTCCATATTGGGCGAATTCCAATTCCTCCCTTAACACTCAATCTCAAAATGCGCGCTCCCACAATGTGTAAGTGCTGTCCCAATTCTAAGAATGCTTACGTTGAGGGGCAAGTTTGAGGGCTGTATATCCCTCAATATTGAGATTCTCCGGCACCACCCTTGGGAGCAAGGGTTACCCAGAATGCAGTATTTTCTTTGTTAATGGAGATATAAAAATTTGAAAAATCATTGTATTATCTTAGTTTTGGTCCATTCTTTGGATTATGTACCTCATTGTTGCATAACATGTATTTTTATTTTAGGATCTTTTGTCAATAGCGGCTGGTGTGGCCAAGCTAGCTACCATTTAAGTTAGCTAACGTTACAAAAACGGTCATTTTTTTCTGTGGTAATGTAGTTGTTTTATCCAGATAACAGCGTATATAACATGCTTGTGCTGATAATGGTGTAAAATGACTGAGCTAATGTCATCTCCTGTAGATAGCTGGTGTTTACCTTTCATTGAGCTGTGGTATGCAGTGACAGCTGAATATGGTTGTGTTTTTATACAGATTATTTGTTTGATAGCTCTAACTGAAGGAATAATTTACAGATAGTTCACAACAATTTAAAAAACGTGGACCTGATGGACCAGTCAATGATAGCTGTATTTGTGGCTTATGGTTAAACAGGCAGGTTAACAGTACAAATATTAAAAAATAATATTAAAGTTGTGTTTCATTTCATGGACAACAGAGACAAAGCGGGCCTTGATTAATTTCAGGGCCGACATTTAAGGGGTGTCCCATTTCTAAGTCACAAATAGCCCTTAACACTTAGGTTTGAGAGCTACTGATTGAGGGTTGAGATTGAGGGTTAAGGGAGGAATTGGAATTAGCCCATTGTCTTCATTTTCTTCATTAATTTGTTTATTTTTGTGAACTTTCTTGATTACTTTGCGAATTTGTAAAAAAAAAAAAAATCATTTTCTTTCAGAATTTGTTCTTTATTTTATTGCTTATTTGTTAATGTTCTTCCATATTTTGTTCATTTTCTTCACTAATTTGTTTATTTTTGTGAAAGACCTATCTTGGAAAATTGACTCAACCACCATTTAAGACTTGAGTTTATCACTAACACACATGTGGGAAGATTTCATTAGTTTAAGTCCAGAAATATTTGACTGTAGACCCATGGTAGAGGAGTCGACATGAATAAAAACAGATTAAATAAATATTAAAATACTATTATAAAAAAGTGACCTAAAATACTACTCAACACTCAAATGAGTTCGACCCCCTGGTTTAAAGCCTGGCTGTTGCCGTGGTTACATGTGTCTCCAGATCTACAGGTTCGTCGTCAGTGAAGGTCCTCTACATTCAGATGGAACTGTGCGACAAGAAAACCCTGCGAGTGTGGATCGATGAGAAGAACACCCAGAACGTGAAGAAAGCTCTGCGAGACTCCAAGAGGAGGGACGAGGGTCTGGGCGTCGCCAAGCAGATGGTTAACGGGGTCGAGTATGTCCACGCCCAGATGCTGATTCACCGAGACCTGAAGGTGAGACAGGGTTTCACCAGACCCAGACAGCCTTTCCAAGCATTTGCCTAGTTCGCCTATAGAGGTAATGCATGTGATGTCACAAATCTATAGTTGTGCCGCCATATTGGACTGCAAGAAAACACAGCGCTCTATCATTGTACAGTATTATGGCTGAAAATGATCGTCTTTCTGACTTTAAGTTGTCTGATACTCATAAGGATCACTATCGATTGAGCAAATACGATGTTTTGTCCCATGTACGCTACTAAAAGCCATGTTAAAGCTGGTTTTCTCAACGACTAGTGGTGATGTGTGCACAACGGTGATGACACTTCCTGATTTAGGGTATCTGGACATTTATAACTATCTGATCAACAAAACATCTACATAGACAACTGAGGCAGAGCACAGCTGAATTACTTTCCACTTCTGCTTCAATGGAACTTCTATAGTTAGACTGATCTGTATCCAAAACATAGAACAGAACCTGAAAACCTCCCACATTCACATAAAACACACACACACACACACACACACACACATATATATATATATATATATATATATATATATATATATACATATATATATACCATCGACCTCCTGTTTAGCTCTCTAAAATCTATTTCCTGTTTAGCTCTCTAAAATCTATTTCCTGTCTAGCCCTCTAACATCTACTTCCTGTTTAGCCCTCTAACATCTACTTCTTATTTAGTCCTCTACCATCGACTTCCTGTTTAGCTCTCTAAAATCTATTTCCTGTTTAGCCCTCTAACATCTACTTCCTGTTTATCCCTCTAACATCGACTTCCTACTTAGCCCTCTAAAATCTATTTCCTGTTTATCCCTCTAACATCGACTTCCTATTTAGCCCTCTAAAATCGACTTCCTGTTTTGCCCTCAAACATCAACTTCCTGTTTTGCTCTCTAAAATGTATTTCCGGTTTAACCCTTTGACATCTACTTCCTGTTTAGCCCTCTAACATCATGTTTGGTCGTAACGGGGAAGTGAAGATCGGCGACTTCGGTTTGGTGACAGTGGAGAACGACAGCGACGCTGAGAACCTGGTAGAGAGAACGGTTTACAAAGGAACACCATCGTACATGGCGCCAGAACAAGTGAGATGTTACATCCTCAAGCTGAACCTTATGTTTGCTAAAATATTATCATGATTGTAAAAACGTTAAAAATGTCATGATGTGTCACCGACAGAGAGACAAGAAGACGACGTACGACAGGAAAGTAGACATATTTGCGTTGGGGCTGATTTACTTTGAGCTCCTGTGGATCATGCAAACAGGCCATGAACGCCAGCTGGTGAGTTTGGCTTCCAGTTGAGCAGTGTTTTTTTTTCTGTTCTGCGTGGTTGATGGTTTTCAGATGTTCTTCTGCTTCGATTACAGCTGTGGAACGACGCAAGAAACTGTTGTCTCCCTGTAAAATTTTTGCAAAATTTCCCCCACGAGGTACGTGAGCAAACACTGATTTACTTCCTGAATGGATGGATGAATGGTTTATTTTGCCGAAGGGGGGGGGGGGCAAACTCAGCATCATAACTCAGGGATGTCGAATTTCTGTGTCAAATTTCAGTCAAATTGGTGTTCGTATATCCAAGCTGAAGCAATTTATGTAGTGGTAATTTTTCCCGAAATCTTAACAAACTTTGCGACAGTGTAGCACAAAAACCATCATAGCTCTAACTTCACTAGGGCATGATCTGGCCTAATACAAACTATTTCACCTTTTCTAGGTGGCGCTGTAGACACATGTCTTTGCCGACTTTTACTAAACCTATAAATACTCGCAATTTTTCACACTTCTGAGGTGTGTGCAAAATTTTGTGGGTTTTCGTGCATGTTCAGTGGGTCAAATTAGAGCTCAAAGAGCTGAATCAGATCAAACTGCAAGCAGTATCAATAGGCCTTGCGCCCGACGTGGTATGCTGCGAAGGCCTAATAATTAAAAGAACAATCTGTAGCGCAAAATGGCAGACTGGCACACACGTTGTGTGGAGCAGCATCAGTATGTGTTCCAATGAGTGATTGGAACACACACGTCATGGAGGAGGGTAGTGGGGTGGGTGGGAGTGGACTGATATTTGAAAGCACTCAATCAGTGCAAAGATGATCAATACACTGATTGGCCAGAGTTTTCCTCTGGTACCACCCTCTAGACTGAACTAAAACATTTGGTTTTTTTTGCACACATTCTATTTCAGTGTGTGATATGAGATCATCAAGAGGTTTTCCAGCTATATGGTAAAAAAAATGCTCCAAAAAAGACCTCCTGCTCTACCTTTACTAGGTTATTATGCTGTTCATCCCACAGGCCACTTTGGAACCATTAGTGAGGCCACATTTGGTGCCTGGGCCGCCTGTTTGAGACCCCTGTTGTAGTTGATACAGATCTGTGTCTGTTTGTACCAATGTTATTTATTTATTTCTGTCATTGCTATCCAAATGCTTTTGGTGTTTTGTTTCCAGAGTCGGATCATTAAGTCGATGCTGTCGGCGAATCCTCAGGATCGACCTGAAGCCACAAAACTGAAGACGGAGCTGGAGGAGTTTTCATCCACATTAACGTCCACAAAGATGCATTCAGTCTGAACAGAACCAGAACCAGAACCAACAGCAGCACATTCACACTGACTCTTTTTTAATTCACCATACATTCATGAGCTGAAGAACAGGGGGTTGAACAGGTACTAAAGGTTGTTTTTAACAGATAATTATGTTGACTTCAAACGTCAGTAACAGAGTGAGTAAATAAAATCTTATTCAACAACTGCCACTGGTTTATTTTTTTATTTTATTTTTTATTATTATTTTTTTTTTGTCTGCATTTGTTCTCATTGTTTAACACCACAGAGAGGGTGTCAACATTGTTTGAGATCAATGCATTTTTTAGTCTTGCAGCCAAATATTTTAATATTTAGTGCATGTGTGTGACCATCACCGGTCCTCCCTGAAAGCTGAGCAGACATCCTTTATTAGAACTCTCTATTATAAGCCAGGGAGGGCAGTGCTACACCTCAGTGATGTGTGGGGGAAACAAAGACTGGACAGGACGGACAGGACGAACAGGGAAAGAAATTAATAGGCGGTGCTATTGCAGTTAAAAGGTGGTGTGTTATTCCTAACTACTAACTGTCCATCAATAAAAATAAATAAATCAAAAAAAGAGAAGAAAACCAAAACAGCACAAAAGAAAAAGAGATTCGATAAATAAATAATTAAACAAAAACGGTACTGAGCATCATAGTTGTGGATGACTTGATAGTGTAAAATAGAATGCAATAGAATAGAACAGAACAGGCCAGAAGAGGACACCAGTGCAAGAAGAGAATGAGATTAGGGTAGAAATTCTGGAGAGATTCTCAGCACATTCTGGCAGGTCCCATCATTCACTGAAATGGAACTCGGCAGTAGCTGGCAAGACCTGATCAAACATGCAAGTGTGAAGGACCCCGAAGCCCAGAACAGCAATCACGGCAAGGCAGGGCCAAGCCAACAGGGCACCCCCCATCCCGGGCCGTAGGAGCTACAGGGCGCCGCCCCAAGAGAGCCACCGGGTCCACCACAAACGACGCAAACCCGGGGAGCAAGAGGGAGAAGCTACAAACCCCCCCAGCACACCAAGGCCGACCCTGACGGCCCGGAGCACGAAGACCCACCCGCCACCCCAACCCCACTCCCACTCCCACTCCCACTCCCACTCCCCACCCCAGCCCCCAGCAAACACTGGTTTAAATGCTGCTGCTTTGACTGAACTTGTTCCATCTGGGTCAGAATGTCAACATAAATCAGCTTCATTTGTCAGATTAAAACCCCAACCATTAATAAACACTGATCAATACGTGTGTGTGTGTGTTTGTGTGTATTTCTATCTTTATGGGGCTTAAATTCAGGTCCCCGCGAGGGTCAAACATAAATAAAGGTCTCCACTAGTAAAATAGAAATTTTGTGGTCCTATAGATATATTAATTTATTTTTCCAGTTGTCCTGGGGGAAACGGGTGCAAAGACAAACGTATTTTTCAAAGGTTTGAAGATGTGTTTACTTTTCTTCTTTTTTTCTTCTTTATTTTTAAGTAGTTTTTTAAAGTTATTTATTTTCTCATGTTTTATTTTTTATTATTAATATTATTTGTTCTATTTATTTTTTTTCTATAAATTTTTATTTATTCATTTTTATTTATTAAAATTGTATTACATTTTAAAATGTTATTATTTATTTTATATTATATAAAAAAAAGAAGATGTGCTTGTATTCCTATCTTATTGATATGTTTACACAGTCACACCATGGGGACCTCTGACACTTTCATTAATTTTTTTTATTCATTCATGCATTTGATTTCTTTTAAAATTAATTGAAAAAACTTTTTGTTTATTTTAATTTTTTTAAGTACTTACCCAATGGCTAAGTGATTACAAACTTGGTCATGGAAGACATGGAAACAAGTACGTGTGTGTTAGTATGTGTGTGTGTGTTGCCTAGAGACTTATAGATGAATAGTAAAATGTGTTAGTTTCACATGGAGACCGCCTCCAAAAAAAGCTCTGACAAAAATGGACCACTAATCCCTTCCCATTCCTCCTAAAATCAAGAATTTTCCACAAATTCATGGTTTTACAACATCTGGGGAATTAACAGTATCATGAAGAAACAAGAACCAGAACAACAGACCCCCCACACACACACACACTTCCACCACCAACAACATATCAGATAGAAACATATTAACATATAAAAACCAGATGGAAAGCTGAATAATAAACCAGTAAACTGTTATTATTATTATTATTATTATTATTATTATTATTATTATTATTTTTATTCTGATTATTATTATTATTATTATTATTATTATTATTATTATTATTATTATTATTATTATTAATAATAATAATAATAATAATAATAATAATAATAATTTTTATTAATGTATTGCAATTGGTTTGTGAAGAGGAATTTAAGGAATACAGTAAAAAAAAAAAGTCCAGGAAAACATGTTGGACCACAGCTGTTATTATAACTTTATAACTTTAATGATCATTGTTTAAAACTGAAAAACAGGCAATATTCAAAGGACAGAAAGAGAATACCAGACCCAACCCCCAGAGGTAAATCACATATTACTGCCCCCCCCCCCCTCAAACTGGCATAGTTGCCCCTGGATGTGACGTCACACGGGTTGATTCTGCAGATCGGGTAGAATTACTTTCAGTTTCGATAATTTCTAATCCAGTGAAGACGTAGAAGTCGAAACTTAGAAAGTTGTAACCAACACAGTCCACAGAGAGGAGGTGGACCAGGTCACAGGTGGGGAACCAGAACTTTTTGGATAGCATCAGAACCTCTGCTCCATCATGACAGACAAAAACTACATTGGTAAACTGAGTGAGATGACGGTGGAAAATCACTGGAAACCTCCGGTGTACGAGGAACCGGTATCAACTGGACCCGACAACTGCAAATGGTGAGTCACATGAGTCTGGTACTGGTTCTATTCTGGGTCTGGAGGGTCAGGATTAGGTTTCAGACAAATGTATGAACACAAACTTAAACAGAGAAATCACAAAAGGTCCAAACTATTGGAGTTAAGAGTCACAGAACAGGAGTTTAGATCTGTTTGTGGTTCTGATCCAGTTCAGTTGTTCGGTTCTGTGGGTAATGACGCAGCAGTTCACCTCCATAACAGGCCTCAGGTGTTGGACTGTGACAGTCACACAGACAGAGCTGGGACTGGGAGAGTGTTATTTACAAATGAATCTGGTTCCAGTTCCATTATCTGAGAAAAATCACTTTATTTATGACTCCGCCAAGGCAGACAATGTTCTGCTAATGATTATCTGTTTGTTAGTTTGTGTTTGTGCAACATAGCTGAAAAATATGGACAGATTTGGCTGACAATTTTAGAAAGTGTGTCTGTGTGTGTGTTTGAGCAGGGAGGGGCTGATCTGCCTTGGTGGAGTCTGCACTCAGACAGTTGCTTTTCCAGTTTGTAGGAATCTGATGGATGTTTGTCAATGGTATCTTGATTTAAACTTTGTCAACCAACTTATTAAACATAAAAAGTATAACATATTCCAACCCTGAAATAAATGAGATTTTTAATGAAGAGCGTTTTTTGTCAAAACATTACATATCCATGTATCCTAATTTTTTTAAGAGTACCCATCTGTAGGGAACATGGTGGACCAGGACACCTAGATAGCTCCATCCATAACGGAAATAGTTTTTTTTGCCCAAAACTGTATTTATGTTATGTAAAACAAGACATGAATTGTTCACACAATTCAACATAAAAGTCAAGCGTCAGTGGCAGCAAAATAAAAACATGGAATAAAAAGGAGCCATTCTGAAAATGAAAAATAGATTAAAAAACAGGATATAAGTGAAAACTGGAGTCAAAATCGGTACCAGGGCATGTGAACGGAGCTGAACAATTCCCGCTCTTTGCTCATGTGGGTGTTCTCTACTTCGCTCTGTCGCTTAAAGCTGCACCCGACACCTCCGCTCAAAACCTAGTCTCCGCTCACATTTATTGTCATGTGTGTTTTTGCCAAAAATAAAGCTCTTAAAAGTGAGTTAATAAGTAGATGCTGTGTTTAACCACGCATCTGGTTATGGGTCTAATGTATGTGGGTACAAGCGGGTTTGTAAATTGAACTGGGAAGAGTTCATTCTGATTTACACGGAAATTCACATTTCGTTGCCAGCGTAAGAACAGAAGTCGTTCGTAACTCAAGGACCTCGTGTACTTGACTTGTGGTGAGAGTGTATCAGAGAAAAGGGGACAAAAACTAAAATGTTACTCTTAGCCTTGGAATTGACTCTGACTCTGCACTCTGACCATATTTTCTCGGCTCCACATTCGCTTCACGCTTAACTCCGTTCACATGACCTGAAAACGCGACATTAATGAGATTCCATTGTCATTAACTATTTACACCGTAACATGAGCAAAACGTCTGAGCCAGTTCCTATTCTGCACTTGCGGCCATGTTGGAATACGTCAGACCATTTGCAGCCTTTGATTGGTTGAAGAGATATTTCTAATTTTGAGGAATAACAGTGGTCACATTTTGCAACAAAAGAACATGAACAGTCCAGGAAATAGATGGTAGTCAATGTGACCTAGTGAAACTATTTCATGGAAACAATAAACAAACAATAAATAACTAAAGGAAAAATTATTATTAATTATTAATTAATGCCAGTTCCTCTTCCTGTTATAGGTTCACAGTGAGGGTCTGTGTAGAAGATCAGCATTTTTCTGGTGCGGGGACATCGAAGAAAGAAGCCAGACATGACGCAGCTAAAAAAGCCCTGGAACATCTGCGGCTGAAGGGAGCAGAAGCTTCAGCTGGATCTGTAAGACCACCGTCAACTGTGGTTTATCATCTGCCAGGACTCTGTGATAGTTCTGTGATAGTCATTATTCTAAAACAAAATGATACCCATAATATGGCTAAAATGCTAAAATATGACTTCAATCAGAACATTTATTTTCAATCAAAAAAACGTTTTCTATCAAAGAAAAAACTATTTATATGCAATTTTTTTGGGTCTCAAAGGATTTTTTTTCCCATTTGAACAAGTTTTTTTTTTTTAATTGAAAATGTTTTTTTTCTTAAATTTAGTATGAAGACAAAAATGTGAACAATGAAAAATACATGTTTTATTGAACATACTGCATATATATATATATATATATATATATATATATATATATATATATATATATATATATATATATATATATATATATATGTATAAAATTGAATAAAAGTGTCATCTATCTAAAACCGTTTGGATACGGTTGTGGGTGTACATGTCTGGCTGAGCATGAAATGGGCCTAAACTGTCAGACCCAAACTGATAGAACTCAACTCAAGTCCGGTCTGGGCCTGATTCAAATGATAAACATTATACCCAACCCCACTGGTTTCAGTGGGGTTGGGTCAAATATTCCCAGCTCTAGTCCATGGTGCCTCTCTTCTTTAAACATTTAATTTAAAATACGTTTGTCACACAGTCTGACACAACAGAACATTTAAAGAGAAAGTATGTCGACCAGTTGAACCAAACACAGTCTCACTCACCTCGCTATGACTCAAGTAGCTTTCAAGCTAATATGGTTTTTATCACATATATTGTACATTTAACAGTGGATTTTCACTATAAAAGAGTTCGAGCATTTTTTTAATTCACCGTATCCAGGCTAAAATTATCCGTCACTTTACAGGTTTTGGTACTAGTACCTGATGCTGACGCCGTCATTTCTGTAGTTAGTGCTCACAGACATAGACACTATTGCACATGAGTGACTCTCAGCAGAGATTCTAATCAATCTCACTCTGTTGGAAAAAAAATGGCGATAATAGTCAACAACAGAATTCATTGTCGACTATTTCTATAATTGATTTTTGTAAACAATGTCGAGTAATCGTTGCAAAACCCTAATAATAAAACTGTCACGGAACCAAAACTTACATCTTGTAATTGCTTAGAACTACTTTCTCTCAATAGCGATCAATGCGTGTTGTCACTGCTAACAGCTGTGCGCCTGCACGTAGCAGCCACAAACACTGCTGAAAAACTAAGGCACACAGGTGTTAGAAAGGCAACATGCATAAAAGAGCCTAATGACAATAATGAGTTTTGATACTATTCTAGTCTAATTTAAACTGTACTTTGTTTCAAAGGCAGAAGATGAGAACTTTAATCATCCTTCAGTTCAACAAAAACATGAACCATCTTCGTCAGACAGGTGAGTCAATCTATGTTGGTCCTTCCAGAGGATGGATTTATTCAGATGAGTTTCATCTCTGATATCAATCATAATTTCTTCACAGATTAAAGACTGGTATATTCAGTTATGAGCTGACATAGTGAAAACCTGTGGTTGTTTCTTACAGTGATAAGATCGTAGAGATGTGTGTGGTGTCCAACAACCAGAGTCTCATGCCAAGAAAGACAGATTATATATCACTCCTCATGACCGAGTGCCAGCGAACTGGACGCCATTGTCAGTTCCTTGAAGTGCAGAGACGAGGCCCATCTCATGAACCTCTGTGAGTATGAACCTCCACTTGTGTTCTGCTTTACAGCTTGGAAACTGCAACTACAATCTGTTTTTCCACAACAGGTTCTCCTACAAAGTAGTGATCGATGGTAAAGAATACGATGTGGGAAGTGGAAAGAACAAAAAAGAAGCTAAGAGTAACGCTGCTGAGTTAGCCTGGTCTGTTCTGACTGGGTCAGACGGTGACACAAGTGACTCAATAATATTCACAGATTCATCAAACTCTTCCAAAGCCCAGGTATGTTTTCTCAAAATGGAAACACAAAGACACTGATTTTCTACAATAGTTGGTCAGGGTTTAGCTCGACACTTTAATTTAAACTGTACTTTGTTTCAAAGGCAGCAGATGAGAACTTTAATCATCCTTCAGTTCAACAAAAAGATGAACCATCTTTGTCAGACAGGTGAGTCAATCTATGTCGGTCCTTCCAGAGGATGGGTTTACTCAAATGAGTTTCATCTCTGATATCATTAATCTTAATTTCTTCACAGATTAAAGACTGGTATATTCAGTTATGAGCTGACATAGTGAAAACCTGTGGTTGTTTCTTACAGTGATAAGATCGTAGAAATGTGTGTGGTGTCCAACAACCAGAGTCTCATGCCAAGAAAAACAGATTATATATCACTCCTCATGACCGAGTGTCAGCGAACTGGACGCCATTGTCAGTTCCTTGAAGTGCAGAGACAAGGCCCATCTCATGAACCTCTGTGAGTATGAATGAACCAGAAGTGGAAGTAACTAAGTAAAAGTACTTCATGACTGTAGTACTTAAGTACAGTTTTGAGGTATCTGTACTTTACTTGAGTAAGGTTCAAGGTTATTTTATTAATACCCAAAGGTAGATTTGTTCTGCAGGCAGGCAGGAAATGGCATCTATCATATACACAGGACAGATTAAAAACAGCACTAAAAACAAACAAACAAACAAACATAGCAGGGACTCACAGTACTCGCTGAACAGGATAGAAACAGGTACAATTTCTGAAAGGCAAGGGACAATAAATCCAAGACTAAAATCCAATATGTAAATAAACAAAATAAATAAACAACAAAACAGGTCTCAGTAATAAAGTGCATTATGCTTTGTTTAAAAGAGACACAGCAGCAGGGACAAAGCTCTTCCTATAGACAAGTGTACGCCACAAACCCTGAGTGGCGCCATTACCATCCAGATATGCATGTTACTTCCACCGGAAGATGTGAACAAACTTTGAGTGCTAGCTTTTTGTGAGTTATAATGCCCTGGGATCTAGAGATGGAGTTATTATCCCCCACCCGAATGTGGTGCAGACCTGGAGGATAATATGACGACGTGGCTCAATGTAACGTACGGCAAGATTTGTGCATATTTCATGCACTCCATTGTAATAGACAGGAAAGCTATGGACAATCTGACAGCCTCCGAGGCGTATCAGTATCAGCATATAAAGCACTAATATATAATAATACATTGTACTCTCTCTCTCACACACACACACGGATAAGGCTGCCCCAACTCCATGAGGGGAAAATAGGGGACACTATGGCAAATCCCATCAGATTCACAGACCTTTTATATAATCATCAATGGCAAAATAAGAATTTCGTCTCGTTTAAAGCTCAGCTCAATACCAGAAGTAAGTTTGTTTTTAATATGGGACGATTCCGTATTTCAAGGGACGTTTGACAACCCTACACACAGACACTGTAGGCGACCTGTCAATCAAACTACACATACAGCTCTACGGTCTATGAACATTAGCTTATATGCTATCAGCTGTTTTAGCAAAACACCGGTGGCAATGTTAGTGTATGACAACTTCACAATTAACAGTATTGACGGTTTCATAGCTAAAGCTTTCATTTCATAGCCAAAGTTGCTGAACTTACCATCAGATTGAAGTTTAAGTGGCTTTGGGGAGATAATAGTCCACTGGGTGAGTCGTAGCATCTTTGGCTGTGTAAAGCCTGTGTATTCCAAAAATAACTCTCGAAACGGGTTATTATTAGTTGGTCTTTTGTCCACAAAGTGATGGAAACACACAAAAACATTGCGGGGTGAATACTTTAAATTCAATGAGGCTTGCGAAAAAATGAAAACAGTGGAGGGCATGAACATTGGCTCTTTGTGGCAGGTTTGTGGTTAAAACACTCTCTAACCACTCGTTCAGGTGTTTTCTTGAGGTGTTACAACCAACGACAGCACACATAGGTCCTGAACCACTTTTCCTCTTGTAGATGTCCAGAATTGTTCTCACTGAATCACTGCATTTATATCGGAGTTAACTAGTAAAGTCAACTGGAGGCTGCCAGAAAGGAAGTGAAGAGCATAGAAAGGAAGTAAAGTGGAAACGGATCAAAACCTTGTCTATAGGGAGCAGCCCTAATTCTTGGAACTGTAAATCTGTGCCCAGATGGCAACAGCTGGAACTCGCTAAAGGGTGGGAACATCATCTGTTATGGAGCTGGCGAGCCGCTGTAGCTGTTTAGTATACAGCAACTCCAAGCACAGCTGAGTTTCCCCAATCACCCGACCGGACCATTTAACTAGTGCATTCCTTTCTGTTATGGGAAGGTTTCCAAACCATGACACAAAACAAAAAGTTAAAACCGACTCAATAAAAGCATGATAAAAGGGTGTCATAGTCTTATCAATGTGAAAAAAGGCCAACTTCCTCAAACAGAACAGCCGCTGGTGTCCCTTCCTGTTCACAGCTTTAAAATTGAATGTGCAGTCAATGATCATGCAAAGATATTTGTAAGATTGCACTTGTTCCATTAATTGTCCCTTGATCATGACAGATTCCGGCGTCTTGGCATTCTTCCTAAAATCAATGGCCATGTCTTTGGTCTTCATTAAGTTGATCTATAGGTGGGACTCATCGTACCATTTGACAAAGTTGTCAACAACAGGGCCGTGATGATTGTCTTAATTTCCCTGCAGCAAACTAACAATCACTGAGTCGTCTGCATATTTTAAAATGAAATGTTTTTTAAAACAGCTCTGACACATATCAGTGTAGAGAATAAATAACAGGGGTGAGAGCACACACCTTTGTGGTGAGCTGGTGGAGGAGAACACTTTGTCAGATAAGAACCCATTAACCCTGACCCTCTGTCCTGTTTGTTAAAAAATTTAAAATCCAGCCCACAAGATTTGTACTCAAGTTAAAATGTTATAAAAGCCTCAGTGTTAAAATATGCATCTGGATTGTATTAAAAGTTGAGGAAAAATCAATCAATAAAAGCCAGGCATGACACCCACTTCCCTCAAGATGTTTAAAAATCAGATTAAGAAGAGTGAGTGTGGCATCCTCCACTCCTCTGTAGGAAAATTTCAATCCATCCAGGCTACTTCCTCTGTTCTTTAGGATTTCCAGCCGTACCAGTTTCTCAAGGATTTTCATAATAATTCAGGTCAAGGCCACTGGTCTAAAATCATTTAGTGTTGTAGGGCGACTGGATTTAAGAACAGGGAAACCGTAGCATCCTTCCAAATTCTGGGGACCTGCTGTGATTCTATAACCTGACTTACATCATCTGGCTGCATTATACTACGCTCACACAACCATCTGAGTGGCACAGGGATCAAATCTCTTTCCAAATGATGGAGCCAATCAGTTTCGCAGGGTGGGACTACCTGGAAGCGTTGTGGCTGGTGTGACATAAAGCAGAAGCGACGGCAGTGTGTATCTTTTCAGATACACAACAACGGCAGCATATGTTCGGTATTCGAGTGTCCATATCAACTCGACTATTTCCAGTGTTTTGTCCACTCTACCAAATGTTCATTCATTAAAAGATGAGCAGAGGACAGCGTTGAAAGCGTTTGTTAATGGAAATGATGTTTTCACTCTTCCGACTGGGTTTGGCAAGAACCTAAAAAAGTTTGCTTAAGGAGCGCTACCTGGACTCAAAATAAGCAATAATAATTAGAGGTGCTCTATTGGATAGGAAAATAGCAAGAGAAAAAAGAAACATTCCAAGGCACTCTGTTATAAGTGAAGATAAAAAAGCCTTTATTAACTTGGCTTGGTTACAAAAACCTATAAAAAATAATATAAAAACCCCAACACGTTTCGGCATCATAGCCTTCATCAGGGAGTCAGGTTTGGCAAGAGTTTGATCTATCAGATGGCTCCACTGGCGGATAATGAAATAGTACCAGTGCAGAAGCTCATGGTTATTGTGGTACCCCCCCTGGTTGTGTTGGTAGAGGACCAAGTCAAAGAGGCTGGTAAACTAGGGCTGACAGTAATGTAACTGGAGGAAGAAATGACAACCACATTTGCAATGGATGTTGGCAGTGGGGTTCATTAGCCCAGAGTCATGGCTGAAGGAAAAATGTAGAACCATGCTTTCCTACGACGTTTAACCAGAAGAACTTGGTGGTCATCTTAGTAGACGAGGTTTTAAATAAACGTCACATATAAATGATAAGTTTAAACCCCTTCTGTTAATGTGTATATACCCGATGAAAACTATTTTCGCAGATTAAGTGCCTTTACTTCAATGTGAGTGGCTGAAGTGGGGCATCAGTCAAGGTGATGGACAGATTTTTACTCTAATCACATGCAAGGATTTTAGATAAGGCCCCTCCTTTGAAAACGGAATGGTTGCGGCAGAGTCCCAGATGGTATTGTGAAATACCATCTGGCGACAGGTTAGTGATCTGATAAAAATCCTGTGAAAAACTGGACTCAGTTCTTTCAGTAGCTGGCCACAGATATTATCTGGTCCCTGACTTTTATTGACTTTTGTGCATAAAAAATCATTTTCAACATCCTCCTGTGATACCAAGAGGTGCAGATTGTCACACAGTTCAAATTTCAAGTCCTGTATCTCCTTGCTAAAATCAAACGTGTCAAAACAATTATGAAAGCAATTGTAATCATGTTTTCATAAGGTTATTAGCAAAATCAGTGTTTGAGTTAAAACCGTGTCCTGGAGGCCACTGATAGTTTTCATCGTAGACCAGGCAGAACAAAGGCTATTAGAAGGCATTTTGTTCCCCAGTTTGGTTTTCTAACTCTGTTTTGCCTTTAAAATCTCTACTTTGAGTTCTGTGTTAACTGTGTGTAGATCTGTTACTTACGTTGCTGTTGTTGAAATGCCAATTTCTTTTTCAAAATAAGAGACTTCACAGAATTGTTCATCCATGGCTTATTGTTTGGATATATTCTGACTCTCTTGCAGGGTATAAGCATGTCTCTGCAGAAAGCTGAATATGAACAAACAACATCAGTTAGTTCATCCAAGTCCTCACATGATTTCTCAAAGTTTTATAGTATATTTTTGACAACTTTTTACTTTTACTCCCTATATCTGTACTTTATACTCATTACATTTATATAAATATCTGTACTTTATACTCTTTACATTTATATAAATATCTGTACTTTATACTCTTTACATTTATATAAATATATGTACTTTATACTCTTTACATTTATATAAATATCTGTACTTTATACCCTTTACATTTATATAAATATCTGTACTTTATACCCTTTACATTTATATAAATATCTGTACTTTATACTCTTTACATTTATATAAATATCTGTACTTTATACTCTTTACATTTATATAAATATCTGTACTTTATACTCTTTACATTTATATAAATATCTGTACTTTATACTCTTTACATTTATATAAATATATGTACTTTATACTCTTTACATTTATATAAATATCTGTACTTTATACTCGTTACATTCTCAGAATAGACTCATTACTTTTTTCAAAATAAACAAATGTTACAGTTCTGAAAAATAAGTCGTAAATCAGAAATTGTGACTTACTATATCATAATTTTCACTTTTGGTCTCACAATTTAGATTTTTTTTTTTTTTTTTATTTGTATTTTGTTATCTCTTAAATGTCCTGTCCATACCCATTAAACTGAGTACCATGAACCAAAAAAACACATCATCTACACACTCACTTTTAAAGGCTTTATTTTGGAATATTTTTGAAAATTTTCTGTTTTTTCCTGTTTAAATAAATATTATTTCATCCATAGCAAAAAATGCAGGTTTACTTTTTACTTCATTACAAACAAGAAGTTGTACTTTTTTTTACTTGTACTTCAGTACTTCTACTTAAGTACAGAATGTAAGTACTTTGACCACCTCTGGAATGAACCTCCACTCGTGTTCTGGTTTACAGCTAGGAAACAACGGCTCCAATCTGTTTTTCCACAACAGGTTTTTCCACAAAGCAGTGATCGATGGTAAACACTACGATGTGGGAACTGGAAAGAACAAAAAAGAAGCTAAGAGTAACGCTGCTGAGTTGGCCTGGTCTGCTCTGACTGGTTCAGAAGGGGGTAGTAAGGTATCCACTGTCATTACTATATATTCATTATTAACATGTCTGTAAATCAGCCCTTTGTCATTTAGTTTCCAGATCAACTACAGCAGATAAGATCCATTCTTATCATTTTAGGGGTCAGTCGGATCTACAGTGTCTGATGATTCATCAACTGGGTTTTCATCAAGTGCACAGTAAGACACATGAAAAACAGCACCAGGGCTCTCCCCAGACAGTAGCATAAGGGTGCAGCACCTCCTTTCCACAATCTCAGTGCCTCCTTACCTCCAGTGTCGTGCTAGCGAACTCTCATGAGTGTCGTCACCTCACAATGTTTCAAACATTTTAAAGGTGTCATTCTGCTGAAAACCACTTTTCCACACTCCTTTTGGAATCTGATGGGTCGCCCAGAGTTACCAACGCATGCTGCGTTTGTTGCGTGGTGTGTCCCCTCCACTGGCTGTATTTTCCATTCCTAGAAAACAACAGCGGCACGGTGGTGCAGTGGTTAGCACTCATAGCAAGAAGGACCCTGGTTCAAATCCCACACCAGACCTTTCTGTGTGGAGTTTGCATGTCCTCCCAGTGTCCACCATCCAAAGACATGCACTGATAGGTTAATTGGTTAATTAAATTGTCCATAGGTGTGAATGTGACAGTGATTGTTTGTCTATATATGTTCAGCCCTGTGATGAACTGGCGTCTCATACAGGGTGGACCCTGCCTTCACCCATTGTAGCTGGATTAGGCCCCCAGTGACCCCCGTGACCCTAGTGAGGATAAAGCGAGTTCAGATGATGAGTGAGTGAATGAGAAACCAGACACTCACAAAAAGCCTGTCCACCACATGGGGTTAAGCCCGTCCCCCATTGCAGCAATTCCAAAGTAGCATTAGCATTAGCATCTACAAGAGAAGACGGCACCACAATAACTGCTGTACAAACTTTAATAAAATGGCATAGCAAACTGGTTCATGTGCTCTCTGTGGAAATAAAGCGCCATTTTTTTCCCCTGCATGATTTCAAAACAAGCGACGGCACAAAACCTACAGTCGCTGGATGCTACTCTGAGATGGTAAACACACACAGAGCCAGAGGGGAGGGGGGAGTGTTCCTTCACGTATTCTGAGCTAATCAGAGACACCTCATTACCGCGTCATGGACATGTATGAAGAAGTACCGGTAACTGTTGTTTGACCTCCAGTCATTTTTCTACCCTCCAAAAACAGCTGGAAATAAAGCAATCTGGCCTTTTTTAAAAAAAAACATAGAACCAACATACAATGCATTCAATAACAATGGAGAACAGAGCAATATTAATGAAATAACCATGGAATGACTCCTTTAAAAGTCACCTTTGCGTTCAAAATTTTCCATAAACAACTCCTGCTGATGTGAATCATGACCAAGCACACGGCGTACATGAAGCCTGCTGACGAGAAGACAGGGAGGAAATTACAAAGTGCAGTGCCAGGGGGTGGTCTTGTGCCCCTCCTTGCCTAGAATTTCTGGGGAGAGCCCTTAGCACTGATAGTTTTTCTACATGTAACACTTTAATTGTGATAGTAACTCATATTTTATTCTTTCAGGGAGTCTCAGGAATCATCTTCACAAAGAAGCACAAGTGACTCAATAATATTCACAGATTCATCAAACCCTTCCAGAGCTCAGGTATGTTTTCTCCAAATGAAAACTTAAAGACACTGATTTTCTGCAGTGATGGGCATCTGCAGTCAGGGTTTAGTGGATAAACTAATCACCACAGGATGCTTTCGGTTGCCTGCAGATATTTAGGACTGGTTTGTCGAGCCTATTCCAGAAACAGTCTGTGATGTTTGGGTCAGTATCTCCAAAACTGCAGGTCAATGGTCTGCACTTATATAGCACTTTTCCACCTTCATGGTGCTCAAAGCGCTTTACATTAGCTTCACATGCACACATACACTCCTACACCAGTAGGTTTCTAAGGTTCTCTCAGTCCTACTGGGAGACTAAGTCAGGGTTCAGTGTCTTGCCCACTCTACCAACTGAGCCACAGCCACCCCCAGGTTTAGTTGGGTGTTCAGTTGAGCATCTATACGATATACGTCAGATCCCCCTCCACTTCTTAGTGATACCTACAACAGTTTACTGTCAGAGGTCTTGTCTTGGACTTGGTGATAATAAGATGCTTGATTTCATTAGGTATGTTTGCATGCACTTAGAGAAATTTGAATTTTGCTCTACTCGGATTGAAACTGAAGTTTTTGAAGCTGTGTATATACCTTAATTGGAGTGGAATAAAATGGAAGTGAAGTTTGAGAAGTCGGACCATGCGATTGTAATTGAAGTTCTCCATGCATGTAAACACCACCCAACCTTAGCTCGTCTAAGACTGGCCTGGACACAGCTCCTTCCGGAAGTGAATTTAACAGTACATATGAAATATACTGTACTGCCCGGTTTACTGGTGCAGTGGTTAGCACAGCAAGACAGCAAAAAGGACCCTGGTATCTCCAAAACTGCAGGTCTAATTGGATGTTCAGTTGAGTATCTATGGGACATACTTGGCAAATGAGTCTGATCCTTCTCAACTTCTCAGTGGTACCTACAACAGTTGACCCTCAGACGTCTTGCCTTGGACTTGGTGGTACTTTGCCTTATTCACCTGGCGACCATTTTTATGCTTGAGGGATACGCAAGTTAAAGGGAAGTACACAGTTACATAAATTGTCAATCACTAGCTTCAGTGAACGTTTGGGTTGGCAACATGCCAGCACTTTGTACCACCAATCTCTCCGTCATGCCAGAGTTTGAGATAGAAATAGTACTTTATTGTCATCATACAATTGTACAATAAAATTTGTCCCCCGCATTCTTACAGATGCTTTATTGCAGGGGTCTCAAATATGCGGCCCGGGGGCCAAATGCGGCCCGCCAATGGTTTCAATGTGGCCCTTTGGGATGAAGAACATAATAACCGATTAAATGACTCCATATTTTCTTCTTAGTTTTTTCTTTGCCTATAAATGATGGCAATTTCCTATTTTGTCATTGTTTTGCTGCAAAATATAATATAAAATTAGGAAAATATTTACATTCACAACCTATCCTATAACAATAAAAGGTCAATACCCTCAACAAATAGGAACAACCTGAAATGTCCAAAGAAAATTAGACACAATTTGAACCATTTTCTGCTTCTGTTACTAAGAGTTTAGTGTCTTTGTAAAACTGATCCATAATGAAACACGTGGACTAATGATGAGGCAGAATATTGTTAAAACTTTCCTTATTTTCCTTCTGAAATTTCACTTGTTTTGCATTTGGATAATTTATAAAAGTATTTTTTACAATTTAATGGGGGTTTGTCATTATTTCTAGGTTATAATGTTTTCATTTTACTGGTCCGGCCCATTGGAGGTCGAATCAGGCTGAATGTGGCCCCTGAAGAAAATGAGTTTGAGACCTCTGCTTTATTGCATTGAGACCTGATTTTCCTTCCTTAGGCCATTGTTCCCAAAGTGCATTGGTAGTTCTGTTTTCCAGACCAAAGAAAAAACATAACATCCATATGGTGTTCTTTTTTCCTCCAAGGATGCTGGCCATGGCAAGAATGTGGGAAACGATTCAACTCAGTCAGAGTATGTAGACGTTATCACTTATTATCACTTATCTAAATGTCTGTTTCCTGGCCTAAATGTTTACATGAATGTCAACAGGTTTAGGTCAAAATTTGATTCTATGGAGTTACTTGGCAGCGGATCATTCGGAGGTGTTTTTAAAGCAAGACAAAAAAGGCTGGACAGATGTTATGCTGTAAAGATCATTCGCTGGGAAGAGTGAGTGTCTCCTAATACCAGAACAACCAGTATGACTCTTAGTTGACCAGTTATTAACCATTTCCTTTTGTCTTCATTTGGACTAGAAATGCCCTGCGAGAAGTGGTGGCACTGTCAGACCTCTCCCATCCTAATATCATCAGATACTACACATTTTGGGAGGAGCTAACAGGATACAAGTGGTACTTCCATATATTCATCCACTAAAGATAAAGTCTTATATTTCAGACACTTATTAAAAGTTTTATCTGTTGTTGTAGGCACGTCAACAACCCAGAGGAGAAGTTCCTCTACATCCAGATGGAATTATGTGACACCACACTCAGGCAGTGGATTGATGGATGGTTGAGCGACGCTCGGGATAATTCAAAAAGAAGGGCAGAAGGTCTGAATGTCGCTCAGCAGATACTGAGTGGTGTCGAGCACATTCACTCTCAGAACTGCATCCACAGGGATTTGAAGGTGAGACCACAACCAGCAAATATATGGGGTTTCAGTAGAGCCAGGTAGCCTAGCTGCACTATCCCTATTCATTACATGTATGGGTCTAGTGGTGCCCCATAGTCAGGGGAGGCGGGGCCAAAAGATTGTCTATCAAATCCCTTTGTATGTAATAGGACGGTACTACAACCAATCAGCATAATCTTTAGGATGATGTCGTTAGAGCGTTGGAAAGTTCATGGAGGAGTCCAGAGAAAGTTTCGAATGACTAAACAAAATGATGGATTATGGAGCTTAACGACCGTTTACTTCTGTGAAAAGAGGTTAAATATTGCTGATGTTTTCTCACAATCTTCACTTGTCTTTGATAAAAGGAAATCTACACCTGTTGTTCTTCTTCTTCTATGGTTGTATCTTTCTGAATCATCGCAGCATCACTTTGTTGCGCATGCCCTCTGACTCTATACTTCACTCTGATTCGTTGGTCAGTTTCAGGGAAATCTATCCAAAAGTTACATTGAGCATAACTAGACTACTACTGTAGCACATTAGATTTGCTGCCGCTAGGGCGGGGGGGGGTCTAACGCAGGTAGGCTAAGATCCAGGTGTTTGTCTTCAATAGTAAGAGGACACTGTGGAGATGAAGTCACCACCTGAAATCGTCATCATAGTCACGTGACTGAAACCTACTTATTGGCACAAGTTTTACATCGAATGCACAACCGTGTCTGTAGGGGTGTAGAGGTCTCCTATTCTTTCTTGTGAGAGTACCAGAAGTTAATATAGCTCCTCTTATGTCAGGTTTGGTCTTTTCATTTTACAACCCAGACAGGACCAGTACCTAAGTCCAGCTTCAGACATTAACAGTTTTCACAGTACGGATTAACCTCAGGATAAATATGGGATAGTTTACTTTTGGAGACAGCAGTTTAATTCCTGTTTTCAATGTTTGTGGGTTAGCCTGCAAACATCTTGTTTCGTGACAGAGTCGTGAAGATTGGAGACTTTGGTCTGGTCACCAGCGATGATAACGCAGGAATGGACCGGACAGAGTGCCACGGAACCCCGTCATACATGGCACCTGAACAGGTGGGATGACAGAAGTTTTATTACCTCTGGGTTTGTTGGAAATATTGTTTTTCAAATATATGGAGTAGAGATGTCCCAATCCAGGTTTTGGCACTTCCAATCTGATACCGATATTTTATTTTCACCGGCCTATCTAAGCATGTATTAAAGTTTAAAGTTATTTACCTTCCTTACCTAGTTGTCAGACTCATGTTGAAAAGGGTTTTAGTACTCTTGATAACAGCTAACCAGCTGAATTAGGTGAGTTTGAATAATACACAAGGGTTGATAAGAAGAAACTATTCAGGAATAAACACAAAATAGACAGCAGTATAAATAACAAACAGAAATGGCATCATATCAGTAAAAAGTGCAAATAAGATTAGAAACTGTATTAAAAAAGCAAAGCACACTCACAACCTTAGAGGAAAGTAGTCTATTAACTCAGCATCAGTATTCTTCTGTTGAACAAGTACACTGTAGATTTTGCAGTGTTAATTTGGAGACAATGGGACCAAATACACTCTAGAAGAAGTTAAATAAACTCTCGAAGTGTTGATTT
>CM035797.1:7293949-7533949 GCA_020466265.1 Siphamia tubifer | reverse complement strand
AAAACAACAACAACAACAACCTGTGTTTATTGTGTTTCAACAGCATGTGGGTTTTGGCCTTTGCTTTTATACTAGGGTTCACAAACTCCTGTTCTTTCCAGGGCCACATTCAGCCTGATTAAATTTCCAGTAAAATAATAGAATATTATTTAAATAATAACTGCAAACTTTTGTCTTTGATTTAGTGCAAAACACCCCCATTAAATAATGGAAATATTTTTTTTACAAACTATACAAAAAAAAAAAAAGATAGAAATAACAAAAAGAAAACTCAAGTTTCTTCAGAAATATAAATGCAATTTTAACAATGTTTTGCTTCAACATATAATTTGTACATGAAGAAGCAAAAAGTGGTTACAATTGTAGTGAATTTTCTTTAGACATTTCATGTTGTTCATACTTGTTCAGGTTTCTCGTATTTTATTCTTACGTTATAGTTTGTAAATGTCAATATTTTCATATTTTCATGTTATTTTTTTAGACTGAAACAAAGATAAAAATTAGAAGTTGTCATTAGCTGCGTTTCCATTAACACTATAAAAAACTGATAATGGATTAAAATAAAACACTCAAATATTAAGCAAAAGTTTTTACACTTTCATGAGGTGGTTTTTCAGACATTTCGATATTGTAATATGTCACAAAAGTGCAATGGAAACACTTTTTCCGCAATTATCACAAGACATAATGTATATGGTCACATGATCACTTCTCTCAGAAAATGGCATGATACACGTGAACAGGAGAAGACAGAGACTTTTCTGGAAATAATTCACCAGAAAAACATCAGTGCCATTTTAGAGACAACAGAGAAATGCAGCGTGATATCAAGACATGGAAGGATGATATTTCACAAGAGTTATGACGCCCTAAACGTCCTACCTCGAACAAGGTAGATACTAGATTGGATCAGCTGTATGGACGGGGGTGGGACAGAGCAGGACGAGGGGTGGTGCTCAGGACGTCCAAGGCGATAATTTGACATATTTGAAAGATGACAGCACCGTTGAAAGATCTCGTAAAGTATATACAAACCACCGAGGACGACTCTAGGCCTAAGTTTATTATTTTTTCACTAAACCGTCACTTCAATGACAAAGGTAAAGATGAATGTAATGTACAACTGCAGATATTTGACTGTACTTAGATGGTTACTGTGCCCTGTATGTTTGGAGAATACATTCTTATATATGATGTATAGACCAACTTCAGTTCTTGTTTCAAAAATCACCCATCAGTGACATTCTTGACATTTGTTTTTATTTTATTTTTTAAAATTACACAAGTTTGTGCGTTACTGCTCTAGGTGAGGTTCAGCTATAGAATCAACTACGAAATACCTGCTGTTTGTTTTCAAGTAGCGAATTAGACAAAATTGAATGAAACGACAGATTGGTTGATTTGTCCTTCCCGGGATAGCAAACCACGAAGAATTATCTCCAATGAAATGCACCCCAGTTCAACTTTTCTTTGACTGCGCTGCATCTGAGTGCCATATTTCAGGCCATAGCAACGCAATCGGCAGCTGCACCGGACACCTTAGTCCCACCCCTTAGTCCCAACCCCCCATCTCTCCGGCTAATCCAATCTAATATCTACTGTAGAACACCCGTCAATGGAAACACGTTCAAAACGCAGATATACTTTGTGGAAATTTTAGGAATATTGCTATTGTTTTGCAAAAAACTGTAATGGAAACACAGCTATTATCAGCATAATGTCAAATGTTTTTCACAATTATTTTTGTAGGTTTTTCTGTTATTTGACTGTAGATAATATTGGTCTGTATGTGGAACCTGAACCAAAATCAGTTCCACAGCCTTGACTGTGGAATTATTGACCTTTGAAAACTCATCCCAGGGTCCACATTGGAACCTTTGGTTGGCCACATTTGGTCCCCGGGCCACATGTTTGAGACCCTTGTATTATAGGGTTACTCCTGACATTTGTTCTGTATTTTCAGAGTGTTCTGATTGAAGGGATGCTGCAGCAGAACCCAGAGGATCGACCTGAAGCTGCTTCCATTAAAGCAGATGTGGACCAGTGGATTCAGCTTTTCAGCAGCGATGACTCACTGCAGGAAAACCAAACTATATGACAGAATCAGAAAAGTCTGTCTTCTGATGGGGGTGCTTTAATGGTGGAGGTGGTCAGGGGTTTTTTAGGATGAACTTCCTGGTGGAAGTTTTCTGCCTTTTCTGTCTCTGTTTGGGTCTGGATTTATGTACATATATAACATTTAATGAACCATCACAGTAATAATGAATTAATTTAACCCTCTGTAGCTGCATTTTGATTACAGTCATTCACAAAACATTATCGATATTCCTTAAATTTATATATTTGCGCTTTGAACGTGTTTCCATTGACGGTTGTTCTAGGTAGGAGCATCGTAACTCTGGTGAAATATCACCCCACAACCATTCACTGCTGTCACCTTTGGAGCTTCATATCATTTGACCGCAATATCACTGTGATAGTATTAGAGTGAATGAATCGGATAATTCTCCCGTCAGTAAAAGTCACTGGCAAACTCTATAAAGACACCAACATGTAAAACAAACCACCTGTCTAAAATGATATGGGTCTGTACATGTGGTCCCTACATTGTCACGTTGAAATATTAAGTGTAAATATACTCAGCACTTAACAACAACAACAAATTATAAGCAGCCAATGGTTGTCATGGTTACAGTGACTGTGGCTGTCATTTTCACTTCAAGAGAAATGATCATGTGACTATGTACGTCACATCCCGTGACATACATTGCGGAAAAAGTGTTTCCATTGCGCTTTTGCAATATATTCATCAACTTTTCAGTATTCATAACTAACATGAATATTTTTATGCATTTTTTATGATTATAGAATCATTCTGAAATGAACTGTGAAGTGAAGTGTTTTTAATCAAATTTGTTCATGGATAATGAAGACATTGTTATTTTATATAAAGATATATACTCTAATGGGACAAAGTCATTTATAAATGATGGTACCTCAAAATAAAGGTCAAATTTTGTAAAGTGAGCATAGGACATTTACTTTAGGCCTTAAAAGGTCATTAATTTCCTTAATAAGTCCGACAGAAGGTTAAAATAATTTACTGATGTCTACAGCTCAGGTCAGTGTGAAAATAACATGTAAAATTATATAATAATGTGTTAATAGTTTCACATATAAGTCACACCCCTGACCAATCTATGAAAAAAAAACTATGAGTTATAGTCTGAAAAATACAGTAGTTGAAATTAATCCACAGAAACCATGTTGTTCATCTGATTAAACTTCCAAGGGTCCACATATAGGCCGGAAGTAGTTACTCAAAAATGTTAATCAAACCTGTCCCAAATGTCACATGACCTCATGTAATTTGACACCTGGGCTTCTCGCATATCAGAAGATATAAACCACTTTCCAATAAAATATTCACAGCAAGTACAATCACTCATGTTCAAAGTACAAATGTCAAACAGCTGATCTGAACATTTATGTCTCATAATTATCCACAGAGAAACCATATTCCAACAAAAACATCCAAAACAAACAAAAACAATTGTCCATATGTAGTCCAAAACACATCAAAACATCAATAAATATCCACAAATGGCTATTACATAATCGAACAGGACCTGCCTCCAATATCCCAGTTTTCATCTTAATATTTTCATTTATAATATAATCAAACACCAACTGCATGTTATTAAAATCGTTCAAGAACAGCATTCAATTTACTTTATTAAGACATTTAGGTGAAATTGAGTGGAAGTTTAAAGGGTTAAAAAGGTGAATTATTTAACAGAATTATTTCTTTCTAGTCTTTATTAGTGTGAATAAATGTATCTGATCTGAGGTCTGAACACTTCTGTTTTCAAAGCAAACACTTCATGTCGACTGTTTTTTATGTGACTAAAAAAGGAAAAAATATCATGTATGTGATGCGTTCAATGACACGGCTTTGTATTTTGTCATAAATAATAATCATGTTATCGATTATTTATGAAAATAAAAACCTGGCTGTGAAACATCAACAGTGTATTTTATTCATCTTTGTTTTTTTTTATCCTGAAATTATTGTGGAAAAAGTACCTTTATATGAACGTATTTTGTGTTTTTAAGAAAAACCTTTTTTTTCACAAATGGTCTGCACTTAAATAGCATATTTTATACACCAGTGGGTACCCAAAGCGCTTTACAATTCCTCACATTCACACTCATACACCAGTAGACAGGTGCTGCCTCACCCTACTGGGAGTGACTTAGGTTTCAGTGTCTTTGCCCAAGGACACTTCGGCATGTGAACACCCTTCGATCATTGGATGACCCGCTCTACCAACTGAGCCACAGCTGCCCTACATTCCCTACTAAAACTTCATAGCCGACCCAGGACACGCTGGAGGGATTATATCTCTAGGCTGGCCTGGGAACGCCTCGGGATTCCCCTGGAGGAGCTGGCTGAGGTGGGTGGGGTGAGGGAGGTCTGGGCTTCTTTGCTGAGGCTGCTGGACCCGGATAAGCGGGAGACAACGAGACAAGACTTCGTAACATTTTATCAACATTTGTAAAATGTATTTATAAATTCAAAATACATTTAGGGAAAAGATGAGAATCACAATTTAAAAATTGATTTATTTAATTGTTTATTTATTACAGTTTAGATTAGATTACATTAGAAAGATTAGATATTCCTTCATTAGCACCACTAGGAGAAATTCCAGGTGATAGTTTTCCCACCACAGACACCAAACAAGAATCATGGAAAACAAACAGATGCAGCACATACGATAAAACCTACTCACACAACAGACACAGAACCTGGACATGTGGTGGAACTTTATGGACTGAAATCTTACCTTGGCCTGAATCCCATTTCACCCCTTACCCCTTCAAACAAAGCTATAAGGGGTAGGGTTTGAAAAACAACCCCTATGAATTGGGACAGCCCTTCAACACTACGTCACCAGTTCACTCCACCAGTTGTTACGTGACTAAAAACCACAGCTTTAACCAGAAGTAAACTAACATGTCTGCTGCTGTATGACCATATTTTTACTCATACCTGTGTCGAATCGGAGAAGTGCTATGCATTGACCGATTATTCCACGTTTACGTAAATAGCTACTTTTTTTTTCATGTGCGTTTTATGGAGAAAATTACCATTACACATTGCAACAATGTCAAACTTTATACAATACAACTCTGCCTTAACATGAATTGAGACCCCCGTACCCCTACATGTGCACGTGCAAAACAGAGGGGAAGGGGTGAAATGGGATTCAGCCTTAGGATTCAGAGGCAGACACTGATTGGATTATGGAGGGGGGGGTTCCTGTATGTAGTGAACTTGGGTTGTGTGTGTGTGTAAAATATAAATACAGGACGTCCTATCAGTTCCTCTCTGTGTTTTGACTCTGAGGGACTGTAGTGGGACAGATAAGAGGAAAACCCTGGAGAAAAAACAGCTGCATGTTTAGCTTGTGGAGACCAGATTTTCCAGGACATTCTCACTCTCAGCGCGTCAAAATCAGACACACTGACCAATCGTCAGTCGGACGCACAAGGTGAGACACGGTGGGTTTTTAATCCATCTGCTTCAATATGTGATGCTCAGAGCCCTAACCCGAAACCCGAGCAAAAAACAGTTTTAAACCCGAGCGCCTCATATTGCCATGGACAGGTTAGAAACTGAACTAGACGCTGAGGGACACCGTTGGTCACATCAGACTTTGACATCCTGGGAGTGAGACAGTGTTGGATATTCAGGGAAACTAATTCAAATCGTTAAATTTAGTTCCAACTTAATTTAGTTTTATCTGGTCTCAGTATTATTACTCCACACTTTGGAGCAGAAAGAGTCTTCCACAGTCCTGTGACATGTCCACAGCGTGTCCCAACTGGCCGTTTAGTGGTTGGACTTAAAGGGGCAGTTCAGTATTTTTCACATGAGCTTGTATGTCACCACCGTCACCCACAGTGACTTACCCCTGACAGTGTCCTGTGAGTCGAAGTCTGGTCCGGTTTTGCTCAAAGCGAAAGTAGTCCCGGGAGGTTTCCTGGGGTCAACAAAGGAAACAGGGAAATGTGTTTCTTCTCCAAACAGTATGTGTTTGAATGAGTGATTTATTTGCATGACAAAACTGCCACGGAACAAAAACTCACAACTCAAAATTGCTTGGAGCTACTTTCTCTCAATAAGGATCAATGTGTGTTGTCACTGCTAACAGCTGTGCACCTGCAGGTAGCAGCTGCCAACACTACCGAACAACTGATGAAAGTAGTAAACTCTGCTTATATTATATATCTGATTATATAATATTTTGACATACTAATGGGTTATGGGTATCATATTCACCCCGTCAGTGAGAAAATGAAAGATATAAATAGCCACTGTGGTGGTACTTGTTGGCTAATAGTTCTCACAAATGGTCGTGAACTGACGTGATTGGTGGAACAGCGTGCGTGTTCATGTAGTCATTAATCATGAAAGCGTGGTTTCGAGGGGTGGGCTGAAGAAGAGGAGGGAGTGTATATTTTCAAAATCTCACTTGTGTTGAATTGCTGGATTGTGTTTTCGAGGATCTTCCACCCCACCTTTAATACAGTCCAATATCACACATGTGAGTTCATGGTTCTGTTCAGACTGTGCTCGTACACCTGTTAAAGCTTCAAAGTCACAAATTGCTCCAAAAGAGGTAAATTTTTATGATCCGGCAGCAGCGGGGGGTCCTTTGTGCTGCTGTCCTTCTAACTTTGAGATCAGGGAAACATCAGGGAAACTCCAAAGCCAATTAGAAGCTGACCCGTTGTCAGAAAATCCAATACAGTGGTACCTCTACTTACGAAAGACCCAGTGAACAAATAATCAAAGTAACAAAAAACGTTTCCCTCAATTTTTGTCTCTGAATACGAAAGAAATTTCTATTCATGAAAAAAAACCAGAAACCCCCGAGACATAAATACCATGTACATTACTGTACGTACTGTACGTACCACAATAACCATGGGCTTCTGCGCTGGTACTATTTCTGTATCCACCAGTGGAACCACCCTGCGAAACTGATTGGCTCCTTCGTTTGGAAATAGATTTGATCCCCGTGCTACTCAGATGGTTGTAGCATCTGCAGCCAGATGACGTAAATTAGGTTAAATATTTGGGGCCTTGGAACAAATCAGGCCTTTTACATGTAAAATGCAACTATTTACGAAAAAGTCACGGTACGAAAACACTTCTGGAACAAATGAATTTCGTAAGTAGAGGTACCACTGGATGTGTAAAAATCCACATGTCCTCTGATAGAACTGACATGTTACCATGGCGATAGAACAGACATTTTATACATGTTACCATGGTGACAGAACAGACATTATACATGTTACCATGGTGACAGAACAGACATCATACATGTTACCATGGTGACAGAACAGACACCATACATGTTACCATGGTGATAATAGCCGACTGCGACAGTTCCATTGGGACAGGTAGGTTCTCCAGACCTCTGTTTGGCCTGAAAATCTGACCAATTGACAGTGAGTGACCAGTTGAATCCATTCCATATTTTGAGCTCAATATAATATATTAGATCCAAGAAAAAGTCCAAACTAATATGAGTCACTGTAGAAGCACAGGAGACAAAACACATAAAGTACAGACAGTTCTAGACAGTAGGAACAAATATTTTTACTGTTATTAATAATACTGTTAAAAATAATCTGATTTAGTTTAATAGCTAATTATATTTTTGGTTACATTTTTAACTGTTACTTTTATCTAAAGGTAAAATCGTATTTATGTACATTTTAGTTTTATCCTATTATTGTTTTGTTTCCTCTTTTAATGTGTCTTTTTTTGTCGTGTTTCTTCCTCTAAATTCTGTTTATTTTCTTCCAGGTTTCCGATCATTTTCATTTTCTCCTTTTCACAATAATTTTTTTCTTGTATTTTGCATTTTTTCAGCTTTTTTTGCGTATTTTAAATTGTTTTCATTTTTTGTCAAATTATTTTCATCTTTCTGCATCTTCTATATTTTTTCTACACACTTTTACTTTTATCTAAATCTATTAATTATACTTTTTTAAAAAAATCTTTTCCTATTGTTACATGTTTTCTTTTGATTTTCTTTTCTGTATTTTCTATAAATTCTTTTCATCCTATTATTTATTTCATTTAATTTTCATTGCTTTATTTTCTTACATCTTTGTTGTTCATGCATGATTTTCATTTTGTTGCATCTTCACATTTTTAACTTACAGGTGGTTTTTGTTGTTTTTAAGCTTACATTTTATGACAATTTTCACCTGCATTTTCTGTTTATATCAATAATTTTTTCTCTGTTTCTATTTCATTATTATCAATATGTTTTTGACAGATGTTTTTATTGTCTTTTCTTAATTACAATACAAAGAAACAAGATGAAACAAAATACATCATTAGAGAGCATCAACATTGTAATGTATGTCACATGACAGGTCCTGCAATTATTATTATTTCAGCAATATTTTTTTTTACATTTATTTAAAAAAATAAAATAACATTTTTGTAATTTTAAAATGTATTATTGTTCATTTATTCATATTTTTATTTATTCAATTATTAATTGTATTTATTGAATGTCATTAATTTTTTATTCATCTTTTTTGTTTATTTATTATTATTATTTATTATTATTATTATTATTATTATTATTATTATTATTATTATTATTATTATTAATGTTATTTAATTATTTCATCTATGAGACGGATGATACAGAAATGTGTGGAACTAAATGTTCTGTGTCAAATTCTGTTTGACTGTTTGCATTCATTTCTTTTTATTTATTTCTCATTTATTTGTCTTTTTTATTTATTTAGTCATTTATTATTTATTGTATTTTTATTTATTTAATTACTAATTGTATTTATTTAATTTTATTAAATTATATTTATTTAAATATTTATTAATTTTTTGTTTATTAATTTTCATTTTATTTTTAATTGTATTTATTTATTAATAATAATAATCCTTAATGTTATTTAATTAGTTCCAAGAAGGATGGTACAGAAACATATGTTCTGTGTCGACTGCTGTTTATTAATTCTTTTTTTTAAAATGTATTTATTTAGTCATTTATTCTCTATTTTATTTTCATTCATTTAATTATTAATTTTTTTCATTATTATCAATAATTAATTGGTTTAATTTCAGTTTGATTCAGATGAATTCAGAGGCGTTTAATTAATTTTAAATCTCTCCAATATTCCACTGTGGGTGATTTTCACTAAATAAGATGAAACATTTATCATTTTTAGTGTTTTAATTTAAATACCTGAGGATTAATTTATTCTTTATGTTAATTATGTCACGATGGACGAAGGAAAAGCAGCAGTGGATGAAGAATGTTCTAGTGTTTGACCTGCAGGGGGAGCTGTGGTTCTGTTTCTACACTTGTTCCACCTGCAGTTGTTATTGTTTGATCATTATCTTCTGACCTTTGACCTGCAGAGGCTGTGTTTGGGATGTGGGTGTGGCCTGGTTCAACAAAAGGTACATTTGTTTGGACAAATAGAATAGATACTAGGGCTGGAAGTAACAAAGTACAAGTACTTCCTTTACTGTACTTAAGTACAATTTATCTGTACTTTACTGGAGTATTTATTTTTTTTGGCAACTTTTTACTTTATACTCTTTACATTTATATAAATATCTGTATTTTATATTCTTTACATTTATATAAATATTTGTACTTTATACTCTTTACATTTATATAAATATATGTACTTTATACTCTTTACATTTATATAAATATATGTACTTTATACTCTTTACATTTATATAAATATATGTACTTTATACTCTTTACATTTATATAAATATATGTACTTTATACTCTTTACATTTATATAAATATTTGTACTTTATACTCTTTACATTCTCAGAATAGACTCATTACTTTTTCAAACTAGTCAAATGTGACAGTATGAAAAATAAGTAGTAAATGAGAAATTGTGACTCATTATAATTTTTAATTTTTATCTCATAATTATTTATCAGATCAGTAATTAGGTTATTGACTGGCTATCAGTTTATTCATTAGTTATCATGTTGTTGATCAATTATTATGTTATTAACCAGGTATCAGGTTGTTCATTAGTTATTAGTTTACTGATCAGTTACCAGGTTGTTGAACCATTATTAGGTTATTGATCGGTTGTCAGGTTAAATGGTAAATGTTTTGCACTTATTTTCCACCTTCATGGTTCAAAGCTCTTTACATTAGCCTCACATTCACCCATTCACACACACTCATACACCAGTAGGTTCTAAGGTTCTGTCAGTCCTACTGGGAAACTAAGGCAGGGTTCAGTGTCTTTGCCCAAGGACACTTCGACATGTGGACAGGCAGAACCGGGATGTGAACCTCCGACCCTTTAGTGATTGGACGACCTGTTCTACCGACCGAACCACGACTGCCCCAGTGTCAGGTTATTGAGGTTAATTATCAGTTATGTTATTTAACAATTATTTGGTTATTGATCAGTTATTACACATAGTTTGCACATGGTTTGTACGTAGTTTGGGCATGGTTGGGATATGGTTTGGGCATAGTTTGCACCCGGTTTAGGCATGGTTTACATGTGGTTTAGGCATAGTTTGGGTGTGGCCTGTACAGATGTTTGCAGTGGTTCTTCTCTCCACACTGGCTCGGCGTTGTTCCTCATTTAAGGCGAACCTCAGATAAGGAAGCTGCTGTGTTTCCCATCTTCCCCAGCTGTCACACTTGTGTGAGCAGCGTTATTGGATGGATTGAGGTCACTTCCTGGGAGAGCGGTGTGGGCACTGAAGCAGCACCGCAGCCTGGACCACGAAGGCAAAGCTGAAATGGACTCACTGGTATCTGAGTCCCCAGAGTCCAAGCAAACACCACTGCTGCTCAAAGTGTCACAGAAACAGTCTGAACATTTAAGGTGTTTTAGTCTGTTCACCTCTGAACATTTAAGGGGTTTTAGTCTGTTCACCTCTGAACATTTAAGGGGTTTTAGTCTGTTCACCTCTGAACATTTAAGGGGTTTTAGTCTGTTCACCTCTGAACATTTAAGGGGTTTTAGTCTGTTCACATCTGAACATTTAAGGGGTTTTAGTCTGTTCACCTCTGAACATTTAAGGGGTTTTAGTCTGTTCACCTGTGAACATTTAAGGGGTTTTAGTCTGTTCACATCTGAACATTTAAGGGGTTTTAGTCTGTTCACATCTGAAAATTTAAGGGATTTTAGTCTGTTCACCTCTGAACATTTAAGGGGTTTTAGTCTGTTCATCTCTGAAAATTTAAGGGGTTTTAGTCTGTTCACCTGTGAACATTTAAGGGGTTTTAGTCTGTTCACATCTGAACATTTAAGGGGTTTTAGTCTGTTCACATCTGAAAATTTAAGGGATTTTAGTCTGTTCACCTCTGAACATTTAAGGGGTTTTAGTCTGTTCATCTCTGAAAATTTAAGGGGTTTTAGTCTGTTCACATCTGAAAATTTAAGGGGTTTTAGTCTGTTCACATCTGAACATTTAAGGGGTTTTAGTCTGTTCACCTCTGAACATTTAAGGGGTTTTAGTCTGTTCATCTCTGAACATTTAAGGGGTTTTAGTCTGTTCACATCTGAACATTTAAGGGGTTTTAGTCTGTTCACATCTGAACATTTAAGGGGTTTTAGTCTGTTCACATCTGAACATTTAAGGGGTTTAGTCTGTTCTCCTCTGAACATTTAAGGGGGTTTAGTCTGTTCACCTCTGAACATTTAAGGGGGTTTAGTCTGTTCACCTCTGAACATTTAAGGGGTTTTAGTCTGACGTACCAGCAGTCAATCAGTGTAAAGATGATCATTACAATGATTGGCTGGAGTTTTCCTCTGGTTTCACCCTCTAGACTGGACAGGTTTTTTTTTTTACAGACGTTCTATTTCAGTGCGTGATAAGGCATCATGAAGAGGTTTTCAAGCAATATGGTAAAAAATGCTCCAAAAAACAACCTTTAATTTTGTCCCAAACGTGGCGCCATAGTTTTCCAGTGTTTAAGAATAATGCTAACTGCCACTGAGACCCCGACCATGACAACTGAACATTTCCCATTAGTTATGTTGACAATGTGTTGTTAAATGGTTTTTAACTTTGACTCCTCTATGTCAGACGCTCATGTGGCGGTGGACGAATCTCCTTCATCCCTTTAACCCACGCCATGGCGTCCATGCGGGATGATAGCACAGCACGCTTTACTGCAGGTTAACGTGTCAGAGTGACGACTGCGAGGGCGGGTAATTTACTACAAATGATTTGATGCTTCTTTTTTTTTTTTTGACAACCTGCCAACACCGTCACCCGGAAAAACAGGGAAAGTCATTTTTCACATTCCTACCTCGTCAAACTCTCCGAGCTTTAAAGGTCAAGGACACACAGGCCGAAAAAGTCTGTAAATGTTTAATAAGACAAAGGAAAAGCATCAGGAGACTGTTCTGGAAACTCCACCAGCCTCGTGGAGGAATGTTCCAGGTTCAGGCTCAGACAGACTACACTGTTAGCCCAGATAACATATGTAATTACAAAATAATAATGCTGCAGTGGTTAGCACTCATGCCTCACAGCGAGGAGGACCCTGGTTTGAATCCCACACCAGACCTTTCTGTGTGGAGATTACATGTTCTCCTCGTGTCCGCATGGGTTTTCTCCAGTTTCCTCCCACCATCCAAACACATGCACTGATAGGTTAACTGGTTAACTGGTTAACTGGTTAAACCTTGTGTGGTCCTTCGGGTCAAAGAGACCCGGTGGCTCACAAATGTACCTTTTTATACGTACTGTAGGATGCCATTGCTTACTACTGAAAACCGTAATATATCCTTGGGGGGTGGGGTGATGAGTCTATGGAACTGAACTTTGGAATCTTGGTTTTTAAGACCCGATTGTAGGACACAGCCAGTGTGCCTTTTACAAAGGACCGCACAAGGGTTAAACTAAATCACCCATAGGTGTGAATGTGACAGTGATTGTTTGTCTATATATGTTCAGCCCTGAAATGAACTGGAGACTCATACAGGGTGTACGCACCTTCATCCATTGTAGCTGGATTAGGCCCCCAGTGACCCCTGTGACCCTAGGCAAGGCAAGGCAAATTATATCACATTTCATGTACAGTGCACTTCAAGGTGCTTAACCACAACATATAAGAAAATTAAAATGATAAAGATGCATTAAAAGACAATTAAAATAGAGACATAAAAACATTTAAAAGCAAATGAGAATCTAAGTAAAAGCTCCAGCGAACAATAATGTTTTCAGGCCTGATTTAAATGAACTGACAGTTTGTGAGGATAAAGCGGGTTCAGATGACAAGTGGCAAGTGGGGATTTAAGTTTGATTGTATAACTTTAAAATGTGAGTATGTGATCCTTTAATAATAATAATAATAATAATAATAATAATAATAATAATAATAATAATAATAATAATAATAATAATAATAACAATAATAATAATAATAATAATAATAATAATAATAATAATAATAATAATGGATTAGATTTTATATAGTACTTTTCAAGGCACCCAAAGTGCTTTACATTATTGATCCATTATTCATTCACTCTCACATGCTCCCTCTGGTGGTGGTAAACTACATATGTAGCCACAGTTGCCCTGGGGCAGACTGGCAGAAGTGTGGTAACCATTTAGCACCTACCGTCCCTCTGACCACCACCGAACATTCACACACATTCATACACCAGTGCGAGTGACACTGGAGACATCCTTGCCTCCAGTGTCCAGGGTGAAGTGTTTTGCCCAAGGACACAATGGACTGACAGAGTGGGAATCAAACTGCCAACCCTTTGGTTAATGGATGAACCACTCTACCAACTGTGCCATGGTCGCCCCTAATTTTACTATTTGCTATAAAATATCACTTTCTAATACTTATGTTTGACAGTAATGTTCGACAACTATTTAACATAATCCTACCTTTAATTTGTTAAGTATTAAACCTGATCACTTGAATTCATCGAGTAATCCTTTTTAGGATGAGATAGAGGCAGCATTGCCACAATGCATTATGGGTATTGGGTAATAGGTTGATTTCACATGACGTCACATTGCTATATAATCAGTAGGGGTGTGACGAGACACTCACGAGATGAGACAAGACACGAGATTGGGTTCACGAAATCAAGACGAGATTTTAAGAAAACTAAATTACAAATTATACGATTGGACAATTCATCTCTTATTTTCTCCAGAAATAAGTAAAATGTACATATGAGTCAAAAAGGAAGAGAAAGTCCCTTCCTGAGTGGAAAGAGTCCTATTCATTTATTGACTGGGAAGTAAACACTTAAAGTGTGAAATTATTTTCAGGACGATTCAGGATGGTTCGGGGGTGGTGGTGAAAAAAGTTAATTTTAATCCCTGAACAATAAATTATTATTTTGTACATTCCTCTACATTATAACTCAATCAGATCAGATAATATCTTTACTTATTCAGATTATAAATTGGGCAGAGGGTGCCCATATGTAAAAGGTGCAAGGGAATGGACAGGGGGGCGGGACTAAGGTACGGACGTTCTGCACAGCTGCAGACTGTGTTGCTGTGGCCTGAAATATGACACTCAGATGCAGTCAAAGAAAAATTGAATAAGGTGCATTTCATTGGACATATTTTTTCATGGCGTGCTTTTATTTAAGAATAATTCCATCTCTATTGGGTCAGACCAGTAAAATATGATCATAATAAGTTATAAATAATAAAAACTGCTGATTTTATATTTATTTTAGTGTAAAAAAGTTACATTGCACAAAAATATATATATTAACAAACTATCTTTTTTACAAAAAATGTCAACAACCTGAAAAATATGAGCGACCTGAAACCCCTTAAGAGAAGTGTAAGCGTTACTAAATGTTTTGTGTATTTGTAATTGTGATGTACGTTACAATTCATTCATTAAGATTGAATGACAAAATGTTCTGCACTTACATAGCTCTTCTCCACCTTCATGGTGCTCAAAGCTCTTTACATTAACCTCACATTCACCCATTCACTCATACACCAGTAGGTTTCTAAGGTTCTGTCAGTTCTACTGGGAGACAAAAAGTCAGGGTTCAGTGACTTTGTCCAAGCCTGGACATAAGCCTGGACGCGAACCACCAACCCTACGATCATAAGACAACCCGCTCTAACAACTGAGATAGAGCCGCCTGACGTGAAATGTGACTTTTATCAGTGTTAAGTGTGAATGGAATGCATCTCTGAAGTGACCCTGAAGTGACCCTGAAGTGACCCCACATGCACAAGAGACTCTGATGTGATGACCAATGAGGAAATATGGCTAAGATGCTAGCGGTTGCGATGGGAAACAGCGTAGTATCAACGTACAGGAAAGAGTCAAATAAACCAAGATTTAAGATTTTAAAAAATGTATAAGGCCAAACAAAATAGTACGTGTGGTTCCGGTCACCCGACCGACCCAATTTTTTTACGACGAAAATGCCGACTATGTAAACATTTTATCAGTTTGTCAAAATAAATTAAATATAATGAACCGGCCGACTGCTGACACTTATCTTCGAAATTCCCAATAACTGATGATGAGAGAATTTATTTCTCCGTATTTAGTCCGTATTCATGTTTACCAACATCTGTCACCTGTCTGACCACCGTGATTTATGACTAGTGACAAACGACGAGCCATATACATCGTGTCCATGTCCATCAAAACAACCCTCAATGCATGTGATTGCTGCGCGAGTTTTGATTGGCTGTTCGCCTCTTGATGAATCAGAGTACATAGTCTGTTAATTTCCCACTCACTTCACACTTCATTTGTTTCAAAAACACCACCGTTTCTTTATTAATTGGAAAGATCGTTTCATATCTTTATGGAGCATCTCTTGGTCACAAAGACTTGTGTGCCTGGTGTGGGGAACCAAATGCAAATCCTCTTCCAGAGCTAAAAAAGAAATTTAAAACTGTACTCCCGCTCTGTCAAGATTGTGAGGAATGGCAAGAAGCCAGTAACAAAACAGCAGTATGGTAAGAGGAAATAAGTTGAACAGTAAATAGATAGCTGTATATGTCCACTAAAGCCTTCAATATTGTGGCCTTTATTTAATTGAAATAATATTTAGATGTGGGTAGAATTTACATTTGTAGTTAAACTGTGTTTTTGTTGAAAAAAAATCAATAAAAGACAAAATGTTGATGTCAAATCAGATTTTATTGTATTTCAATCATCTAAAATTAATTTATGCTCTCTTAAAACATTCTGTAAATATACATGTACATGTACATGGCAAATCTGAGGCAATGTGTTGATTTTCTAACTGCTGGAAAGAATAACTGATATTAAATCTTAATTTTTGGAGCTTCTTTTTAGAAGACAGGTATATAAAATTGTAAATAAAATAAAATATGGATGACCGACCTACCTACCCAATTTTTCCTATCCATGTGATGGGAACCACATATATTATTCTGTTTGGCCTAAGGTGGAGGTGAAAGCAAGAGGTTCATATAGAGAGAAGATGAACAAGACTGACTGAAGGGATTTGGAGAAGATCAGAGATATGAAGGATACGCCTGTACCCACTGACCCTGCCCCCTTGGACCTGTACCCACTGACCCTGCCCCCTTGGACCTGTATCCACTGGACCTACACACAGTGAGTTTACTGTCTGGTTTTGGGCATCAGTTTTTACACAGTAGAAAAAGTCCTTTAACAGTTTTACTGTGATTGGTTGAAGGGTTAGCATTTACAGCCTGATGACTGGAAACGCTGCGGTGCTAAAGGTCAGAGGTCACCCTGTGGATAGTCACATGTTTACGTGTGTGTGTGAATTGTAAATACATTAGAATATTGGGAAACTCATAATATCGTACCTCTGGGTCTTTACGTTTGTTGTGTCAATCATAGCAGTAACTGGAAAAAGTCAGATAAATGCGACATGGTCGTTCAGACTGAAGTCACTTCGCAAAATATCGAATACGTATCAGATTTAATACGACATATGAAAGTGGCCTGGGTCACATAAAAAAGGGATTTGTGTTGTTCAGACTGTCTGTAACAGGTAAGACAGCTCAGACACAGGTCAAAGGACAGATAAAGACTGTCAGATACAGGTCAAAGGTCAGATACAGACTGTCTTTAACAGGTCAGATACAGGTCAAATGGAAGCAAAAAGTCAGATGTGGGAACATTTACCTGCAGCCTGAACGTGTCCTTCGACGATGGTGACGAACTAAAGATTCACTAAACCACATTCTCACAGTTTTGTCGCTCACGGCTCATAAAAGTGTGGAGCATCAAGTGGATTTGTTTCTTGCAGCAGAAGCGACACCTCCTGAAAAACCAGATGTTTTGCTGATTTCTCGCTCATACACCAGACGTGATGCAATCGCCATGTTTGTGTGGAGGGGGGGGCATAAAGGAAGTCAGACGCCAAACGTGTGTGTGAATTCCCAGCGGTGTCAGAGTTTGTGAGTTTATCTGTGACAGGTGAAACCACTGCCGCCGCCAACGCTCATATTTAGGGCTCGACACGTCCTTTTAAATTAGAAACATCTGAACACCCCCCACATTTCTGTCACAAAAACCGAACACTCTGAACTTATAGTTCTGTGTACTTTTGACTGACTGAGGAGGTGTTGTCTGTGGAGACATGGGGATTTAACGCCTATAGACGTCAATTTTCACATCAGTCACTTAACTGAGGAGTTCAGGTTCCACCTTTGGTGCTGATTAACCGAGCTTAAATACAACATTTTTGAGAAGTACAGGTTGTCCTCGACGAGTTGGCAATGTCCAAAAACTGTTTTTCCCTTTTTTTTTTAAAAATGTTGATACAAAATAGTAAAAAAAAATCCTGTTAGGGCTGTCAAATGATTAATGTTTAATCAGATTAAGGGTGATTCTCTGAATTGGGTGCACATTGGAGGCTGGCATAAGATCAGTCCAACCTTCAACCCCGTAACGAAGACTCCATAACAGTGTTTTTTTGTTATGGGGTTGAAGATTTTAACTAAAAATAGCCATAGGTCCACATTAGCTAGTGTATGGGGCATTAGAAAACATGAGGAAAACAAGAGATTAATAAACTTTTCCAAGATAATTATTAGTTTTTTCCACAAACAATACTAAATATAATTTATGCTTGTAACAGTGTTGAAAAGTTGAGCTGGACAATGTAATTGTTTTTCTCTGATGATAAAAATAATTAAATATAGGTCATAAAATATGGTAATACTGACCTTCAGTTTGAGTGTGAAAGGACTTCAGTGATGTCACTTCCTGGGTGTGCAGGAAGTTGAACTAAACCATTATCTTAAAAAAAAGTGTAATTGATATCCTGTTACAGGGTTGAACAAAACTAGGGGAGAAAATTAAATAGTATTATTTTATAAATATAATATTTTGTATATTAAGGTTAAAGTAGACAGAAAAATTATTATATTAGCAGAAAAAATTGTTACTGGTTATTAGTTTTATATTCAATAAAACAGTAACTTTGCTCATTTGGCTGAACTCTACGCCTCAGAAACACATAAAATGTTTTAAAATATAATGTTTAAAATATGTTTGTGTGTTATGATGCAAAGACACATGGATATTTTCATTTCATGTTTCAGAATGTATTTAGTGGTTTAGTTCATATGAAAATCTTTGAGGTTAAACCTGTGGGGATATAAAGTGAAACCAGATTAATAAAATCACCCTAATGATCACTGGAGCAGTCACATTAAAAGCATATCTTTTATGTCTTATTATATGGTTCTGGATGACATAAAATAAGGTTAAGATAAGATAAAAAAAAAAATATGATAACATTTAAACTGAATCATGAAGAAAACTAATTATTCCAAGGAACTGATGCTGCCTTCAGGTGCTGTTGGAAAGATAAACTTATCCATTTGTAAATTTGAAATTATCAGTGTGTTGTGTTCAAGTGCTTTTGTGAAGAGAAATTTTAAAAACAAGTGAAACACACTCTATAAATGTGCAACATCATCCGCTAACAGCAACAGAATGCGAATAAAGGGATCATTTATTATTGGCCATGAATCCAAGTTCAAAGGTCAGAGGTTATTTTTTATCTTGTGGGTGTAATTGTCCCCAGTTCTCCAGTGGAAAATACAACATAAGGAGGCATTCATGTGCAATTTTAAGATCCTCAGCTACAATGACATTCAAACCCACGGCAATGGATCTGGCAGATGAACTGAGCGCACACAAATGCAGCACTTTTGTCATGTTTGCAGATTCATGTTTGCTTCTGCCTCTGTGTGTCGGTGGTAATTACCCAGAATCCTCTGGGGGAGGCAGGGAGGGAGATGAAAGCAGCGCCAAACCAGGACGCCAACAAAGCCAGACCAGAGCGCAGGCCAGCGCTTGAACACAGCGCCATGACGGAAAGCCTCTGGGCCGCTTTGATTCAGCTGCCAGCAGCTTTTGAGGATCCGTTTTATCTGCTCTGCCACCCCCCACCCCCCCCACCCCCACCCCCATTCCTCCCCCATGGATGGTTCTCAACATGATGTGAGTCCAGTTGAGGCTCGAAAAGCAGAAGTCTGTAACCAGAGCTGGGTTTATTCACACTAACATTCAGTACAGGACAAACCAGGACAACACCATGGCTCAGTTGCTAGAGCAGGTTGTCCAATAACTGAAGGGTTGATAGGTCGAATCCCGGTCTGTCCTTTTCAGTGTCCTTGGGCAAAGACACTTTACCCTCCTGTCTCCAGGGCCACTCTCAGAGGAGACGTAGGCACAAAATGTCAGCCAAGCTTCTGTCAGTCTGTCCCAGGACAACTTGTGGATACATATGGAGTTCACCACCACCAGAGGGAGGATGTGAGAGTGAATAAATAATGAGTCACTAATGTACATCGCTTTGAGTCGCCAAAAATAGGAAACAGGAAAAACCAGGGTAAACCAGGAAACGTAGACGTACATATGAGGGTTGGGAATAAAAAACAATATGAGGTGATACACATCTCGATATATTAAACATACTTCATTCACACCCAAACCGTGACACAGAGCAATTGAGCTGCCTCAACACATTCTATAAAATTTTTTATTCAATTTTATTTATAGAACCCCAAATCACAACAACATTGTCTTACAGGGCTTTACAGAATTGATTGGAGAGAACAATTAATCACAGTAATAGATGAATTCCCAAGCATCCCCCATCCTTAGACCCTCCTCCAAGAAAAAAAACACCTCCAAAACCCGGTGGGAAAGAAGAAATCTTGGGGAGAACCACAGTGAAGGACAGATCCAGTCCCATGGACGGACAGACTATAGATGAACGTCCATTTGTAGATGAAGGGGGGGTGGCAGGTCCATCCATCAGACAGGTGAGGGTGGGGGAGGAGGTCTGGGGTCACAGGTCAGCACAAGACACAGGTGAGTCACTGCAAATCCTGTTGTCTATGGTTCCTTATGTGGATACTACTGAGTTGACCCTTGAAAGAAGACATTGGGTGAATAGTCCTGAACAGACTTGGTTTGTAAAATAGGTTTAAGAAACTACAAATACCCCTGGGAACGTTCAATAGACCTACATTCTTAGAAAGACGGATTCTATTGGGCTGGTACGGAACCAGACCATCTTTAAGATAAGAGGGGCCCATACCATTAATGGTTTTATATGTAAGGAGGAGGATTTTAAATGTCATTCTAAACTCAACTGGAAGCACAGGGGTGATGTGTTCTCTCTGTTTGGTCCATGCTACAAGTAAGGAGTTACAATAATGTAACCTAGATGTAATAAATGCAGGAATTAATTTTTTTGCATCACTTTTAGACAGAATATTCCTAATTTTGGCTAATGTTGAGCAAGTGAAAAAAGGCTGTTCTGCATGTTTGGTTAATATGTGATTTGAATGAAAGATCTGGATATATATATATATATATATATATATATATATATATATATATATATATATATATATCTACAACACCCTTCCGGTGTCATTATTGACAGTTATTACATTATTGACAGTTATTACGTTATTGACAGTTATTACATTATTGACAGTTATTACGTTATTGACAGTTATTACATTATTGACAGTTATTACGTTATTGACAGTTATTACATTATTGGCAGTTATTACGTTATTGACAGTTATTACATTATTGACAGTTATTACGTTATTGACAGTTATTACATTATTGACAGTTATTACGTTATTGACAGTTATTACATTATTGACAGTTATTACGTTATTGACAGTTATTACATTATTGGCAGTTATTACGTTATTGACAGTTATTACGTTCACAGTTATTACGTTATTGTCAGTTATTACATTATTGACAGTTATTACGTTATTGACAGTTATTACATTATTGACAGTTATTACGTTATTGACAGTTATTACGTTATTGACAGTTATTACATTATTGACAGTTATTGCGTTATTGACAGTTATTACGTTATTGACAGTTATTACATTATTGGCAGTTATTACGTTATTGACAGTTATTACATTATTGACAGTTATTGCGTTATTGACATTTATTACGTTATTGACAGTTATTACATTATTGGCAGTTATTACGTTATTGACAGTTATTACATTATTGACAGTTATTACGTTATTACATTATTGACAGTTATTACGTTATTGACAGTTATTACATTATTGACAGTTATTACGTTGACAGTTATTACGTTATTGTCAGTTATTACGTTATTGACAGTTATTACGTTATTGACAGTTATTACATTATTGACAGTTATTACGTTATTACATTATTGACAGTTATTACGTTATTGACAGTTATTACGTTATTGACAGTTATTACATTATTGGCAGTTATTACGTTATTGACAGTTATTACATTATTGACAGTTATTACGTTATTGACAGTTATTACGTTATTGACAGTTATTACATTATTGACAGTTATTACATTATTGACAGTTATTACATTATTGACAGTTATTACGTTATTGACAGTTATTACGTTCACAGTTATTACGTTATTGTCAGTTATTACGTTATTGACAGTTATTACGTTATTGACAGTTATTACATTATTGACAGTTATTACGTTATTGACAGTTATTACATTATTGACAGTTATTACGTTATTACATTATTGACAGTTATTACGTTATTGACAGTTATTACGTTATTGACAGTTATTACATTATTGACAGTTATTACGTTATTGACAGTTATTACATTATTGGCGGTTATTAGGTTATTGGGTTATAATATTTTCTTTCAGTGTTCTTCCAGTAGTGCTGGGATGTCTGCAGCCTGTATTGCACAGCCCAGCTGCAGTAATGCTCTGGGGTTTCTGCAGGGGGCACTGTTGCACCAGGCTGGGTTAGCCATGCTGTTGCAGCAGGAGGGAAGCAGCGTGTCTGTCTGCCATCCTATCTGTGTTTACGTCCCCACTTTGGAAGACAATGGCACTATATTCTTATCCCATCTAACCTCTACCTGCACAAAGACACGGATACGGCGGTGCTTTCTCTCTCCTGCAGCAAATTAAATCACAATCCCATTATTGAAAAACAGATAACACCCACACAATTCAATAACAGCGTCATATGACCACGACAGGAAATATGGTACTTGTTGACTGCGGGATATTTAACATTTCTGGAAGGAATAATTGAAGGCGTGTGCAAGGGGAAGCTCCATGAATCAATAAGAACTGATAGGCACTCTGCTAATAGACCTGACCCGCTCATTGGAATTATGGGTAAATGACTGCAGGTTCAGATGGGATTAGTCAGAGGTTACAGTTATGTTGTGTCCGTGTGGAAGGAGCACACTGAGCGTGTGCAGAATGTGCTGGATCATTTCCTTGACCTTGCGTCGTCTACTTTACTGCATCGTTCTCCTTCAAATCTTTGATTGGCCTCAAACTCACATCTCACCTCCGCTCTTTTCACCACCAGTTCAACCCACTCAGGTATCATCTCAATATGGATACTATCTTTCGCCCCCCCCCCCACACACACACACCCATCTTTCATTACAAATGATCTCTCAGCACTAATGAGTACATGTCTAAAAATACCCTCCTTGTCCAGAGAGCTGGATATGTGGTGGTGCGTTCAGGGGCTTTAACAAATGTTAATGGTTATGGAACATCAGAGGAGTGTAATGAATAGAAGAATGTGACTTCATCCAGCGGGAATATTTTACATTCAACATGCATCTGTATCCTGAACTGAGTGGCTATAGATTCAGCTTTCTGTGTGGAGTTTACATGTTCTCCCCATGTCTGCGTGGGTTTTCTCCAGGTATTTCAGTTTCCTCCCACCATCCAAACACATGCACTGATAGGTTAACTGGTTAACTGGTTAATCTAAATCACCCATAGGTGTGAATGTGACAGTGATTGTTTGTCTATATACAGTGTTGTACCTGAACGCGTTCATTGAACGGTCGTTCACAAAGTATATCATATTTTTGTCGAACGTGAACGACTCGTTCACTTTTGCCAAATGAACGGGAAGTTGTGAACGCGGTTATTCTGGCATTTATTGAACTGCGCTCTTATGTAGTTCACATTTCATTCTTACCACGTTGTAATTATTGAGTCCTATAAGGTATAAAATGGGATCAAAACACAGCATTATCATAGATGTCATTTTTGTATTATTCGATGGGGGGGGGGGGGGGGGGGGGGCGAGAGAGAGAGTTTTTGGGAGTGGAGAAAAAGAGTTAAATGTACAGAGTGTGACCGGTGACCGGAGCAGGTGTTGTCCGGTTCTTGGAAATAAACATTGAAAAACGAAGCTCACTGAAACCACTCCTTGTGAGAGGGAAGTTAACCCCGGGGTAAGGTACTTACTTCAGCCCTGGAGGGGCGGCATTTTCCCCTGATTTTTTGACTACAGAATAACGTCAGAAACGGTTAATAATACGTTTACAATAATAACACAAAAAAGAACGAAAAAAAGAATGAAAAAGTTCATTTTGGGATCCATGAACTTCTAGTTCATAATTTGGAAGAATGAACGATGAACTGAACTAATTCATATTGAGTAACTTGAACTGAACTTTGAACTAGTTCCTAATCAAGGTGAACTTTCCCAAAACTGTCTATATATGTTCAGCCCTGAGATGAACTGGAGACTCATACAGGGTGTACCCCGCCTTCACCCATTGTAGCTGGATTAGGCCCCCAGTGACCCTATTGAGGATAAAGCGGGTTCAGATGACAAGAGAGAGAGAGACCTTCCGTTTGATCCGTCTTTGGTTCACAATCAAATTAACCATATTAACATTTCCAAAACCAATGGATATAGGACGACAAAGCTATAAAACTTTCACATTAGTTCTGCATCCTATTTTTGTTAACTTTTCACTAAGATTATTTGTTACCATAGTTTAGATCGTAACATAGCGATCACCAGTATTGAGTTGTCTTGCATAGTCGACACATTCCCAACGCACTCATGGCCACAGTAAAACAACGTTTGATTTCCAGAGGAGTTCTACAACTGAGATGAAGTTAATGAAGCAACACATGACACATTACAACCTGTCATCACAATAAATATACCACAGTAGGACATTGCAATGTAACAATTGAAGACCTCTGAAGCATCATGCTTCATCTTAAATAGCTGCCCACAGATGTGCCTGACTTAAAATTGGCACGACCAAATAATAATTCGCCTAATACTGATTGATTAAAAAATAGCTAAAATCAATGGGTCGACCTTGACACTGAAGTCTTTTCCCACTCAAACTGTAATGACAGGTCAGTATTACTATACTTTCTGACCTATATTTCATTGTTTTTATGTCAGATTGACATTGTGGAGCTCAACTTTTCAACACTGTTACAAGCATAAATTATACTTAGTATTGTTTGAGGGAAAAGCGAAAAGTCTTTGTTACGGTGTTGAAGTTTGGACTGTTGTTAAGCTAGTTTCCAATGTGCACCCAATTCAGAGAATCATCCATGAGTCATGGTGGAAGTGGAACGCATCATAAAACTACAGGTATAAAAAGACAATGGCATTTGTAAATAAATGTTTGTCTGAGCAACAGGAAAAGAAGTGACATCAAATATGTCTGTAAGAGCAAAAGCAGGAAGGACATAGAAAATAATTTAAAAATTACCCCCCCCCCCCCCCCCCCCCCCCCCCCCCCCCACACACACACACACACACACACACACCGATATGTCAAGGTGCATTCAGGGGCTTTCATATTTGACATGCAGTGTACATCTGCATATCTCAGACCCCTCCTCCTCTTCCTCCATCCACCTTCTTAACATACTGGCGGTGTTCTTGTTGCCACGGTGACGCAGCATGACCTTTTGCAGGAGGTCGTGCTCATGTCGGTGTGTTGTTTCCAAAGCCCCGCCCCCTCCCTCTTTGCTCATTGGTGGTCTGTGCAGTTGGAAACGCTCTGAGGGAAAAGTTCCAACTGGACTGAGACTGAGGGTGAAAGAATTGGAAGGTGATGGATGGAGCTGTCACCGCCCTCGTCTAATCAGCTGACAGGCTCCCGTCACCGCCCGCATCAACCTCCAATGACTCAATTCATGCACAAATGTGTTTGCGCCGACACATTCACCCGCGCCAACGCTCTCCTGCGGGAAAAAAAGAAGCCAATTAAACTTTATCTGTGCTAGAGACGGACTGGCAGCAGTTTTCCCAAAACAACAATAGTATTTATTTGGTTCCTTTTTCATCTGTGGTTGTGGTTGGATTTGGACAAGTTCAACATCCTCTCAACAAATACTTGAACCTAAAGTTTTTTGTGCTGCAATCTCAGTTATCTACTGTTTATTCTGGGGAACTCTTCTCTCATTTTCAGGCTTTACTTCACTTTTCTGTAGCGCAGGGGTCTCAAACTCATTACTTACAGGGGCCACATTCAGCCCGGTTTGATCTCCAGTGGACCAAAGACAATTCCAAAGTTTGTCTTTGTTTTAGTGCAAACAAAGCAAGTACGAAAACAAGTATTCAGAGAATGCCTGATATCGCCCCTATTGTGCCAATCTGAAGTTTCTATGACAACCCGTTCTTGAATTAGAGCCAATAATGTGATTTTGACCTTTCTGCTAAATGCGACCTTGACGTTTGACCTTTAGCAATATTGATAATTTCGTTATATGTCAGTGCGTGTAATATTATGACAATATATACAGCATTGATATGTCTCTGCTTGACACACAAGTTAATTTTGCAACATGTCACCTTGACCTCCAGAGACCTAAAAGATTATTGGTCATAGGTGACAAAACCAATTGTAAGAATTGTAGAAATCTTTATTTCCGAATTATTTGGTACCAATCTGAAAGTTCTGTGACCCTCTGTTCTTGAGTTATAAATGATAATGTGATTTTGACCTTTTAGTTAATTGTGACCTTGACCTTTGACCTTTACTCAAACGGATCATTGCATCTGATGCACATTAGCTATATGTATATGCCCATGTAATTTCATAGTGATATCTCAAGTATTTCATTGAGTTATAGCATGATATGTCTCTGCGGACACACACACACACACACACACACACACACACACACACACAGACACAGACACACACTGTGATTAGAATAATCTTGGGCGAGATTAATAACCTAGGAAAAAAATTACAATTCCAAATGTGTCTTTGTTTTGGTGCAAACAAACCCTTATGAAAACCTGTCAACCTAGTAAACTAGCACGCCTCTAGTGGCAAAAAATATTATTGGCTGCATTGTTGGTCTAGTGACGCTCCATACAGCCTCAGCCAGCCAATCACAATGCTCCATTTGTGGGATTGCAAGGCAGGGCTTAGCACAATGACAGCAGGGTTGAAGAAGTAGGAACTTCTATCCAGTCTATGGTCAGATAAGCAGCATGTAAACGGAACCGGTTGGATATTTTTCCTCCACTGTTAGCGGTGTGTTAATGTTAATTAGCTTGAATTAAGAAAAAAAAAACTCACAATTAGATGACATTGTTTCCATGATAACAAAAAAAGATCTGAATTAAGCAAAAAAAAGGAAATAAGATGCCATTTTTACATGATAACTTAACAATCTTGACTTAAGCAAAGAAAAAAAACTTCAAGTAAAAAACTCTCAAATTAAGCAAAAACAAAATGATGAACAAATGAGTGACTAATAATAATAATAATAATGATAAAGGACTAGATTTACATAGTGTTTTTCTATGTCCACACATACATTAATTAGCCTAGCCTATAGGATGTTAAAACAACCAGATAGACGCTAGTTTAGACTTGTTTTCGTTGCTCTGTATACGTCACATTGTTTATTGCTCTGATTGGTCATAGCGCTGGCCTATTATGTGCAGTTGATCCCACCTGTACCCTTAAGCTCAGTCTATGGATCGTCTCCAGACTATGAATTTATATCATAGTTGGGCTTGACAGGCTACATGAAAATATGTACTTAAAAAACAAAACAACAACAAAACAAACTATCCAACAAGAAAGGGGTGAATAACCTAAAAAAACCCTGAAATATCTCAAGAAAAATACATGCAATTCTAACAATATTATGTCTCAATTTATCATTTACGCACACACATTATGGATGACATCTACTACAAAGATTTCAAGATGTTTGTTTGTCATATGCAGGTTCCACACAAGGTCAACAATGCAATGAAAAGCTTAGGATCGGAACAACTGACTCGCTAGACAATAGACGAAATCAGGAAATAAATGGTAAAGTAAAATAATTACACACAACAAAATCAAGGAAATAAGTAAAAAAGAAAAAGTTGCACACACAAGTAAGTAAATAAGTGCTACACAATAGTATTTAATGTCGAAGTGTCCTTGAGCAAAGACACTGAACCCTTTGTTAGTCTCCCAGTAGGACTGACAGAACCTTAGAAACCTATTGGTGTATGAGTGTGTGTGAATGGGTGAATGTGAGGCTAATGTAAAGAGCTTTGTACCATGAAGGTGGAAAAGAACTATAGAAGTGAAGAACATTTACAATAGGTCAACATAGTAAATATTGCACCTGGATTATGGAGCAGGCGACTGCACGGCTAATAAATAGTATTAAAGTGAGGTAGTGACAACATGTTATTAAAGTGGTTTAGTTCAGTATTATTAAGAATATTATTATCATCCAGAGTTCAGGAGTCTGACAGCTTGGAGATAGTAACTGTCTTTGACCCTTTTAGTGCTCACTGGTAGAGGGTAGCAGACGGAAAAGTCCTTGTGCTGGGTGAGTAGGGTCTTTAGTGATGCTGCATAATTTATTTCAGTCAGTACGCCAGACCACGCACTCGACGGGAGTGTTTCTGCTACAAGATGCCGCTTGGCTGCACTTCGCTTTTTTTTTTGTGCTAGCTTTGGTTTGTTTGTTTTTTTATTTTGACCCGGTGAGTCTGGACGTCCTGTTTTCAGTTAATTTCTTTCGACATGGTTTAGTTACAGGTATTGTTGATAGGGCAGGGGTAGCGGTATGTGGACAGCTTCTACGACCCTATACAGGGTTTAGTCTGATCCACATACTGTGCCAGCTCACCTGGGTCTGACGTTTCTTTAAATTTGTGGAATTCCTTTTTGTTTTGTTTTGGGCATGGGAAGGAGGTTAATTTAGTAAATTAATTTGTTCAATAAAAAGAACGTTTGGCAAATTTGAAACCTTTTGTCTCCTGTGTTCTCTACAATATTTTGGGGTCATAACAGTGCTTTACTCAGAACCCTACTGTGGTACATACATACAATCGTATAATGTCAGATGTCAACAAAGTTACAAAACATGAACTATAGTATTTATGTTGTAATCTTGCAACCTGGTTTCCTGCCTTTCTAAACAGCTCATTACCAGATGTTATCCATATGTGTACAAAACCTGAAGCCTGAAGCCTTCAAAACCTTGAAGCGTCCAATTAGGACAAATGCTCCAACAGCATGGAACCGGTGTTCAGTCAAAATGGGCATCCCCGTCGAAATGAGCTACCAGCAACCAAAGTCGACAATAATCTCTACAAAAAATTTACATTATTCCGTCAAAATATGTTATTTTGCATTTGGAAATGTTACTATTGATATCATATAATGCTCCCATTATAGATAGACTTTTTGTTACCATTTTATTTTTCTAACATTGTATTTACATTTAGTTACTCCAAAGTTAGGCTATTGTTTGTGTCCGTTGAACTAACGTGAACAATAACACCCAGGAAACTTGTGTATAATGTTCATATCATGCAAAACTTACTTAAAACTTACTAACGTCAATATCCAATCTATCGTACACATGTGATTCCTTAAATGATTACTGGTCAAAGACACGATAAACGACCATTCAGAACGTGTGAGCGCTAACGCATCAGGGGTTAAAAGGTTACCTTCAACTTTACCTTCAAAGGTTACCTTCGACTTTATTCCCACAAGTGTTTTTATTTTTTATCATGTGGCTTTAATAAGCTGCCGTAATTATCGACAAAAATAAACAAAATGAAAAACAATTAAGAGTAAATGAAAAAACAGACTGGGTTGTTTCACCTGTTAATTCCCAGCCTGCGTGTCCATGTGGGCCCACAAGGGTCCCAGTGGGTTTGTCTAGTGTTTCCATGGTAACACCACATCTGTTGGCTCATATTAGAATCAGTCTTTTTACTGTTACTCTAAGAAAAAAAGAAAATTAAGGAAGAGTGTTCACGTTCAGTACAAGAATTTAAAGACTGACAACAAATATCATTAACATAACAACAAATATCAGTTCAATTCAAATTTATTTCTAAATCCCCAAATCACAACAAAGTCGTCTCACAAAGCTTTACAGAAACACAATCAACTACAGAAATAGGTAAAAATTCCCAAGCGTCCCCTGTCCTTAGACTCTTGTTCTTGGCAAGAAAAAAACTCCAAAACCCAGTGGGAAAAAGAAGAAATCTTGAGGAGAACCACACTCATTTAAACACAAAAAGGAAAACTGAAAAAATACATCACTATTTATTTTTTCATTTTGATTTTAAAAAACAAATAATGAAGAAATTAGTTATTTTGTTTTTATTAAAAAAAAACAACAAATGAATGAATGATACACAGATTTAAGGGCTAAGGGGTGAAATGTGATAATAATAATGGATTAGATTTCTATAGCGCTTTTCAAGGCACCCAAAGCGCTTCACATTAGTGTTCCATTATTCATTCACTCTCACATGCTCCCTCTGGTGGTGGTAAACTACATATGTAGTCACAGTTGCCCTGGGGCAGACTGACAGAAGTGTGGCTGCCATTTCGCGCCTACAGCCCCTCTGACCACCACCGAACATTCATACTCATTCATACACCAGTGTGAGTGACACTGGAGGCAAGGAGGGTAAAGTGTCTTGCCCAAGGACACAACGGACTGACTAGAGCGGGAATTGAACCGCCAACCCTTCAGTCAATGGACAACCCGCTCTCCCAACTGAGCCACGGCCGTCCCAAGATGCCTTTATATCTATTTTTGCATTTCACTGATTTATCCCAAGGGCCAGACTGGACCCTTTTGGCCCCCGAGCCTTATGTTTGACACCTGTGCACTAATGCGTTGCCTCGCTTGGACAAACATTGAGAAAAGAAAAGAAAAGAAATGGACAAATAATCATCTAGATGGAAATAATCCTAAAATAAGTAGCAGAATATTTGGAGCGCACACCCTTTACTCCCTCCATGAGAAAGCGAGAGAGGTGGGGGGTTTGAGGAGACCAGCCCCCCCTCACCACCAGCAGCGCCCCAGGGTCTGGGTCTAATTCAGACCGCATGAACATATTGGACGTCCAGCAGCCTCCTGGTGCGGTTGGCGTTCGCAGACGCAGATGAAAAGGTGACGAGACCTCAGTGGAGGCTTTCATTAGATATTACAATCTGAGCTTCCTCCCAGGCCGGGGTCAAACATGGCTCCCATTTGCACCTTATTTCATGGCCAGAAAGATAATCGACCCACGCAGAGTCCATCTGGTTCACATGGAGGTCCTGTTTTAGGAAACGGCCTCCGTGGCACGAAACAACTCGCAACAACTCGTGCAGACGCGAAAGCAGAAGGAAAGGAAAGAACTGTGAGAAAGAAGACAAAGGAAGGTTTGTGTTCGACCCAGAATTAGAACCTGACCCCCCCCCCCACCACCACCACCACATCACATCCACCGCCATGAAGAAACATACACAGTCCTTCAAATATCAGCCCTGGAGCTATTCAAGAGGTCAAAGGTCACCTGGAGTCTGGAAAAAACACTAATAAATAATGAAACCTGAAGTTCACACGTCTACAGTTTAGGTCAGTTTGAGGAAAATTTGGATTAAAATGCAAAAAAAAAAAGAAAGAATTCTAAACAAAATAAATTCTTTTTCACTGTGCAAAAATTAAAACAATTATTGACGAAAATTAATCAACCAAGTTATAACCAATATGAATTTTTTAAAAATGTACCAATTAACAATTAAAAATGAACAAAATTTTCAAAAACGTCAACAGAAAAAAAGCAAAAACTGGAAATAATTGAATAAAACGATGAACAAAAACATAAAATAAATTTATTTATTCAAATTAACAAAATTCTGAAAAAATTAAACAATGAGTGGAAAAGAAAAAAGTGTGGAAAAGGACACAATAGAACATTTGTTTTCACAGTATACACTATTCTCACATTTCCTGGGTTTTGTGGGCGGGACTAGACGTTCTCACTTCCAGCAGATGTTCACAACAATGACTCAAACTAAGACGTCACTGTTCGGTTCTTCTGTTCGTCCAACAAACAACACCAACCATATTTAAGATTTCATGGATTCCCGACAAATAGAGTTTTTAGTAAGAAGTGGATACTGCGATAAAACAGTTTTAAAGGCTGGACTTTAAAATAAAGAAAAAAAATGTTAAAATATCTGTACTTTATACTCTTTAAATTTATATAAATATCTGTACTTTATACTCTTTATATTTATATAAATATCTGTACTTTATACTCTTTATATTTATATAAATATCTGTACTTTATACTCTTTATATTTATATAAATATCTGTATCACTCTTTACATTTATATAAATATCTGTATTTTTACTCTTTACATTCTCAGAATAGACTCATTACTTTTTCAAAATAGACAAATCCTAACCCTAACCTTATTAAGTCATAAATTATAAATTGTGATGACATGATTTAGATTTTTTTTAAATTTCCTAAGTATTTTTTCACACCAGTAGCTGTACTGAATGTACAGAATGTGTGTACTTTGAACAACTCTTGTCAGTGTGTGTGTGTGTGTGTGTGGGGGGGGGGGGGGGGGCTCTCTGATTGGCCCCTTTCATGTGGTGGTCACAAGTCTTCGGGTAACATTCTGATTTTCAGATTTTATCCGGTTCCGCCGCTGTTAACGTTCACACAACCTTTGGCTCCAGATCAGTTCGTGTCTGAAACTCAGCGACTCAAACACGTCGTGACTTTTTCAACTCGAGACCAAACAAATCAATTTCCACGTCCTCGAGACTCTCATTAACTCCATCGAAACATCGATAAACAATTACGATTGACGACTGCAACGTAAAGCGAATATATATTTTTTCTGTTACCCAAACACAAATGCTTTTTCTCATCATGTTTGTTCTGTCAGTACTGCAGTACAAGTACAGCTACTGGTGTGAAAAAGTACTGATTCAACTGCTTTACTGAAGTAAAAGTAAAAAAGTACACGTTCTCAACTGTAATAAAGTAAAAACTAAAACTGCATTTTATTTTCTATGGATGAAAAATGTAAAAAAACAAAAACAAAAATAAAGCCTTTAAAAGTGAGTTAGTGTGTAGATGATGTGTTTTATTGGGTCATAGTAGTGAGTTTAGTGGATATGGAAATAGGAGATTTTTTAAGCATAAGTATGACATAAAAAATGGAACTGTGCGATAAAAAGTCAAAATTATAATATAGTAAGTTACAATTTCTGATTTATGACTTATTTTTCATACTGTCACATTTGTTTAGTTTGAAAAAGTAATGAGTAATGAGAATGTAAAGAGTATAAAGTACAGATATTTATATAAATATAAAGAGTATAAAGTACAGATATTTATATAAATGTAAAGAGTATAAAGTACAGATATTTATATAAATGTAAAGAGTATAAAGTACAGATATTTATATAAATGTAAAGAGTATAAAGTACAGATATTTATATAAATGTAAAGAGTATAAAGTACATATATTTATATAAATGTAAAGAGTATAAAGTACAGATATTTATATAAATGTAAAGAGTATAAAGTACAGATATTTATGTAAATGTAAAGAGTATAAAGTACATATATTTATATAAATGTAAAGAGTATAAAGTACAGATATTTATATAAATGTAAAGAGTATAAAGTACAGATATTTATATAAATGTAAAGAGTATAAAGTACAGATATTTATATAAATGTAAAGAGTATAAAGTACAGATATTTATATAAATGTAAAGAGTATAAAGTACAGATATTTATATAAATGTAAAGAGTATAAAGTACAGATATTTATGTAAATGTAGGGAGTAAAAATAAAAAGTTTCCATAAAAATAAATACTCAAGATATCAGATACCTAAAAAATAATAGTAATGTAGTACTTTTACTTAGTTACTTCCTACCCCCCCCCCCATGTCCTCATGTCCTCATGTCCTTCACAGGCTGTAATTGGACACACTGTAGCGATTGTGAGCGAATGACCTGCGGCGTCCAGATGCACAGGCGTCCAGTTTCAGCCCATAATGATGATGTCATCGCTCCCATGTGACGGGACTGGGTTTCACTGTCAGATCAATTATTCACAGAGTTTAATTGGATCAGCTGAATCCACATCGCTCCAGGGATCCGTTTCCAGTAACAGCAGCTCCAAATAAACCCTGAGCCAGCACCCACGCTCGGCCTGCAGATCGATACCAGGCCACTGCTGCAGCATCACCGCGGCGACGGCAGCGCCATGGCGACTGCCTCCATAAAAACCCCCCCAAAAAACAACCAATGACACCAAGTGAAAAAGACAAAGAATGGACCAGAGAAGGACAGAAGGAAGAATCAGAAGCAGAAGTGAGAACACAACAGCAACACAACACAATGTTTTTGTAAAGCCCTCTGAGACGACGTTGTTGTGATTTAGGGCTTTATAAATAAAATTGAATTGAATTGAATTGAACAGCTGCAGAAATAAGAATATGAAGGAGTTTCCACAAAAATAATGTAAACTACAGGATATAAAAAAGGAAATATCAGTGAAATTAAACAAATAACAACGAAATAATTTAATTGAATGAACAAAATAATAAATAAAATGTATGATAAAGTATGATAAATGCATGACAGAGGGATATTAGAAGATGGTTTTCTGTTGTTTCAATAATGACGTGGAAAAAAAAACCATACGAAATTATCCTCAAAAGATTAAAAAAAAGTGGGAGAAATAAACTAAAGCTAAAAATGAGTCAGTTGTGGGTCAGCCTCTGGTCAGATTCTATCACAGATTCTGCATTATATCTGATATATATATATGTATATATACATATATACTGGGTGCGATTTACTGGGGGGGTTCACCCCCCCTGTGGTTTTGGACATCACCGTTAGGTTCCTGTGGTCTATTCAATTTTCAGTAAAGGTGTGAGGTGGTCCAGAATGGTCTTTCCATTTCAGAATGGTGGTCTTTCTGACGGTGTCAACACAAAATGCCTGAAAGAGGAACTTCACATGCAGCGAAGTTTGGCCAGAGGGGACTGTAAAGCTCGCAGCCGACCCATCAGTCACCTTCTGATGCGCTCAGTTTTTGTGCTCAGAGTGAACTGAACCCCAGTCCGTTCATTCATGGGCAAATGAACACCACATATACGAACCCAGATGATTTGAAATCTTCATTTACTGATTTGAGCCTCATTTATGTTGTTCATGTAGGTTGTCACAGAGCACTATAATACAGCACTAGAACACCCCCACACCCACCACTACCACCCGTCTTAAAGGTTTTGTTTATTTTTTTGGACGTTGTCTACACTCTTGTACAGCTGTGAAACCTGGCAGTTGAAGTTAAGCCAAGAAATGTCCAGGAAGTGCTTCAGGAAAATTTTGGGCATTAAATGTAATGACTTCATCCCAAATAAGAACGTCAGATGTCAAGCTAAACCAACCACCAGTGTCCTCCATCACATGTAAATTATGTCTCAACTGGTTAGGACATGTTGTCAGACTTCCACCAGTCAGATTGGCCAACCAGTGGTAACAGGATAGAAGGAAGTCTTGAGACAGGCTATAGACTGAGGGCCTGTTTACACAAGGATGATTGTGGCTAAAAACAACAATATATTTAATTGGAAATGCCTTTCGTTTACACGGCAACTGCCCCACCTGGGTCTGAAAACACAAAAATCTGAAAACCCCTTCCAGATTGGAGAGTTTTGAAGATGCACCGGATCATGTCTTAACAGCAAGAGACACTGTCCCACAGATCTAAAACTACAAACATGTCAGACTACCTGGATCCCACAGATCTTCCAGCTGCTCTAACAGCTCCAGTAAGATGTTCACACAATAAAGCACATCTACACAGTCAAGGTAGAACATATCAAACACAGGTAGGACTGGGCTGATTAAACCAGAATGATATTTACTGCACTACCATACTCATGACAATGTAGAACCAATCCTGCTAGAGCCATGTAAACTTAGGTTGAGTCACACAGCACAGGTGTGAGAGCAGCTGTAGCACAAGCGCTTATGTTTGGGCAGAAACAGCAGATACTGATGCTTCCGAGTGAAAATATGACAGGAGTCATTTCAGCAGTTGTACAGAATTTATACTCATACCACAGCCCAACACAGACTAATGTAAATGGTAAATGGACTGCACTTATATAGTGCATTTCCACCTTCATGGTGCTCAAAACGCTTTAAATTAGCCTCACATTCACCCATAGAGATTCATACACCAGTAGGTTTCTAACGTTCTGCCAGACCTACTGGGGACATTTAGGGTTCAGTGTCTTGCCTAAGGACACTTCGACATGTAGAAGCCAGGACACAACCAGCTCTACCAACTGAGCCACAGCCGCCATATGTACAGTTACCTACGTCGGCCTGGCATGTATAGCTAATCAAATTTCTCCCACTGCTGCGTCTTCATATAAACAAATATTTCCTCTTGAAAACATGCGAATGAAAAATTGATGACAAGACGCCACTTTTGCGACTCCTGATTTCATCATCACTGGATAAACATAGCCTGATTAAGCTGGAATACCTTTTTTTATTTATTTATTTTTGTCTGCATTTTGTTCTCATTGTTTAACTCCACAGAGGGGGGGGGGGGGGGGCAACATTGTTTGAGATCAATGCATATTTTAGTCTTGCAGCCAAATATTTTAATATTTAGTGCATGTGTGTGACCATCAGCGGTCCTCCCTGAAAGCTGAGCAGACATCCTTTATTAGAACTCTCTATTATAAGCCAGGGAGGGCAGTGCTACACCTCAGTGATGTGTGGGGGAAACAAAGACTGGACAGGACGAACAGGGAAAGAAATTAACAGGCGGTGCTATTGCAATTAAAGATTGTAAGGTGGTGTGTTATTCCCAACTACTAACTGTCCATCAATATAAATAAATAAATAAATAAATCGAAAAAAGAGGAGAAAACCAAACCAGCACAAAAGAAAAAGAGATTCAATAAATAAATAATTAAACAATCGGTACTGAGCACCATAATTGTGGATGATTGTTAGTATAAAATAGAATGCAATAGAATAGAATAGAATAGAATAGGCCAGAAGAGGACACTAGTGCAAAACAGAATGAATTAAGGGTAGAGATTCTGAAGAGATTCTCAGCACATTCTGGCAGGTCCCATCATTCACTGAAATGGGACTCGGCAGTAGCTGGCAAGGCCCGATCAAACATGCAAGTGTGAAGGACTCCGAAGCCCAAAACAGCAATCATGGCAAGGCAGGGCCAAGCCAACAGGGCACCCCTCACCCCGGGCCGCAGGAGCCACAGGGCGCCGCCCCCAGAGAGCCACCGGGGCCACCGTGAACAACGCAAACCCGGAGATCAAGAGGGAGCAGCTACAGACCCCCCCAGTACACCAAGACCGACCCAGGCAGTTCTTAGCATAGGCCTCCCTCTGGAAAATGGCCGACTGAATCTATAGAGACAACTTCAGATAGTTACAAATATTGAATATAAATATAAATATGACTTGACCATATCTTCCCTTACCCCATGCTGCCACAAAAATTTGCCCGCTTCCTCCATTATTTACTCCAGAAAAAGAAAAGAGGCGTGCAATTGAAATCACAAACACAGACATGCGCATTCACACAGGACTTCAATTATCACTGGACGTCTGTTTTTCGCCCAAACACAGTAGGTAATTTCCAGTGGAAATATTACTAAGCAAATCATGGACATGGCACATTCGCACGGGACTATGAACTCAGTCACTCTCTGTAATTATTCAGAATTACCATTGGTCCATAGGTAATACTTACTCTGTGCGACTAGGGCATAAGTCTAAGTAAGGGTGGGCAGGACGCTCATGATGATGACTTCGGACATTTGCTTAACAAAGGTGAAAGAGACAGTGTTTTAAAGAAGATATTGATCATTTGGTCTGAAGTCTGTAAACTGGACCTGAGGCTGGACTCACTGGGGGTGGGGTCTGAGGTGACTGGGACACGCTTAAGGGATGCTCACGCCTCACATTCCAACAGCTGAAAAAGTAAATATGGGCTCAACAAAATAAAAGTTCCTTTTCTTAGAACAACAGTTTTTGGTCCCACAGGTGAACATGTGACCAGGGTTAGAGTCCCAAAACCTGTTCCCAACATTCAATTCCAAACAAAGCCAAAACAGAAACAGGTCCTGTGTTTCTAGTCCTAAACACTGAGTCCAGCCCCAGATCTCCACCAGTAGACTGGTTTGATGCATGTCCCTAAAATGAGTCCAGGGTGTTCCAACACTAACACTTCCACCCCCACCCCCACCTCCCCCTGCTGAATTTGATCAACAGTCAGTACGTTTTCATTTAATTATTGCTATTATCTCTTCAGTTTTCAGTCCAGTTTACACCTCAGTTGGACTAGAATGGAACTGTAGTTTTAGAAGTGGGACTAACCAGGTCAGATAATGTGGTTCTAATGGAGCTTCTCCACACATGTAAACACTGTCAACCTGGCCTAGACACTCCCCCTTGAGGAAGTGCCCACAGTCACCATGACAACATGTATCTTACTGTAATAAATCACTTTGAAACAGTTTGTACAAAATATACTGCTGCATGGTTGTGGTCCATATCTTCATGGTTGTGGTATGTATCTTCATGGTTGTGGTCCGGATCTTCATGGTTGAGGTCTATATCTTCATGGTTGTGGTCCGGATCTTCATGGTTGAGGTCTATATCTTCATGGTTGTGGTCTGTATCTTCATGGTTGTGCTCCATATCTTCATGGTTGTGGTCCGGATCTTCATGGTTGAGGTCTGTATCTTCATGGTTGTGGTCCATATCTTCATGGTTGTGGTCCGGATCTTCATGGTTGAGGTCTATATCTTCATGGTTGTGGTCTGTATCTTCATGGTTGTGGTCTGTATCTTCATGGTTGTGGTCCATATCTTCATGGTTGTGGTCCGGATCTTCATGGTTGAGGTCTATATCTTCATGATTGTGGTCTGTATCTTCATGGTTGTGGTTTTTATGTTCATGGTTGTGGTCCATATCTGCATGGTTGTGGTCCATTTCTTCTCTGGGTGTTATCGTCCTTCTACTACGTCTGCTTCAAATCTGACTGAGCCTTTGTTTCCTGATTGTTCTTCTTCTATGGTGCCAACCAAAAGAATGCTAAAGCTAAAGGATTTGCAGCACCAACAAGTGTCTGGAAGTGGAACAATAATTTAATTCCCTAGCTCTGTATGTAAACTGACATTTCTTAGGAACTCCAGTTTATTCTTTCGCTGGATGACTGACAACAGCTGGACTTAGATTTGAGTGGAAACATACTGTGTCTAAACCTCAGATTGATGCAACACCTGCAGAGGAAGTGGGTCAAAGAATGCCACGATGACAGGATCAGACTTCAGACACCACCAACAGACTCCTGGGACCTGGGTTTGTTCCGTTTGTCTGGGTTGGACTGTCCCGGTCATCTGTAATGGAAGTGGAAGGGGTGGAGTCTATGACCTCAGAGCGTTGGGTGGAGGCCAACCTGTGATGCTGCTGCGTTCATTCGTCACATGGTCGTGTAGCGTGGCGTTCACAGCCTCCCCGTATTTAGAGTGTCGTTTAAACCAGACTCTGATCAAACAACGCTGGGATGAAAAGCAGCTGTTAAATAATGCAGAGTAAACACTCATTACAGGTGCTGAAACCTCACATGTCACTGACGGAGTGAGTTTATCAGGTTCCATGAGCACAGACTGATGACAGACCATCAATATTTCTGTTCAACATACAGACGCATACCTCATCTACAGACCTACAGACACTACAGACCCACAGACACTACAGACACACAGATCTACAGACACCTACAGACCCTACAGACACCTACATACACTACAGACCTACAGACACACAGACCTACAGACACCTCCCGACCCTACAGACCTCCAGACACCTACATACATTACAGACCTACAGACACCTACATACACTACAGACCTACAGACACTACAGAGACTACAGACCTACAGACACTAAATGGACTGCATTTATATAGTGCTTTTCCACCTTCATGGTGCTCAAAGCTCTTTACATTAGCCTTTCATTCACCCATTCACACACACACTCATACACCAGTAGGTTTCTAAGGTCTACAGTAAGTCCTACTGGGGGCCTAAGTCAGGGTTCAGTGTCTTGCCCAAGGACACTTCGACATGTGGACAGCCAGAGCCGGGACACGAACCGCCAACCTCTCGGTCATAGGGCGACCCACTCAACGAACTGAACCACAGCCGCCCTACAGACCTACAGACCTACAGACACATACAGACCTACAGACACTACAAACCTACATACCTATGTACACATACAGACCTACAGACACATACAGACCCTACAGACCTACAGACACCTACATACACTACAGACCTACATACACATATAGACCTACAGACACTACAGACCTACAGACACATACATACACTACAGACCTACAGACACATACAGACCCTACAGACACCTACATACACATACAGACCTACAGACACATATAGACCTACATATACTACAGACCTACAGACACATACAGACCTACAGACACCTACATACACTACAGACCTACAGACACACATAGACCTACAGACGCATGCAGACCTAAACACCTACATACACTACAGACACCTGCATACACTACAGACCTACAGACACATATAGACCTACATATACTACAGACCTACATAAACTACAGACCTTCACATTAGTGACTCATTATTCATTCACTCTCACATTTTCCCTCTGGTGCTGTTAAGCTACATTTGTATCGAATGTATGAATGTATGTATATATATATATATATATATATATATATATATATATAAATGTTCCTCTCGCCCCACGTGGGCGGTGTTTCCTTCAGACTCGGGTCCTCTACCAGAGGCCTGGGAGCCTGAGGGTTCTGCACAGGATCTTAGCTGTTCCTAGCAATGCGCTCTTTTGTACAGAGATCTCTGATGTTGTTCCTGGTATCTGCTGGAGACATTCTCCCAGCTTGGGGGTCACTGCCCCTAGTGCTCCCATCACTACTGGTACCACTGTTGCCTTCATACTCCACATTTTCTCTAACTCCTCTTTCAGCCCTTGGTATTTCTCAAGCTTCTCATGTTCTTTCTTTCTGATGTTGCTATCACTGGGGACTGCTACATCTATCACCACCACTGTCTTCTCATGTTTATCCACCACCACTATGTCAGGCTGATTGGCCATCACCATCTTGTCAGTCTGGATCTGGAAGGAACAGGATCTTGGCCTGTTTGTTCTCTGTCACCTTTGGGGGGTTCTCCCATCTTGACCCTGGGACCTCCAGTCCATACTCTGTACAGATGTTCCTGTACAGTATGCCTGCTACCTGGTTATGCCTCTCCATGTATGCCTTGCCTGCCAGCATCTTACAGCCTGCTGTGATGTGCTGGACTGTTTCAGGGGCTTCTCTACACAGTCTACACCTGGGGTCCTGTCTGATGTGGTAGACCCCGGCCTCTATTGCTCTGGTGTTCAGGGCTTGTTCTTGTGCAGCCATGAGTAGTACCTCTGTGCTGTCCTTTAGTCCAGCCTTTTCCAGCCACTGGTATGTCTTTTCCATATCAGTCACTTCCTCAATTTGCCGATGGTACACGCCATGCAAGGGTTTGTCCTTCCATGATAGCCCCTCTGGTTCCTTGACCTTACTGGGCTTTTGTTTCCTGAGGCATTCACTTAGCAGTTGGTCATTGGGGGCCATTTTCTTGATGTATTCCTGGAGGTTTGCCGTGTCCTCCTGGACAGTAGTTCTGACATTTACTAGTCCTTGGCCCCCTTCCTTTCGCTTAGTGTACAGCCTCAGGACACTGGACTTGGGGTGGAACCCTCCATGCATGGTAAGGAGTTTCCTTGTCTTGATATCAGTGGCTTGTATCTCTTCCAGTGGCCAGGATATTATCCCAGCTGGGTATCTGATTACTGGCAGGGCATAGGTGTTAATGGTCTGTATCTTATTTTTGCCGTTCAGCTGACTTTTCAGGACCTGCCTTACCCTCTGTAAGTATTTGGCTGTGGCTGACTTCCGAACTGCCTCCTCATGATTACCATTTGTCTGTGGGATCCCTAGGTATTTGTAACTTTCCTGCACATCTGTGATGTTCCCTTCAGGTAGGTCAACCCCTTCAGTTGTGATCACCTTTCCTCTTCTAGATATCATCCGCCCACATTTATCTAGTCCCAATGACATCCCAATGTCTTTGCTGTAGATCCGGGTGAGGTGAATTAGGGAATCAATGTCACGCTCATTCTTGGCATACAGCTGGATGTCATCCATGTAGAGGAGGTGGTTGATGGATGTTCCACTTCGGAACTGGTATCCGAAGCCACTCTTTGAGATGATCTGGCTGAGGGGGTTTAGGCCTATGCAGAATAGCAGGGGGGACAGAGCATCTCCTTGGTAAATGCCACATCTGATGCTCACTTGTGCAATTGGCTTTGAGTTGGCCTCCAGAGTTGTCTTCCACAGCCTCATTGAGTTCTGGATGAACTTTCTTAGTGTCCTGTTGATGTTATACAGTTTTAAGCATTCCATTATCCATGTATGTGGCATTGAGTCATAGGCTTTCTTGTAGTCAATCCAGGCAGTGCACAGGTTGGTGTTCCTCGTCTTGCAATCTCGGGCAATTGCCCTGTCAACCAGTAGCTGGTGTTTGGCTCCCCTGGTGTTGTTGCCTATTCCTTTCTGTGCTCTGCTCATGTATTGCTCCATGTGCCTACTCATCTTAGTTGCTATGATGCCTGATAGAAGCTTCCATATGGTGCTGAGGCAGGTTATAGGCCGGTAGTTAGACGGTATTGTTCCCTTCTGGGGGTCCTTCATTATGAGGACTGTCCGGCCCTGGGTTAGCCACTCTGGGTGGTTTCCCGATATCAGCAGCTGGTTCATCTGTGCTGCTAGGCGTTCATGGAGTGCTGTCAGTTTCTTAAGCCAGTAGGTATGAATCATGTCGGGCCCTGGTGCTGTCCAGCTCTTCATTTTGGACACTCTGGTTTGGATGTCTGCTAGTGTGATGACTACTGGGTCTTGTTCTGGGAGTTGGCTGTGCTCTGCCTGTAAGTCTGTCAGCCATTGGGCATTGGTGTTATGTGTTACCTCCTTCTCTAAGATGCTCTTCCAGTATTGCTCAGTCTCAGCCCTGGAGACTATATATATATATATATATATATATATATATATATATATATATATATATATATATATATATATATATATATATATATATATGACTGTTAAATTATTACATTCTTTACAGGGTTACTTTGAATTAATTTCTATCTATCTATCTATCTATCTATCTATCTATCTATCTATCTATCTATCTATCTATCTATCTATCTATCTATCTATCTATCTATCTATCTATCTATCTATATATATATATATATATATATATATATATATATATATATATATATATATATATATAACATCAGTGATGTTAGCATCAGTCCTAATGTCTCAGAGGAGTTGGATATGATCAAGAATCAATGTTTCTGTGTGATCAATCGGACCTGATCAGTGTTTCCTGTCGTTTAATTCTATGAAGCCTGACTTCCTCCATCACCTTCTGACTGATGACCTTTCCAGTGTTTTCCTTCCAACCTGAGGGAAACAACCACTGACACTCAGATAATCAGCTTCGGCCACCGCTTTAATCAGCCTATTGATCTGGGGACATATTGATCGGCTGGACGGGCAGTAAAGGGTCCAGCAGAAGGTTTAGATGTGTTAGTCTGGACAGATGTGTCCTGTGGAAGAGTCACATCCTTCACTTCTGATCCTCACACACAAGGGTTGACATGACTGGAACATCTTTATGAACTAGTGTCAACTGGTAAAAATATTAATGTGACTGGATTTCATTTCATTTTTGTTTTCATCTTCATCTTTTTTGTCTAAAATTTATTTTGTTTTTGATTCAATTTTCTGGTCATTTTTACTCGTAAGAAAACTATGGATGTGCAATGATATCCAATGACACTGGCATTTATAAATAAAAACATGATTTTACTACTACAGAAGGCAATGTTATAATTAAAAAATATAAAGCATTTCTACTAAAAACATGAGATTATCAATAAAAAAGTAACATTATCAAGAAAAACATATCAATAAAAAATTAATGTTATGGATAAAAACATGACAGTACTGCTGAAAATATGGTTCTATTGCTAAAGTATAAAAAAAGACATTACTTACAAAAAATTGCATGATTGCTAAAAATATGACATCACTAAAGCACGTCCCAATAATGTTAAAAATATAACATTATCACTAAAAATGTGTTCTATATTTCCCAGATTTTGTTTCTACTGTTTTTATATAGTGTGTAAACTATAAAATAAAACTGCAGTCTTGGTTCGTGGATGTACACTATTGTGTTTCGAATGACTTCATGTGCCGCCTGCTGCAACCGTCGCCGTGACAACCAATGTGCTGACTGTATTGTGATGTTTGTGATTGCTCAGTGAGGGTGAAGGGAGGATATTCCAGAAATAGAAAAAGCTCAGAATGGAGAATTATTTCACTGTAAAGGCTGGTTTCATAACTGGCCTGGAGGAAGTCGAACTCGTCTGCTCCCTTTTCCACTTCCCCTTTTTACCCATAATTCACTGCTGTGACTCCAGTGTATTTAACCCTCGATGTTCCTCCTGTCAGGTCATGTTTGTTATGAAACACTGGAGTGTTTTCTCTGTGTGTGGGAGGTGTTGTTATTACAGACCCCTGATGATGATGATGATGATGATGTGGTGATGAAGAAGATGATGATGATTATGATGATGACGGGGTTACAGTATGCTCAGTAAACAAGGTGTAGCCGTGCTCCAGAGGTGGTCAAAGTACTCACATTCTGTACTGCAGTACAAATACATCTACTGGTGTAAAAAGTAGAAGTACTGATTCAACTCCTTTACTGAAGTAAAAGTTAAAAAGTACACATTCTCAACTTTAATAAAGTAAAAACGAAAACTGCATTTTTTTGTTTTTGCTATGGATGAAATCATACTTATTTAAGTATAAAAACATAGAAACATTTAAAAAAAATATCCAAAAATAAAGCCTTTAAGTTAGTGTGTAGACGATGTGTTTTACTGGGTCATGGTTCTGAGTTCAGTGGGTATGGACAGTTTAAAATACAGGATAATTATGAAAAAACGTTTTAAATTGTGGGATAAAATGTTAAAATGATGATATATTAAGTCACAATTATAGATTTATGACTTATCTTTCATACTGTCACATTTGTCTAGTTGGAAAAAGTAATGAGTCTATTCTGAGAATGTAAAGAGTATAAAGTACAGATATTTATATAAATGTAAAGAGTATAAAGTACAGATATTTCTATAAATGTAAAGAGTATAAAGTACAGATATTTCTATAAATGTAAAGAGTATAAAGTACAGATATTGTATTTATACGAAAGTGTTGGTAGTAAAAGTAAAAGGTTGTCAGAAAAAATCCTCCAGTAAAGTACAGATACCTAAACAAAATACTTAAGTACAGTAATGAAGTACTTTTACTCAAGTACTTCCACCTCTGCTGTGGTCACATGCTTGACTCAGAAAACTCATTTTCCCACTAATCAGAATGAGTCACGGTGTTGTCAGAGGGTTCTCCTCAGGCTCAGCTGTTCTCTGGAGAACGTCACGTAGAAGAAACAAAGTTTATAGCAGTGGTGGAAAACAGGCGTCCATTAGTCTGTTCAGCCAGTTCAGTCAGTTCCTCCTCCAAACGTCACACAACATGGAAACATAGGGAAATGAAAGAACTGGAACCACAAAGAGTTAAAACAGGGGTCTCAAACATGCGGTCCGGGGTCCAAATGCGACCTGCCAACAGTTCTAATGTGGCCCGTGGGATGAAGAGCATAACGTATTAAATGACTCCATATCTTTCCAGTTTTGTCTTTGACTATAAATGATGACAACTTCAAATTTGTGTCATGGTTTTACTGCAAAAAATAATAGAATAGAAGTACTTCATTGATCCCACAGTTGGGAAATAGGTTGATTTCAGGTGACGTCACATTGCTACTGTATATATGTGATATTAATCATATGATATACTGGGCTCAGTTGGTAGAGCGGATCTTCCAATAACTGCAGGGTTTGCATCCCAGCTCTGGCTGTTCACATGCCAAAGTGTCCTTGGGCAAAACACTGAACCCTGAATTAGGGCGTATTCACATGGTAAAGTCCAGACCAAGGTTTGGACCAGAACCTTTTTTTTGCCTTTTCACACTGTACTTATAATCCAGACTTTATTTACAGTCTTCATTCACACTGTATTGAATCAAATGGACCAACGGACTTTAGAACGTCATGTCGTCAATGCGTGTACAGCGTGCGTCTCTCTATACTCGACCCTGATTGGTTAGTAGATGAGCGTGCTACACTGTTGCAGGAAGTGCTCCCAGATAATGGACCCAGTTACTAGTTTCATAATTTTTGCCCTATTTTGTCAATGTTGCCAACTCTGGTACCAGTGTTCCCACCAGCGGCTTGTCTCCAATTCAGTCTTTATAGAATCATCCGACCAAATTTCAATGAAATACCTGGTTTCCTCGTCTCCCTGTGTATTCCCGCAACTCATGCTTGGACGTTGACTAGATTCCGCGCACGTGACTGTGACGTAATTGGTCCGATAGTCCGGACTTTCCTCAACAGACGTTTCACACTATGCACCAGCGAACCTTGGTCCGGACCGAGACCTCAGCTCGGACCAAAGACTCGGTCTTTAGTCCGGACCAAGGTTCGGGGGAGGTTTCACACTTGTCAATAAGGTTCTAACTTTCCTGGAAAGTCCGAAAGTCCGGATTTTCTGAGTGCAATGTGAATAGACCCTTAGTCTCCCAGTAGGACTGACAGAACCTTAGAACCTACTTGTGTATGAGTGTGTGTGAATGGGTGAATGTGAGGCTAAATAAAGAGCTTTGAACCATGAAGGTGGAAAAGAACTATAGAAGTGCAGAACATTTATCATTATAGTCACGTGACTGAAACCTTCTTATTGCTTCGTGACAACAGCAGCATTTAACTTATAAGTCAAACAGTCAAACAGTGGGGGTGTAAAGGTAAGGTGTAGTGTCATTAAAGTGTCCATAGTACTGCAGTAAACTACAGTGTCCCAGTTATTTACAGGAAGTGCAGAGTGAACAGCAGCAATGAGATGTGATTATGATTTATTGAACAGTACGATAGTTTGTTGGGGTTGGGGGAGTCACCTGCTGAACTGAACCTATTGAACAACTGGTTCCGCTCGTTTGATCTTTCATGGCCCCCAGACGTCTGTACATATTGACATTTACAAACTGTCCTTTAACAATAAAATATGAACAACCTGAAATGTTTAAAGAAAATTAGACATAATTGTAACCATTTTCTGCTTCTGTTACTAAGACTTTAGTGTCTTTGTAGAACTGATCCATAATTAAACACATGACTAATGATAAACTGAGGCAGAATATTGATGAAATTTACCTGATTTTACTGATGAAATTAAATTTTTTTTAGATCTTTTTCGTAATTTAATTGGGTCTTTTTAGCACTAAAACAATGACATAAATGTGTAGTTGTCATTATTTATAGGTTATTATGTTTTCATTTTACTGGTCTGACCCATTGGAGATCAAATCAGACTAAATGTGGAAAATGATGAACATGAGTTTGTGACCTCTGGGTTAAAGGTTAAAGGTTAATGATATCTGAATAAACTTTTGCTTCATTTTCTCTCTTGTATCATTTTTATCTTGTGCATCTTTTGCATAATTCTAGCATTTTGCATTTTTTTTGTCTTCTGCGTGATTAAATCTTTTTGCACCACTTTTGTCTTTTATGTCTTCAGTGTTTTTGTTAGGTTTCCTCTTTTATGTCTTTAGCATTTTGTTTGGTTTCGTCTTTTACGTTTTTATGGTTTCTGTTCAGTTTCGCTTTTTACATCTTTAGAATTTTTGTTAAGTTTCCTCTTTTACAACTCTAGTTTTTCTGGTCGGTTTTGTCTTTTATGTTTTTAGTGTTTCTGTTCAGTTTCGTATTTTATGTCTTTAGCATTTTTCTTCGGTTTCGTCTTTTATGTCTTCAGTGTTTTTGTTTGGTTTCTTCTTTCACGTCTTTAACATTTTTCTTCGGTTTCGTCTTTTACATCTTGAGCATTTTTGGTCGGTTTTGTCTTTTATGTCTTTAGGGGTTTTGTTCGGTTTTCGTCTTTTACGTCTTTAGCATTTTTGTTCGGTTTCGTCTTTCACGTCTTTAGCATTTTTGTTCGGTTTTCGTCTTTTACGTCTTTAGCATTTTTGTTGAGTTTCGTCTTTTAAGTCTTTAGCATTTTTGTTCGGTTTCGTCTTTTACGTCTTTAGCATTTTTTTCGGTTTCGTCTTTTACGTCTTTAGCATTTTTGTTCGGTTTCGTCTTTTACGTCTTCAGCATTTTTGTTCAGTTTTGTCTTTTAAGTCTTTAGCATTTTTGTTCAGTTTCGTCTTTTTTGTCTTTAGCATTTTTGTTCGGTTTCGTCTTTTACGTCTTTAGCACTTTTGTTCGGTTTCGTCTTTTACGTCTTTAGCATTTTTGTTCGGTTTCGTCTTTTACATTTTTAGCATTTTTGTTTGGTTTCGTCTTTTATGTCTTTAGCATTTTTGTTCGGTTTTCGTCTTTTATGTCTTTAGCATTTTTGTTTGGTTTTCGTCTTTTACGTCCTTAGCATTTTTTTTTTCAGTTTCGCCTTTTACGACTTTAGCATTTTTGTTTGGTTTCGTCTTTTTTGTCTTTAGCATTTTTGTTCGGTTTCGTCTTTTACGTCTTTAGCATTTTTGTTGAGTTTCGTCTTTTAAGTCTTTAGCATTTTTGTTCGGTTTTCGTCTTTTACGTCCTTAGCATTTTTTTTCAGTTTCGTCTTTTACGTTTTTAGCATTTTTGTTTGGTTTCGTCTTTTACGTCTTTAGCATTTTTGTTCGGTTTCGTCTTTTTTGTCTTTAGCATTTTTGTTCGGTTTCGTCTTTTACGTTTTTAGCATTTTTGTTCGGTTTCGTCTTTTTTGTCTTTAGCATTTTTGTTCGGTTTCGTCTTTTACGTCTTTAGCATTTTTGTTTGGTTTCGTCTTTTACGTCTTTAGCATTTTTGTTTAGTTTCGTCTTTGACATAGTTTCATACTTGACATTTTCATGGCTTTGATCTTCAGTAATTGTAATAATTAACTTCTTCATACAAAGAGAAAGCTCCACTCATCTTTCAAGTCAGAGTAAATGACTTTGCTGGATTCTACCGCCCCCCCCCCCCCACACACACACACAGACACACACACACACACACACACACACACACACACACACACACATACACACACACACCCCACCTCCACCCCCTCTGGGTTCACATGCAACAGTGTAATCAGGGTTGAGTAACTTCAGTGTTGCGTAATTCTTTACTTTCCCTGGGACTGATGTAGAAACTGCAGTGAAAAAAAGTCCTACAACAGCTTCATCTAATTCCCGCTTCCATCTCCCACAAAGAACAACAAACCTCAACAACCCAACCCCCCCCCCCCCCAAACACACACACACACACACACTGGTTTCCATGTCTTGTGAGGACCAAGTTTGTAATCATCACTTGTAGGTGAAGTATTCATTGAGTGATGAGTGTAAACACTTGTCTTTTTTCAATAAATAAATAAATACTTTGAAATAATATTTATAAAAAATGTGAAAAAGTAAAATAATTTAGAAAAAACAATAATGATGAAACAATAAAATAAATGGAAAAAAATAACCATCTTTAGAACAATAAATACAAAAGGTTATAAAAATGGAAAAATATGAAAATAACTACAATCGATAAATAATATTTAATATTTTAAAAATAAACTAATAATTTGAAAAAAAGGAAATGAAACACATCTTGAAACCTTAAAAATAATACATGTTTCGCGTTACACTTGTTTACTTCATGCTTTATGGGGACATCAAGAAAAAATAAGTTCATGTGTTTACAGGGGACATTATTTGCATTCTTCACACAGATTTCACCTACATTTATATTTAAGCCTTGTGGGGACCTGAATATTGGTCCCCATAATGTGAGAGGTCCCCATGGTGTGACTGTGTAAAGACATCAATGTCCCCATAAAGCACACACACCCTCTGTGGTAATACGTAGTTGCCGTTGGCTTTCGCTAAAGTACTGACTTCACCCGTCTGCATCTCCTCGGCCTCCGCCACCACATTGGCCCCGCCCCCTCAGACAGAAAAATGCTCACATGTGTAGTTTGTGTCCTGGGGGGGTGGATGGAGGAACAGTAACAGTTGGTGTGCATGTGTGCGCTGTCGACTTGTGCCAACATGTTTGTGCTTCTCATAGCACCCGCGCTGGAACGCTTTGTGTTCGTGGATCTGCCAGCGCTGTGTGAAAGGTCAAAGGTTACCCTGCATATTGTCCCAATATGGAAGCCGCTCTTCCACACAAAGGCCGGCCACAGTGAAGCCTTTGTGAGGCTTTGTGAGACCCGGGTCAGGTTGACGGCGCCGGCTTTAGAACCTGTAGAAGCTTTAGAACAAAGAGCAGAGCGTCATCACCTGATGAAACACACATTTATCCATTAAAACATATGATGTTACCAATAAAAAAAGGATGATGTTATCAATACAAGTATATGATATATCAATAAAAATATCACAACAATAAAATATATGGTGTTATAAAAAAACATATGACATTATCAACAACAGTTTAATAAAAACTTGATGTTATCAAAGAATATCACATCATCAATAAAACATATTATAAAAAATATATGTTATTAATAAAAACATGATGTTATCAATAAAACATTTTTATATTTATATATATATATATATACCGTAATATACCGTAATATACCGACTATAGAGCGCACCTGATTATTAGCCGCACCCACCTCATTCTAAGAGGAAACCCGATTTTGTACATACACAAGCCGCACATGTATATAAGCCGCATGTGCCCACATTAAAACATGTAACACAAACACAAAATTAACCCAAATCCGACTTCAAGTCCCGCCAATGAAACTAAATGTCCTTCATTAACCCTTGTGCGGTCCTTCGTGAAAGGCACACTGGCTGTGTCCTACAATCGGGTCTTAAAAACCCAGATTCCAAAGTTCAGTTCCATAGACTCATCACCCCACCCCCCAAGGATATATTACTGTTTTCAGTAGTAAGCAATGGCATCCTACAGTACGTATAAAAAGGTACATTTGTGAACCACCGGGTCTCTTTGACCCGAAGGACCGCACAAGGGTTAAAGTCCACAGTCCAAAAATCACAGCCGGCAAAATGAACGGAAAATGATACTTAAGGTTTGATGCAGACCTGCAGAGTCCGGGTCCCGTTGAAAGTAATCCAAGGAAAAAAAAGTGTATATTTCCAAAGGTAAGGGAGGGAAAAATATATATCCACTATTGTCCGCCACGTCCACAAACAGGTGGCTGGTCGCCGCCTCGCCTCATCTATCGCAGAGTCAGCGATAACTTTAATCTTTGGCAGAGAGTTCAGGTCAAACTCCTCCGTGCCAACGTGCAAAAGAAATCCACAGGGTCTGGTCGAGCCTCTGTCTTCTCTCACACACCGACGCGGGTTTTTCTTTAAGCAACTTTTTACCCCCTCTTCACCTGTGCGTCACCTTTACCGGTCCCACTTAAACCCGTTTGTTCCGCCCCTCCTTTTTCATTCAGTCTTCCTCGACGCATATTCCACCGGTCTAAATCTTACCTTTTCTACTCGAGCGCCGCTGGCGGCCGTTAGGACAATTACATAAATTGGCCGCATCACTGAATAAGCCGCAAGGTTGAAAGTTTGGGAAAAAAGTAGCGGCTTATAGTCCGGAATTTACGGTATATATATATATATATATATATATATATATGACAGCAATAAAAAACACACACACACACACAAGGTGATTAGAATAATCTCACACAACCAATGTTGGAGAAGATGAACAAAACACTGCGTCTCTTTTCATGGAGTACTTCAGCCACTCTGTTTCTACACCACCCGCTACTGAACCATCTGGTTTTTTTCCTGTGAAAAGGCGTTTAGGATACATTTTAAGGGTCACCAGGGATTCTATGAGATTATTGTCATCACAGTATGTGTGTGTGTGTGTGTGTGTGTGTGTGTGTGTGTGTGCAGAGTCACATCATGCTATAACTCAATGAATACTTGAGATATCACCATGAAGTTACATGGACACATTCATATAGCTAATGCACATCAAATGCAATGATCCATTTGAGTAAAGGTCAAAGGTCATGGTCACTATTACCTAAACGGTCAAAATCACATTATTGGCTCTAATTCAAGAACGTTTTTTCATAGATATTTAAGATTGGTACAAATAAGGGGGAGGTTAGGCATTCTCTAAATACTTGTTGACTTTGAATTTGTTTGACTTTGCTGCTCATAGTAGTAACTGCGAAGGAACATTTCTATTGACAGAAGCTAAATCCATTGAAAGCGCATCATTACAAAACAACAAATCAGATTTTCAAAAATAGGTTTTAACACATTTTGAATTAAGGACTTTTTATGCCCTTTAAAAAAAGATGTGTTAAAGTGTAGTGGCCTGGGGTTTATTTATTTATTCATCATTCATTTAAGCTGTTGCCCCCAGCCTATGACAACATGGGCGGACCCATGATAGGGCGGGGCCCGTGTCACTCAATCCTGCTGGGTCTTGCTGTTAATACTCCTGGATTAAAAAAAATGTTATTCCATTTTTCATCACATTTCTGTGTTTATAGTACATATAAATAAAACCTAATGATTAAAACTAGCACAGATTTAGTCTTTTTTTTTTTCATCATTTTTGTGGTAATTTCTTTACAAACTTTACGCTCGGACATTCCTTGTGCTATTTATCAACATTTCCTAATGTAAATATTCTCCCTGGTGATATTTAGTGCATTTTTTGTGGTGTTTCCTGTCGTAAATCGTTGAGGGTTCATTTGTAACACAATGAAAACCATGTGGCTGAGCTCCAGCTGTTATTAGAGGATGGAGAGGAAGAGATTGAGTTGCTAGGAAGAGGTGGGGAGTGTATAAAAGGATAGAAATGGAAGCGAGGGGTGGGGGGGGTGTTCTGCTGTAAAAGCCTGTTATGCAACCCCGTTTCTATGGCTGCAGTGTTGCATCTGTTTAAAACGGACCAGGAAAAACAGCTTTGCTAATTAGTGCTGGGTTTGTCCTGAGGGTCCCGGTCTCCCCCAATCACACGGCGGCGGTGTCCTCTCCCCGGCGACAGTGTTGCTAAGCAGATGATGTGACTCAGGAACACACACTGTTGTTGTTCTGGTGGTATGAAGCTGCATTCTGGCTCCGCCTCTTCCACATTTACGGGAACAGTGTAGTGTTGAGATGTCGTCTTCCACCAGGATCGAGGATGTTAGTTTTTTTTTTTTTATTATTTTATTTTATTTTGGCACATAGGAGGTTTACAGCAGCGCAGGGTGTGGTTTCCACACTCGGGTGCTTCCTTTGTGGTGGGACTTTATGAGTCTGGATCTGTTTCCTGAGTCTCAGATAAGGACCACCCACCATGACTCCCCCCCCCCCCCCCCCCCAACGCCAACTCTTATTATTCAGCAGTTATCTACAGCAACAACACGAAAAAAGACACACATAAACAAACTAACATAAATAAACACAAATTTGAATATGAATAATAAATCAATGGCAGAACCTGACACATCGCTAAAAATGTAGGCCTTATGTCGCCAAAAATATATGATGGAGAGGATGTAAACACTGTAAACAAATATTACTGCTAAAAAAATCTATATTTCTATTGCTATAAACAAGTGACGTTAGCACTAAAAGTGTCATTATTAGCAAAAAATATGACATTATTGCTGTATAAAATTACGCTATTGCTAAAAATATATGTTGGTATTGCTATAAACAAGTGACATTAGCATTAAAAAAATTATTTCTATAAACAAATTATGTTTTTCCTTTCCAAAATATGCTGATATTGTTATAAACAAGTGATGTTAGCACTACAAATGTCATTATTAGCAAAAATATGACATTTTTGCTGCAAAATAATTGCAGTATTGCTAAAAAATATACATTGGCTAGTGCTATAAACAAGTGACATTAGCACTAAATATGTCATTATTGGCAAAAATATGACATTATTGCTGTAAACAAATTACATTGTTGCTAAAATATATATATTTATATTGCTATAAACAAGTGACATTAGCACTAAATATGTCATTATTGGCAAAAATATGACATTAATGGTGTAAACAAATTACATTGTTGCTAAAATATATATATTTATATTGCTATAAACAAGTGACATTAGCACTAAATATGTCATTATTGGCAAAAATATGACATTAATGGTGTAATCAAATTATGTTATTGGTTAAAAAATGTTGCTATTGCTATAAACAAGTGATGTTCGCACTAAAAATGACAGTATATATATGATGTGGTCAACATAATAAATGAGGTTTTTGCTAATGATCCTTAGTGCTTTAATACACTGCTATTTTTCAACATTTCTCAAACAGTATAAAGAAGACGGAGTAAATCATCAACAGAAATAGATGGTGTATGTGGATAACAGGCGGGCGGGGCTAACTGTTTCCATGCAGCCCCTCAGCTTCTCTTTTATCTTCATTGTTCTGCTAATTGTTCTAGAGTCTCTTCAGAGGTTAATCCGAGCCCAAACCAGGCGAGTGCGAGTAACCTGAGCCCCTCCAGATTGGATGTTGAGGTTGTTCAATTAGGTCAGGCAGCACTAAAGCCATGCCTCATGGAAGCACTCAGCAGCCAAACGCTCCATCTCCCGCTTGTTGAAAAGGAAAGAGGACATCGGGGCTGCCTTTCATTGTTTCTCGGGGCTAATGGGCTCCATCCCCGACCGTGAATGGAAGGTATTTGTGAGAGAGTGTGATGCATTATTTAAGCGTAAACACGGTGGAGACAGGGAGGCCGGCGGTGGAGGGCTGCGATCGATCGTGACAGGCCTGGAGGAGACATGCACACCTCCCTAAAGTGTCTGGGGGTTCTCTCAACGCGCCCACAAATCTACTTTTATTGCTCTGGCTTTGGAGTCTTCAGTGCCGCTATATGGCGTCATACGACTGTCAAAAACACAAGAGCTCAAATACAAATATAACAAGCACACAATCAAGAATTGGGGACGTAGAAACGTAAAAGTGAGAGGTCAAAAATAATCTTGCGGCGAATAAAATTTTAATGTGGAACATGTACGTTGGGACAGAGTGCAGATGTGGAAGCTGTAGCTACTTTTTTTTTTCATCTCGTTCAATCATTTTTCCAACCGGAAATACGTAATGAGTGACTGTGTCCGAAATCACCCTCTACTCCCTACATAGGGAAATCAATGTTGTGCTACATAGTGAATTCAGTTGAAAACACTACTACGGTGCTGTTTTCATTGCGTCATCATCGCCGAACGATTAAAACATAACAGTGTCGTCTCCCAAAACGTTTTATTTTTTTACTGTCTGTGCGATAAAATAAAAAAAATTTAGTAAACTTGGCTCACAACTGTTTTACTGTTATTAACTGTTTACTGTTATTTAACAGCTCCTGTAGCTCTGCTGGTATGGCATCCAATCCCAACCTGTCCGTGTTTCCTTTAATCTTAAATGTCTTTGTCCTGTGGTCATTTTTTGATTTGTGCAATGCATGATGGGATATTGTGCTTTGGTTAGTGACTATTGATATCCACTACATTTCACGGTGGATTGGGGGATCCATTGAGTGCACTCTATAGTGATTATAAATAGTTCACTAAAGATTTGGACACCCTATACAGTGCACTACAGAGGAGTTAGGGAGTGATTTTGGACACTCGATACTCGACAAGATGATAGCGAATTGAAAGTTTCAAGTTGTGCATGCGCACTACAAACTGATATAACTTTCCTTTGAAACTGTAATACTTGAGCTTTACAACTGGAGCACAAAGTTCATATGTCACAAGAATGTTTTAAAACTTTTCTCCTGGCTCCATGACGGTGATCTGACAACTACCTAGCCTGAAAATGATATGAACTCATAGTCTGGATACAATCCATAAACTGAGCTGAAGCGTACGGGTGGTATCAACGGCTGTCTTTCAAACTGCTCAGCACATAATAGACCAGTGCTATGACCAATCAGAGCAAAGAACAATGTGACGTATACAAGTCTAAACTAGCGTCTATCTGGTTGTTTTAACATCCTATAGGCTAGGCTAATTAATGTTAACATGATGCTAACAGTGGCGGAAAAATATACAACTGGGTCCGTTTACATCTTGCTTATCGAACCATAGACTGTATATAAGTTCGTACTTCTTCTGCAATCTACACTGTCACACAACGCTGTCGTCATTGTGCTAAGCCCACCTACAACCTCACTACACAAATGGAGTGTTGTGATTGGATCTGTTAACTGGAACCAGTCCTGGCTGAGGCTCTATGGACCAACGATTCAGACAAAAAGTATTTTTTGCCACTAGAGGCGAGCTAGTTTACTAGGCTAATGTCTACCAGGCTAATATATACCAGCATTTAATGAAGACATGCACCGATGCTGAATGGAGATGGTAGTGCACATGAGTTGCTTGTATAATTTTGATCAGCAATCTCTTTATTTTTTTTTATTACATTTTTATTTGTTAGAAATCATCGCACAAAATTTGTTTAACAAAATACATAACATTCTGCCAGAGGTGATGACATGGAGATAATAGTAGAGAAAAATAAATAAACAGCAAGAGAAATGAGAATAGAAATGACATGAATGCAGCACAAAAAAAGAGTTTGACAGTTTTTTTATTAAGAGAACAGGATATGGACATGATAACGATTTATGTAAATGGACAATAAAGGTTGGCTTTACATTTAGACATTTTGACTTGTGTGTGTATAAAGTGCTTGGATTTCGATCGGCAATTGTCTTGTCGTGACGTATTTACGGTTGTAAAAATGATTGAGTGAGAGAAAAAATTTAAAAGAGGGAGGGAGAGAGAGAACAAGTTGGAAGAGAGAGGAGCGAGTAACTACAGCTTCCACATCTGCGCTCTGTTCCAACGTACATGCTCCGCATTCAATTCCTAATCCTGTTCTCGTTATATTTGTATTTGAGTCATATGACGCCATACCGGCAGCCGATCAGGGAAGGACGGCTTAGCACAGATAGCCTGAGGCTGTCCTGTCCCACCACACCATTAGCGCTAGCAATCGATCATTCATCACCGGTCACTAAGAGAGAAAAACAAGCAGGTGAAAGATAAAAACCAAGGGAGGTGGGTGGGGATGTTAGCCTTGGCACCTAGCATATGACATTATCATTAAACACACAATGTTATCACAAAACATGTGACATTGTCAGTACACATATGACATTAACATGACATGACAACAATAGCATCATATTTATGACATTGGAGGCACTTGTAATCACAAAACAAGTGGCATTATTACTAAAACACATGACATTATCATAAACATATGGTGTTATTGGTAAACCTCACTGAAACAGTTAAATCTCACTAAAACACAGTTAAAACCTCATTAAAACACAGTTAAAACCTCACTAAAACACAGTTAAAATCTCATTAAAACACAGTTAAAATCTCACTAAAACACAGTTAAAACCTCACTAAAACACAGTTAAAACCTCACTAAAACACAGTTAAAACCTTACTAAAACACAGTTAAAACCTCATTAAAACAGTTAAAAACTCACTAAAATGCAGTTCAACAGTTGAACAAACATTATCAATAAATTAAATATTTAATGTTAACCTCATGATGCCATTGTTAATCATACCACATTATCACTAAACACAGGATATTATTGCTTAAATCCAACGATATTACTAAACATGACACTATTGTTAACATATGTTATTCATTCATCAGTAAAAACATAATGTTATATAGTAGTAGTAGTAGTAATAGTAGTAGTAGTAGTAGTAGTAGTAGTAGTAGTAGTTATAGTAGTAATAGTAGTAGTAGTAGTATTACACACTTGTGTTATTTTGACATATGTGACCCTCCAGCACAAAACCAGTCAATTGGGTCAAATTTCAGAAATAAAGATTTTATATTTATCTGAAAGCTTATTAAAAATGCTTGCGTGATACTAATTCAAACAATCAGAGGCCGTTTTTCAACATCGCCCCAGCAACAAGGGATTTTGTTTACTCAAGAGGGTTTTGTTCTGAGGCCTCCCATTGGTTCAAATCTATAATTATGTAGATTTATATTTAACGGCTGTCTAGAGGGAATCTCGATCTTTCCAACGGTACCAAACATGATGGCAAAATACCTAGCATGAGTTTAAAAAAAAGTCATGTTTTGAGCCGATTTTTCGGCTTTTTGTTTTAGACTTAATTACTGTCAGTCAGTTTTCCTTCCGAAAAGGCAGGATTTGAAGCACTTATGGTAAGAATTTCACAAAAAGTCATAGTTAGAAGTGTTCAGGAGACATTTTACTTGGATTTTATGCATAAACTTCAAGTTCGATAATTGTGACCCATATGACGTATTTGAGGCTACAGCTAGAAATACTGCTATGAGACTGAACCACTGGTTGTGTTGTGGAGGGTCACATATAGTAACATCTGTAAAGTTCTGTGCATGTATCCAATGGAAAAATGACTAGTGACAGTAGTGCTACCACCTAACATATGACATTATCGCTAAACACAATTGTATTATAGCTAAATACACAACATTACCACGAAAAGTAATATCGCAAAACGTGACATTCTCGCTGTACATATGACATTATCGTAAACATGACATTATTGTTAAACACAACATAATCACAAAAAAATCGTGACATTACTATTAAAACATGACGTGATCATAAACACATGGTGTTATTGTTAAACACACATTATCAATAAACAAGTGGCGTTATCACAAAACACATGTTATCGCTAAATGCACAACATTACCACTAAACATGTGATATTATTGCAAAACATGTGACATTGTTAAACACAACATAATCACAAAACAATTGTGATGAATAGGAAACAACATGTATCTTAATTGTTATTCATCCTACGGGCCAGATTGGACTCTTTGGTGGGCTGGATTTGGCCCCCGGACCTTATGTTTGACACCTGTGGTGTAGGTCATATTGGTCTGTATGTGGAACCTGAACTAAAATGAGTTCCACAGCCTTGACTTTAGAATTTTTTGGCAAAATTCATCCCAGGGGCCTGGAATCTTTTACGGGCCACATTTGGCCCCTAGGCTGCATGTTTTAAAGGTAATAACCTGGTTAGTGTATGTGTATGTGTGTGGGGTGGTGGTGGTGATGGTGCTGGGGTTGGGGGGGGGGGGTGGACTGTGTCACACGGCTCTTGGTCGACTGGAAAAAACCCTGTCAGGTTTTATTTGGGAACAGTCCACGGCCTGTTCAGTCAGGAGGAATTGAAACGTTTGAGGAGGAGAGAGAGAAGAAAAGTAATGAGAAAAACTTTGTGAAAGAGGTCGAACGAGCTGCCCCCCCACCACCACCCCCCACATCCCCCCCGTACATTCCTCTCCCCTCAGCAGATCTGGCTAACCCCACAGGAGGCGGCGGCAGCAGCAGCACAGTAATCTTTTCAAAAGGGCGGATTTGAGCGGCGGCCAGGGCAGCCGGCCAACTATTTCTCATTTGGATCTGGCCTGGAGATGACCCTCCTGTTGGAGCCCCCGCTCAGGAAAAACAAAAAAACGCCAGCGCCGAGCAAGGGAGCGCCTTGGCAACGGCGGAGCAGCCAAAGGAAAACAGGGAAACCGCAGGAACATCTGCAGAAGGAAAAAAGACTCAACCTAAGACTGTCTGCATGGGCCCAGGGGGACGCCTCCTTTCTACATGTGTTTTTTCCCTTTTTGTCCGTCTACTGAACCCCCCCTCCGACCCCCCACCCCCTTCCTCCTCCCATCGGTCTCTTGCACCTCCACTGAAGCCCACCCTCAGTTTGGGAGGGAATGGACTCGCTCCCTGTTATGTTTGCTCAATGATGGATGGACAGGAAAACTAAGTATCCAAGTCCAGCATTCCTGCTTTTACAGTGGGGGTGGGCAGTCAGGCAATAGTGGTGGGGGGAGGAATAAGGGGGGATTCCTGAAGCTCTTTGTAATCACTATACACTCTCAGAAAAGGAGGTACAGTAGAGGTACAAATCTGTAGACTAAAGGGCTCTGCATGTTACAGTTAACTTGTCGCAGATATTTGTGATTTTAATCAGCGTGGGGAGTACATGGCGTGCGTTATTCACCATCACAACGCATCACCGGGATCTCCCCTCGATTTCCACATAAGGCCCTTTCGTTGTCGAACAAACTTGTCTTGCAGATTCTTCGTCTTCCTCACGCACTCGACCGAATCCATCTTCACATGAGTCGTCTTCAATAATGACGCTAATGTTCACAAAACAAGACAGAAAATAAAGGAAAGTGGAAGTGGGTGTAGAGCGGGCTGTAGAATGGACCAATCAGAGGCCTCTTTCTGGTCTTCTCTGCGACACTGTCTTGTGGAGGGCTAAATTTTTTGGGAGGTGTGTGCAAGTCGCCAGCGACATGTCGCAGATACATTGCAGATGACTTGGCTTCTGAGCATAAATTAGCTTTAAAGTACAATAAACACGAATGTATCCCCAAAGGTTAAAAGCCTTTAAGCTTCCATCAGCCCACATATGGGCTAGAAGTAGTTTCTCACAAATATAAGCAAACCATCCCAACCTGCCAGCTCCACATTATATAGCCCACACTCAGGCCTTTTTATCGATTTGGCCTCGCATCCACATGGTACCAAACTTTTGGGTACCCCAAAATTATATTTTTTGAGAATGATCTTGCAACAATTGTGTTGCTGTGTGGACAAATAAAATGGATTTGTTTACGCCTAGCATCTACGTCACAACCACATGACCAGAACAAATAGCAGGTTCATGCACAACTTTCATTGTAAATAAGACCGCGGGCATCATGGTGGACACCAGAGTAGTGGTAGTAGCAGAGTGTCCATCATGGTGGACACCAGAGTAGTGGTTTTAGCAGAGTGTCCATCATGGTGGACACCAGTGTAGTGGTTTTAGCAGAGTGTCCATCATGGTGGACACCAGAGTAGTGGTAGTAGCAGAGTGTCCATCATGGTGGACACCAGAGTAGTGGTTTTAGCAGAGTGTCCATCATGGTGGACACCAGTGTAGTGGTTTTAGCAGAGTGTCCATCATGGTGGACACCAGTGTAGTGGTTTTAGCAGAGTGTCCATCATGGTGGACACCAGTGTAGTGGTTTTAGCAGAGTGTCCATCATGGTGGACACCAGAGTAGTGGTAGTAGCAGAGTGGCCATCATGGTGGACACCAGAGTAGTGGTTTTAGCAGAGTGTCCATCATGGTGGACACCAGAGTAGTGGTTTTAGCAGAGTGTCCATCATGGTGGACACCAGAGTAGTGGTTTTAGCAGAGTGTCCACCATGGTGGACACCAGAGTAGTGGTAGTAGCAGAGTGTCCATCATGGTTTGTTGGTTATTTTCTTCATTTTTGGGGTATTTTTTTTTTGGTCAATTTTGTTGTTTTTGTTGATTATTTTCTTTATTGTGTTTGCTATTTCATGAATTTTGTTAAATTTGCTGTTTATTTTAATCATTTTCCTTCATTTCTTGGTTTGCAGCTACATTTGTCCCCCAGGGCTGCATGTTTGGTCCAGATTAGTACCCTTACTGTACCTTGATTTCTAAGAGTGTATGTTTGACAGTAACTGCAGAGCCCTTGATCCAAACTTGCGGTGGACTTCCAGACCAGAGTGCCCAGTAATTATCTGGGTGTTTCTTTGCAAAAGTAGCATAACAGCGAGGTTGGCTTCCAGAAAAAGTGAAAGAGTGAAAAAGCCGACATGTGGAAATGTTTGGAGGCTTAAAGGCTTTGTGAGTCAGACCTAAGACATCAAATTCCACATGCTGGGTTCAGATATCGTGTCTGTGTGCGATGTTTACGGCCACGCTCAGCCCTAACTTGGCCACCGGGCCAATGAGACGCCCCTCTGGCCGCCTGGGGGGGGGGGTGAAAGGGAGGAAAACAAAGACAGTCCTATGTTTTCCCTCTGAAAGCTGACTATGAGAAAAAGAATCCAAGTTATGAAACAAAATGGCAAAAATATAAGATATGAATGAATTATGAGATTAAAAAAAGTCACCATTTACCTCCACTGAGTTTCCCTATGAAGTGACTTTATTATTATTATTGTTATTATTGTCACATTCTGTTTAGTTTGAAAAAGTCACATTTGTCTAGGTCTATTCTGACAATGTAAAGAGTATAAAGTACATATATTTATATAAATGTAAAGAGCATAAAGTACATATATTTATATAAATGTAAAGAGTATAAAGTACATATATTTATATAAATGTAAAGAGTATAAAGTACATATATTTATATAAATGTAAAGAGTATAAAGTACATATATTTATATAAATGTAAAGAGTATAAAGTACATATATTTATATAAATGTAAAGAGTATAAAGTACAGATATTTATATAAATGTAAAGAGTATAAAGTACATATATTTATATAAATGTAAAGAGTATAAAGTACAGATATTTATATAAATGTAAAGAGTATAAAGTACAGATATTTATATAAATGTAAAGAGTATAAAGTACATATATTTATATAAATGTAAAGAGTATAAAGTACAGATATTTATGAACAAATGTTTGGAAGAAAAGTCAAAAGTTTACAGAAAAATCATTACTCCAGTAAAGTACAAATACTCAAACAAATCTACTTAAGTTTAGTAAAAGGGATGAAAACAAAGACAGCCCTTATGTTTTCTCTGTAAGTAAAAGCTGACTCTCACACATCCAGAAAAAAAAAACTGCAGTAAAAACTCATCACACATCTGCCAGATCCACCGAGGCCTGCCTCCAATTATCCACCCACCGCCTTGGAATCCCAGAATGCCTCTGTCCGACGAAACGTTTGATGTCGCCATGCAACATTTGACAGAGAACAGGGTGGCTTTGAAAATCACCCTGGAAACTTTCCTGCCAAGTTTAACGTGAAAGAAAGAGCAAGAAAGAAAGAAAGAAAGAAAGAAAGAAAGAAAGAAAGAAAGAAAGAAAGAAAGAAAGAAAGACGAAAGAAAAAAGAAAGAAAGAAAGAAAGAAAGAAAGAAAGACGAAAGAAAAAAGAAAGAAAGAAAGAAAGAAAGAAAGACGAAAGAAAAAAGAAAAAAGAAAGAAAGAAAGAAAGAAAGACAGAAAGAAAGAAAGACGAAAGAAAAAAGAAAGAAAGAAAGAAAGAAAGACAGAAAGAAAGAAAGACGAAAGAAAAAAGAAAGAAAGAAAGAAAGAAAGACAGAAAGAAAGAAAGAGGGTCTGGTGGTGGTGGCAGCAGTGGGGTGTGTGTATGGGGGGGGGGGGCACTAGATAGAAAGCAGCTGTGAATGCTGGGAAACATGGCTTTAAATGGGCTTGAGTGTGGAGGCCAAGCGGTCAGTGTTTTACCTCCAGCTCCACTCGTCACAGCAGCGGTGGAGCTGAAAACACCCGAACAGAAATGAGGTCAAGCTCTTTAAAGGCAGAATGTGGAGCGTGTTCTGTACAGGAAAAAATAAAAAACACAATATTTACTGCAGAAAAAAAGACTGGTTCAGCTGCAGGAAAAGACAGAGTACAGGAAAGTATATAGTATACAGGAAATGGACAGGATTTAGGTGGAAGGAAGGAAAGGAGGCAACAAAATGAACAAAAATTAACACAACAATGGATAATATATACAAAAGAATTTAAGAAAATGAACCAAAAACAAGCAACAAAATCAGAGAAAATAGTTGTGGCTGTTTTGTTAACGACAAAACACTAGTGGGTTTATGTTTACGGGGTTATTGGGAAATAAAAAGAGAAGAATTAGGAAGAAAATGTATATAAATGTAAAGAGTATAAAGTACAGATGTTTCTAGAAATATAAAGAGTATAAAGTACATATATTTATAGAAATGTAAAGAGTATAAAGTACATATATTTATATAAATGCAAAGAGTATAAAGTACAGATATTTATAGAAATATAAAGAGTATAAAGTACATATATTTATAGAAATGTAAAGAGTATAAAGTACATATATTTATATAAATGCAAAGAGTATAAAGTACAGATATTTATAGAAATGTAAAGAGTATAAAGTACATATATTTATATAAATGTAAAGAGTATAAAGTACAGATATTTATATAAATGTAAAGAGTATAAAGTACATATATTTATATAAATGTAAAGAGTATAAAGTACATATATTTATAGAAATGTAAAGAGTATAACGTACATATATTTATATAAATGTAAAGAGTATAAAGTACAATGGTACCACTACTTAAGAAAACCCTAGCTAACGAAACATCCAAGTAATGAAAAACCTTTACCTCAATTTTTCATTTCTGAATAGGAGATATAAATACTATATGTAACTACATAATTTACGTAAATACGTCACATTTGTACTGTGCGTAGCATCCCATTGGCTGTGAAGGAGCTACCCATGATGTGACCCTTTGACCCTCATTCATCACAGAGCAGCTGCTGTGTCTCCATGGTAACACAGACACTTTAACGGTCATTCCTCCACCTTGACCAGTGCCTTTAGAATCAAAGGTTCAGCCGAACGGTGCAAGAAGAGTATATGACCCACAGACTATCATCAGTTTAAGGAAAAGTGTTCAATCTTGGACTCCTTAAGCCCGGAGATGCTACAGAGCAGCAGCGTCTCCATCACACAGAGGCTGACGTCAGAGGTGGTGAAGGAGGAGGTAGGAGAGCGGCTGTGGCGGTGGATTTACAGCTAACCTAAGAGCTAACCCGTTCTGAGCGCCGTACGCTCACTGGAAAACCAACTAGACTACCTGAAGCTAGATTTAAACACCAAACATGATCCACCAGACTGCTGCATCCTCATCCTCACCCAGACGTGGATCAACTCTTCGGTCCCGGACACTAACATTAGCCTGAATGTGCTAACAGTATTCAGGTCAGACAGTAGCCATGCTCTCACAGGTAAAACCATGGAGGAGGGGGCGGTGTCTACACTAACAACAGCTGGTGTTAGCCTGGACGGGCTGAAATCTAAATCTACATTTTCTTTGAACACATATTTCATACAAAAACGGTAAATTATTATAATTTTTAAAGTGTTTGAAGCTGGGGCGTCACAGCCATTTAAAATGTGGGGGTGTTCTAGGCCAGGGGTCCCCAACCCCCAGGCTGTGGACCGGTCCGTGGACCGGTCCGTGGATCAAATGGTACCCGGGCTGCTAGCCACCTAATAGTTACTTAATTATTTCTCTTTTATTTATTATCCGAGTCTGAACAATCTTTTATTTTGAAATTCACAAAATATAAAAATAGCTATAAAAACTGGTAATGGAAACACCTGAATTTTGAAAAAAACACTCAAATATCGAAAAAAAACCCTTTTCATGCTTTGATGAGGTGGTTTTTCAGACGTTTCAATATCATAATATATCGCAAAAGCGCAATGGAAACACTTTTTCCGCAATATATGTCACAGGATGTGACTACATAGTCACATGACCACTTCTCTCGGAGTGAAAATGACAGCCACAGTCACTGTAACCATAGCAACCATTGACTGCCACATGTACAGACCCTTATAATGTGAGACAGGGGGTATGTTTTACGTGTTAATGCCTTTTACTGACGAGAGAATTAGCCAATTCATTCATGCTAATGCTATTACATGCTAAATTGCGGTTATCATTTAAACACACCTAAAGCATATTTCCACTTAATATTTCGGTCTGACAATGTAGGGACCACATGTACAGACCCTTATAATGTGAGACAGGTGATTTGTTTTACATGTTAGAGTCTTCAAAGATTTTGCCAGGGACTTTTAGTGATGAGAGAATTAGCCGATTAATTCATGCTAATATCAGGGTGATATTGTGGTCAAGTGATTTGAAGCTCCGAAGGTGACAGCAGTGAAATGTCGACACCCGCTGCCTAAAACAACCGTCAATGGAAACACGTTCAAAGCACAAATACACTTTGTCGAAATTTGAGGAATATCGATATTGTATTGCGAAAAACTAGTGGAAACACCGCTTCTGAAAACTGTAACCCACATGTTAGCAAAATAAGTAAAAAACAGATGTCTTTGGAAAGTTTCTTTTCGAAGAGGAAAAGGCCACTGAAGAGACAGAAGAAGAGCCTCCAACTTCCAAGAAAAGGAAAGTTTTTAACAGACAATACCAGGAGTTGGACTTCGACTATTGATTTACACCCCCCCCCCCCACCCCCCCACCCCCCGGTCCGTGGTAAAATTGTGAAATGCTGACTGTTCTAGGTTGTGACACATGAGCAATCTATCTATCATTAGCAATCTAGCAATCTATCATCGGAAAATTAACAAACAATTACATTTTTATATTAAAAAAGTAATATATGGCCGAAAATAATAACATCAATGTGTTTTTCCTCAATTGAACATTTATTCAATTATTAAGCAAAAATTATGTGATTAAAAAGTCTAAATTATGAGAAAAAAAACTGATATAAGTTTGGATTAAAAAACAGACACTCATTTTACAGACACTGTTCCTCTTTTTTCTTACAAAAATGTTTTGCCCAAGTCAGGGGGTACTGGACTAAAAATATGTTCCTCAGGGGGAACATCAGTGAAAAAAGTTCTAGAACCACTGTCTTAGGGTAAATGTCACAGAACAACACATAGTTTATTTAACCGCCCGGGCGGGTAAACAGTTTAAACCATAGATATTGTAACATCCCCGAAATGTTATTGATGTTTGTTTGTGACGACAGTAACTGTTTATTCTGAAATAAAAAGTAGGTGAGACCAACTCTATATAAACTCAGGAAAAAGTGGAGGGTATGAAATCATCTGGTTGGAGAAGTGGGGGTGTCGCAACACCCCCATCCCACACGGGTACGACGCCCATGGTTTGAAGGGTAATATTAGGGGCCTTGGAATGAATTAGGACTTTTACATGTCAAATGCAACTACAAAAAATTCACGGCACAAAAACATTTCTGGAATAAATTATTTTCATAAGTAGAGGTACCACTGTACAGATATTTATATAAATGTAAAGAGTATAAAGTACAAATATTTATACAAAAATGTAAGGTGTAAAAGTAAAAAGTTGTCAGAAAAACTAATCAATACAGTAAAGGAAGTACTTGTACATGGATACTTCCAGCTGTGGACACGGTCATGAGAATAAAGTGACCTCATAGGCCTGGGGAGGGTCACAGCCAATGGGGGTGGTTTCACTTTACATCCATCATTCAATGTAATTAGTGTGAAAGATGATTCACGGAGACGGCGTCCAGCGTTGGCGAAGGAGAAGAAATGATGAGGATCTGATTACAAACAGCCAATCAGCACCGATGATTCAATATTACAGACAATTACGCAAAATCTAACGATCAAACTGACTGAAAGTAATGATGTTTGGAAACAGTTCAACAGGATTTCCTTCATCTGGTGTCATTTCTGTTCAAAATATCATTCTATAATTAACCAAGTTTCTCATGAAGTCATCCTTTAACCAAAACTAGAAGTAACTAAATAAAAATACTGTGTTACTAAACTTTAGTAGATTATTGTATAAATATCTGTACTTTATACTCTTTATATTTATATAAATATCTGTACTTTATACTCTTTACATATATATAAATATCTGTACTTTATACTCTTTACATTTATATAAATATCTGTACTTTATACTCTTTACATTTATATAAATATATGTACTTTATACTCTTTACATTTATATAAATATATGTACTTTATACTCTTTACATTTATATAAATATATGTACTTTATACTTTATGACTTTACATTGTCAGAATAGACTAGACAAATATGACAGTATGAAAAATAAGTCCTAAATTAAAAATTTTGACTTGTTTCTCATAATTTTGACTTTTTATATCACGGCTTAGATTTTTCTTTTTTATCTCATAATTATAATTTTTTTAATCTCCTGTTTTTGACTTTTGAATTTTTCCTAAATGTCCTGACTATACCCACTAAACTCAGGACCGTGGCCCAATAAAACACATCATCTACACAATAACTCACTTTCAAAGGCTTTATTTTTCATATTTTTTTTTAATTTTTCTGTTTTTTTCTGCTTAGATAAATTCATCCATAGCAAAAGAAAACGCAGTTTTACTTTTTAATTTATTACAGTTCAGAAGTTATACTTTTTTTGTACTTTTAGTTTGGTAAAGGAGTTGAATCAGTACTTTTTAGTACTACTTTTACCAGAGTATTTTTTCACATCAGTAGCTGTATTTTTACTTCAGTACAGAATGTCAGTACTTTGACCACCTCTGCCGTCATCAGGGAGAACGATGCCTGGAGGCCTGACCGCCGTAAGACACTCACAATAACCCCCCCTCCCCCCAAACACACACACACACACACACACACACATAAAGATAACCAGTACAGTAGAGGAGCTGCATTCTTTCCCACGGTGACTGGAAGAAACAGGTAAGACGAGCCGGATGACTTACAGCGCAAACAAACGCCGTCACCAAGGCCACGCCCACTGCAACCTTTCACTGCTACCCAGGGAAATGGCCCCGCCCCCAAATGACCAGCAGCGCCACGGCAACAGGTGGTGGGGGTGATACTCTACAAAACAGTAACAAAAGTCAACAAGTCCAATCTCAACAACATGACAACAGAACAGCAACAAAATGTAATAAAAAAAAATCAACAAAACAGCAACAAACATCAAATATATACTATATAATATACACTATATATTACATAAAAGTAACTATTTTTAAAGGATTATTTTGTATTATTTTTTGTTTATTCTGTAAAATGTTCTATATACTTTGATTTTGTTGGATTTTTTGGTGAAATATTTCCTTGCATGTTTTTAGATTTTAAAATGTTTTTCTATTTTTTCTGATTAATGCATTGATATTATTTTTTTTGCTTTTTCACTTTTGTTTATGTTATAGTTTTTTTTATGTTCATCTTTGTCATTTTATTTATTGTTCTTTGAATTATTTTGTTGATTTGGTGTTTGTTTTCTTGCTAATTCGTATCGTTTTATTTCCCAGTAACCCCAGGAACATAAACCCAGTGGTGGTTTTTGGTCTTTGACACAGTTTCGCTGTGTTCGGAAGTGGGACATGTCCCACATGTTCTGGAAACTGGAGCCACATGAGGCTGAATCTCAGTCAGATATGGTCTGGATCCAGGTCCACTGGGTTCTTGAACCAAGTCCATTGGGCTCTGGATCCAGGTCCACTGGATTCTGGATCCAGGTCCACTGGGCTCTGGATCCAGGTCCACTGGGCTCTGGATCCAGGTCCACTGGATTCTGGATCCAGGTCCACTGGGTTCTTGAACCAAGTCCACTGGGCTCTGGATCCAGGTCCACTGGGCTCTGATCATCACATGCTGGAAGAAGATCTTTCGTGACTTGCACAAAACAGCGGCTGAAAGCGAGCGGCTCTGATCCACCGCTGTCACTGATGCTTTGTCTCGCTCCATTTCAGCTGCAGATCCAGTTTCACGCCGTCTTCCGGACTAAAAAACATCCCATTGTCTTCCAGTCGGACAGCGGCATGCGTTCAAACCAGCCCTGCTCGCTCACACGGACCACAGCTTGGATCACACAACATGTAACCATGTGATTGTGGCGACGACGACGACACGCTGAATATATTAAACAGGTTCTGGGAAACAGCAGCTGCATCACTTTGTGTCTTTATGCATAATGGGTAATAATTACAACTTAATAAATAATCAAAATAAGTAAAAATGTACCAAAAAATCTATGAAAAGGAACAAAAATGACAAATATGCAATATTTTAATGAATGAAAATAATTTGAATACTAAACAAAATGAACAAAATAATCAATAAAAACGAACAAAAATGACAAATAAGCAATAAAATGATTTAAAACTATTGAAATACTAAACAAAATGAACAAAATAATCAATAAAAAGGAACAAAAATGACAAATATGCAATAGAACGATTTAAAACAATTTAAATACTAAACAAAATGAACAAAATATTCAATAAACAAGGAAGACAAATGACAAAATAAGCAATAAAATGAATGAAAATAATAAAAATACTAAACAAAATGGACAAAATAATTAATAAAAAGGAACAAAAAGATAGTGCCAGTGTCCTTGTGCTCATCTAAACATCACAGCTGTGAGGGACTCATTCAACAGATCATAAAATCTGAATTGAAATCCGTTGAGAATTGAGGGAGGAGAAGTGATTTTAGTGAGCGGACGGACGAAGCGCAACGTCGTCCGGATAAGATAAAAATGTCAAAATAAGTAATAAAAAAGGAACAAACATGAATGAAAATATTAAACAAAATTAACAAAATAATCAATAAAAAGGAACAAAAATGGCCAAATCAATTAGAATGAAAAAAAAGGTACAAATAAATATTAAAAATGAAGGAAAACTAACAAAATAATCAATAAAATCAAAACAATTTAACAGAATTTGTGTACGAGTCTGAGAGTCTGGAAAAGAACCAGGTCTGGTTCTGGTTCTTATTCTTGACCTAGGTCTGGTTCTGGTGTAAAATGTGGTCGTCAATAACAGGAGACGTCGTTCGGCACAGATCGTTTTTTTCTGAACGCTGTGAGAGCAAAAATAAATAAATAAATAAATAAAGATGTTTGAGAGGATTTACCCAGAAGGCATCAGCTGACTGTCTACAGCTGCTCCTGGCTCACAGACTGGTCTCCATGGCAACAGGACTTCTAAATCTGGCACTACTGCCTCCATCACAACAACAAATCCCATTGATGGGTCTGAGGAATGTGTTGGCCTGTTTCTACGGAAACCAGGGGGGAGGGGCTAGTCCAAAAGAGACCTGATCTGGACTACACAGAGCAGGTCTATGTGAGGACTACAGGATATGGACTACAGAAACCAGGTCCATGTGAGGACCACGGGATCTGGATTACGGAGACTGCTGTGGTCTTTGTGGAGCTTTTAGGCTGGTCTTTGGAGAGGAGATTTAGGGTGATCTTTTAGGAGGTTTAGGGTGATCTTTTAGGAGGTTTAGGGTGGTCTTTGGGGGGTTGATTTAGGGCAGTCTTAGGATGGGTTCAGGGTAGTCTTTGGGGAGCTTTTAAGGTCACCTTTTGGGGGAAGGTTTAAGGTGGTCTTTGGGGGGCTTTTATGGTAGTATTTGGGGATGTTAGGGTAGCCTTTGGAAGGGAGCGTTAGGGTGGTCTTTGGAGGATGAATTTAGGGCAGTCTTGGGAGGGGTTAAGGGTGGTCTTTGGGGAGCTTTTAAGGTCGTCTTTTGGGGGTGGTCTGTGGAGGGTGGTCTTTGGTGGTGGTCTCTTTGGCAGATTAGGGGTGTCTATGGGGCGAGGGTCTTCAGTGGCGGTCTTTGGTGGTGGTCTCTTTGGTAGATTAGGGGTGTCTATGGAGCATGGTCTTTAGTGGTGGTCTTTACTGGGTGTCTTTATTGGTGGTCTTTAGTGGTTATATTTGGTGTTGGTCTATGGTGGCAGTCTTTAGTGTCTTTGGTCTTTTGTGGTGGTGGTCTTTGGTCTATGATGGTTGTCTTTGGTGGTGTTCTTTGGTCTATCATGGTAGTCTTTAGTGGTGGTCTTTGGTGGTGGTCTATAGTGGTGCTCTATGGTGGTGATTTTTGGTCTATGGTGGTGGTCTATGGTGGCAGTCTTTGGTCTTTGGTGGTGGTCTTTAGTGGTGGTCTTTGGTGGTGGTCTTGGGTGGTGGTCTATGGTGGTGGTGTTTGGTGGTGGTCTATGGTGGTTGTCTTAATGGTGGTCTATGCTGGAGGTCTTTGTGGGTGGTCTTTGGTCTTTAGTTGTAGTCTATGGTGGTGGTCTTTGGTGTTTTGTGGTGGTCTGTGGTGGTGGTCTTTGGTCTATGATGGTTGCCTTTGGTGGTGTTCTTTGGTCTATCGTGGTAGTCTTCAGTGGTGGTCTTTGGTGGTGGTCTATAGTTGTGCTCTATGGTGGTGGTCTTTGGTCTATGGTGGTGGTCTATGGTGGCAGTCTTTGGTCTTTGGTGGTGGTCTTTAGTGGAGGTCTTTGGTGGTGGTCTATGGTGGTGGTCTTTGGTGGTGGTCTATAATGGTGCTCTATGTTGGTGGTCTATGGTGGTAGTCTTTGGTGGTGGTCTATGGTGGTGGTCTTTGGTGGTGATCTATGGTGGTGGTCTTTGGTGGTGGTCTATGGTGGTGGTCTTTGGTGGTGGTCTTTGGTGGTGGTCTATGGTGATGGTCTTTGGTGGTGATCTATGGTGGTGGTCTTTGGTGGTGGTCTATAATGGTGCTCTATGTTGGTGGTCTATGGTGGTAGTCTTTGGTGGTGGTCTATGGTGGTGGTCTTTGGTGGTGATCTATGGTGGTGGTCTATGGTGGTGGTCTAGTAGATGATGGTTCAGTTAAAAGCTGTTGTTTGAACTAAAGCGTCATATGAACTCAGTCTAATCATCTGCTTGGTGTTATTGATCTGCTGTCTGTGCTCTGGCTGTTGAATGGACGTTTAGAGAAACAGTCTGGCCTTTGTGTGCAGACCCCCCCCCCCCCCACACACACACACACACACACACCCTCCTCCCCCTATGCCTATTCTCCACCGTGTCTCGTAACCCAAGCTTAGAAGTCACGAGCTCCCCTCCCTCCCTCTCTAAGCAGGTAACAAGATCAGCCGTCGCCATGGTTACCAGCCACAACCACTCTCAGCCTGAAGCCTGGGCTGAATGTGTGTGTGTGTGTGTGTGTGTGGGGGGGGGGGGGGTCACAAGGACAACTCAATCACATCCACATTCCTCTCTCTACAACACAACATTTAATAATTTCTCCAAAGGAACAAATGAACTCCGCCCAGAAAAATGCTCCATTATAACGGCGGGTGGCGGTGGCGGTGGCGGTGGCGGTGGTGGTGGCATCCTCTGAGGCGTCCATGACCACGTTCGTACGAGTCAGACATGACACCTTGGTGCAAACTCATCACCCAAACCATCGTCAAAAAGCACCAAATGTAACATGTTCAGTGTGTCATGGCGCCATGATACATCAATTTCCCTCTAACTGCCGCCGCCGCCGCCATATTGTTTTCACTCCGTATCTCTATATTTCAGCCAAAGAAGGAGTAAATAAATCAAGCAATCAATAAACATGTGCAGGCTGGGTGAGCGCCGCTTGCATTCATTCGTCCATCTCCACACCCATTCATCTGACTCCAGCTCTGTTAAACTGTTGCCATGGCAACTGGGAGGAGAGGAGAGCGAGCCAGCTTTTGAAATGCGATTCCTCCATAAAAATCACAACGACTCCTATTCATGTGGATTCCTGGTGGTGAGAGAGAGAGCAGCTTGTGAAGAGAATACATATCCACCCACACGGGGCCGTTTCTATTAAAGGTGCATTATGGGTAAATGAGAACATATAGACGACTCCCAGATGATGACGATGATGATGATGAAACGCTTTTGGGGGATGTTAAAACCCATTTTTTAAACAAAGGAATAGAGCTGACACGTCGAAACAAATGCACATAAATCACTGTTCTGTCTTGTTTTATTAGAAATGAGGTCAAAGCGTCACAGAAAAATATGTTTTACTCGATGGAATCGTAGTAAATCCAGGAAATTATCAGTCATTTAATCCATTTGTCTTTTGTTTTTCCAATTCCTTCAAAGACAAATGAAGCCAGTGACACAGACTAAAAGCTCTTTGACAAATGATAACTCTAAGCTTTATTTTCAGCAGCAAAATATAAGATTTTATTCCAAAATAGAAACACAAGGGTCACTTAAATCATATATAAATATAATAACTATATTTGCATTTCAGCAAAAAAACAACAAATGAAGGGAAAAAATCAACAGAATGGATAACAATTTAACAAAACATCAATGAAAAGAAATAAAATCAACAAAAATTTAAGAAAATAATGACAAAATGACAGAAATAAAAAAATCTACAAAATGAGTAATAATTTACTCACACACACACACACACACACACACACACACACACATACACATGCAGAAGAAGAACCAAAAAAATAAAACCAACAAAAGAATTGATAAAAACAATAACAAAAATGGTTTGAAAAAATTACCAAAAAAATCAACAAAAGTAAAGAAAATAAGAACAAAATGACAGAATTGTTTTTTAAAAAATCTACAAACTAGGTAAAAAGGTACCTCCCCCCACACACAGAAAGACAGAAAGAAATAAAAATAAAATAATCAATAAAAAAAATTGTACATTGATTTCAAAAATTACCAAAAAATTAAAAAAAATAATCAACAAAAGTTAAGAAAATAAATCAACAAAATGGTTTAAAAATTTACCCCCACACAAAAAACAACAAAATGAAATAAAACCAATAAAATAATCAACACAAAGAATTAATTAATTAATTAATGGTGAAGACCAAATAAATTTTTTTAATATATTTTTTTTGGGAGGGGGGTTCTTTTCAGCCTGAATACAAACGTCCTCTCAGCCTTTAAACTGCAAAACGACCGTAATTCGGCGTCTTCTGGTGATAATAATGGACCTTCTGGGCGGGATGGTCTGGACTTTCCTTCAGATTTATGTGACGGAACAGAAATAGAGACGTGTTATGAAATATTAAGCACCTTTAAAAAACCGCCCTTCTGCTTTTAATTATTCAGCCGCGCAATTAGCATGAGTTAATTAGCGCGGCTAACATACCTCCATCAATCCCAATAACAACAGTAACCGCAGATGGCCTTTGAAATGCAAAAGTCTTTGTCCTGGACATGAAAGACACTGGGACGCCAAAAGAATCCATTCCCCACAATGCACCTCTCATCAGTATTATCATTATTCTGGTGAATAAGGAGCTGGAGTCGGCGTTGGTGACGGATGAATGGCTTCCAGCGCCGACCCGCGCTTCCTCATGCACAAATTCTCATTTGTTGGTGCATTAGGGTCATTCTGCTGTAATTGTTTGTTTTACTTGTGATGATTGAATAAGAAGCTGGCGGCGTTGCCATGCTGTGTTTACCACATGTTGCTATGGTTCACAGGCGCCTTTAATTGGATTTCCTTCTTTCCTGGGAGACGAGGTAACCTGACGTACGACTCAGCAGCGTTCCAGTTTTAGCCCCAGACAGTTAAAGAAGCCACGATAATGAGAGAAAAAGATTACAAAAATGAACGAAAGGAATAATGTACAAAAAATAAATCAACGAAATGAATACAATGCGACAAAATTAATACAATGATCAGAAAAAAAGACAAAATGAAAAAGTCAACAAAATTAGTAAAATAACAAAATGATCAACGTGAAGGATAATCAAGAAAAATGAGTAAAAATCTGCAAAGAAAATATAAAATCAACTATATAATCAACAAAATGAAGAAAAATTAACAAAATATTTAAAAAGTAATTAATTTTAAAAAAATTCACACAAAAAAATCAATATAATATGGGTAAAAATTTACAAAAAAATAGATCAACAAAAATCAACCAAACAAACAACAAAATTAATACAATAATAAATAAATTACAAAATGTTGGCAAAATGAAAAAAGTTGACAAAATTAATAAAAGAACAAAATGATTAACATGAAGGCTAATCAAGAAAATGAGTAAAAATAAGCAAAAAAAATCTAAATAAAATCAACCAATTAATGAACAAACTAAAGAACATGTAGAAAGTAATGACAAAATGAAGAACATAGCTAACAGAGCTGTATTTCTAGTGTTGCTATGCTGTTGTTTTCTCCTTTTAAAATGGCGGCGCACGTTACTAGGCGATGTGATGGGGTCAAGCGAAGCTATGTATTTGCTATCTAAGTAGAAGGTAGTTTTGAGGACCATATCACAATGACTTTAAATTCATTTTCCACTAACTAAATATTTGAAATATTACTTAATTTTGATTTTAAAAAAAGGGAAAATTACAACAAAAGCCTAAAAATCACTGCAACTTTCATCACACTTTTTTGGAAAATTTCAAACATTTTAGGACACAACAATCTCAAACAAGGCCTGGAGGGATTGAATAACATCACCTTCAGACTCTTGGTTCTCTATGGAGCAATGAGTGAGTGGGTTCACTACAGGGGGGGTGGGGGGGGTGGGTGGTGGGGTGAGTGACGGAAAGGCTGTGAGAAATGAAGGGTTCTAGTAGGATGAGGGAGATGAAAGGAGGGACTGTTGGAGCATCTCAACACCCACCTGACGACAGGAGGTCAGACCTGAACCTGGACCAGCACCCCCCACCCCTGGACCCCCCCACACTTCCTCCCGTCCGTCTGTGTTTCCTTTAATCCATAAAGAGCCGTCAGTGTCAGTTCAAAGATGAACGTTTGTCTCCTGAAGCTTTTAAAAACATTTCATCACCATCTACACTGAAGGAAAAAGAATCACATTTAAACTAAAATAATAAAAATAAATAAATAAAAAATTAAGAAACCAGTCGACTCATCAAACATTAACCCAAGAAAAAAAAAAGAATCAACAAATTCAATAAGAATGAGTTAAATCATTTCACATGTTAAAAAAAAAACTGAACAAAATATTTAATAATTTGAACATAAAAGAAACAAGTGATTAATAAAATCAACAAAAATTTACCAAATAATGGGAAAAAAAATGAAGAAAAGAGGATCCACAGGTACTAAACACTTCCATTATTTAGAGCAGACATGTCCAAACCATTCCCAAAGGGCCAGTGTGGCTGCAGGTCTTTGTTCCAACCAAGCAGCAGCACATCAGACTGGACTCAATTAATCAACTGATGTCAGTCTTCGGAGAGTTGATTGGTCAAACTGTTTACTCTAGGTTGGAACAAAAACCTGCAGCCACACTGGCCCTTTGTGGAATAGTTTGGACATGCCTGAGTTAGAGGATCCACAGGTACTAAAGGTACTAAACACATCCATCAGTTAGAGCAAGGGTGTCAAAGTCATTTAAGTTCAGGGGCCATAATCAGCTAAATTTGATCTGAAGTGGGCCGAAAAAAGTACAATTAAATAATGAAAATGTTTATACTGACAAATTATCAGTTGGAACAACATGAAGGTAATGAAACAAGTGGAATAATAAGCCTAATTTTACCAATATTCTGCTTTTATTTATCATGTTCATTATAACTTGCAGATCATAGTGGGTCAAATACAAGTACACAAAATATGTAATCAGGCAGATTATTCTTAAAATTGCACTGACTTCTCTTGAAAAAACATTTCTTCAAATATATATTCAAGATTATTCAAATATTTTGTGAAACTATACTTTGTTTTAGTGTAAATATGTGAAAATATTTACATGTACAAAGGAGTTGTGATTATTTATAGATTATTATGATTGTATTTTACTGGTCTGACCCACTTCAGATTGAATTGATCTGAATGTAGAACCTGAACTAAAATGATCAGTATCTTAATGTCTATTTTTTAATTTAACAAATTCATCCCAAGGGCCAGATAGTACCCTTTGGCGGGCCGGATTTGGCCCCCGGGCCTTGTGTTTGACACCTGTGAGTTAGAGGATCCACAGGTACTAAAGGTACTAAACACTTCCATCAGTGGCAGTTAAAGGGTTAATAGCAGAACAGGAGGTGAATCATGCAGGATGAAGTCCATGTAAAATTGATGCTGCTGCAACACTTGACTTATATAAGTTTACCTGTGTGTGTGTGTGTGTGTGTGTGTGTGTGTGTGTGTGTGTGTGTGTGTGTGTGTGTGTGTGTGCGCACACAGCTGGTGTTTTCAGAGATGAAGAGGAGTCTGTGTTTTGTCAGATACAGGAGACGACTGGAATATTAATAGAGTTCACAGTCTGCAGCAAGAGGACAGCCCCGGTGCATGATGGGGAGGACAGCCCCGGTGCATGATGGGAGGACAGGCCCGGTGCATGATGGGAGGACAGCCCCGGTGCATGATGGGAGGACAGGCCCGGTGCATGATGGGAGGACAGCCCCGGTGCATGATGGGAGGACAGCCCCGGTGCATGATGGGAGGACAGGCCCGGTGCATGATGGGAGGACAGGCCCGGTGCATGATGGGAGGACAGCCCCGGTGCATGATGGGAGGACAGGCCCAGTGCATAATAGCAGTAGTGCTATAATGTAGCAGTACTATTACTACTGTAATAGCAGTAGTAATAGTAGTAGCAGTATTAGTATTAGTAGTCGTAACAGCAGTAGTAATAATGGTAGTAGTAATATTAGTAATGGTAGTAGTCATAGTAGTAATGATAGTAATAGTAGTAGTAATGTTAGTAATAGTAGTAGTAATAGTACTAATGGTAGTAATAGTAGTAATAGTACTAATGGTAGTAATAGTAGTAATGGTAGTAATAGTAGTAGTAATGGTAGTAATAGTCGTAGTAATGGTAGTAGTAATAGTAGTAATAGTAGTAATGGTAGTAATAGTAGTAGTAATGGTAGTAATAGTAGTAATGGTAGTAATAGTAGTAGTAATGGTAGTAATAGTAGTAGTAATGTTAGTAATAGTAGTAGTAATAATAGAGTAATGGTAGTAATAGTAGTAATGGTAGTAATAGTAGTAGTAATAGTAGTAATAGTAGTAATGGTAGTAATAGTAGTAGTAATGGTAGTAATAGTAGTAGTAATGGTAGTAATAGTAGTAGTAATGGTAGTAATAGTAGTAGTAATGGTAGTAATAGTAGTAATAGTAGTAGTAATGGTAGTAATAGTAGTAGTAATGGTAGTAATAGTAGTAATAGTAGTAATGGTAGTAATAGTAGTAGTAATGGTAGTAATAGTAGTAGTAATGGTAGTAATGGTAGTAATAGTAGTAGTAATGGTAGTAATAGTAGTAGTAATGGTAGTAATAGTAGTAGTAATGGTAGTAGTAATAGTAATAATAGTAGTAATAGTAGTAATGGTAGTAATAGTAGTAGTAATGGTAGTAATAGTAGTAGTAATGGAAGTAGTAATAGTAGTAAAGGTAGTAATAGCGGTCATGGTAGTAATAGTTATAATAATGGTACTAATAGTAGTAGTAATATTAGTAATGGTAGTAATAGTAGTAGTAATGGTAGTAATAGTAGTAATGGTAGTAATAATAGTAGTAATAGTAGTAATATTAGTAGTAATGGTAGTAATAGTAGTAATGGTAGTAATAGTAGTAGTAATGGTAGTAATAGTAGTAGTAATGGTAGTAATAGTAGTAATAGTAGTTACCATTACCTGACATTAGTGTTGACATAACATGGTGTCAGTTGGGACACCATGGTGTTAAAGCGTTAACGGTGTGAATCTGTTGTTGTTGGATTCACTGTGGGCGGGGGCTTCTGGGATGGTGGTGCTGCAGTGGTGTTTCCTGGACTGAGGCCAGTGTCATTTCACAGCATCAGATGGGGGGGGGGGGGGGGGGGGGGGGGGGCATCAGACCCTGAGCGGCTCAAATGAATGGGATGTCACTTCTGCTTAGAAGCGGCAGCCTGGTCCTGTTGGACGATGCCCGGGCCCTAAACAGAGAGGACATATCCAATCCTGAGGACAGGCTTCGACTGCCCCCCGCCCCCCTCCCCCTATCTACTCAAATGGAAGCACATTTTCCCTCCTGAGCATCAGGAACCAGGCGACACATCTGTTCAGTGATGGTCCACTTTTAATCTGGGCTCAGGGTAATTGTCCTGGAACAGCCGAACTGTCTCAGTTCAGCAGGGTGTCAGCGTAGCCTGGGGCGTGTTTGGGAACAGGCCCGTTTCTCAATACTAAGTCTGCCAGGTTTGGACTTAGGTACTTGTCAGTTTGGACTTAGCAAGTTGGACCTGGGAATACAGTTATTCTGCAATTGGGACGGCAGCGTACTTGATTACGTCACCAACTCAGTGAGGTATGCTGGCAGTCCCGCTAGCAGGATGGCACATTTCCAAAAACTCCAAATTTGAAACTACGTACTATCATGATCAATCAACCACAGATTTAAAGTTTTAACATCCACTTTCACACATAAAAGAAAATTAAAATGCCATTCCATCATAGTAAAACACTCGTATTTACATTCTTTTAACTTATAGTTGTGGGTCCTCTCCTCCACCATCGTTGGTACCAAGTGCATTCTGAGATAGAAGGCGTGTCCACAACACTTCTGGGAATTTTAACTGTTCTGGCCAATATAAACATTTGTGTATAGGTAGGATTCAGTCACGTGACTATGATGACGTCACAATTTCAGCTGGAGGGCAGGAAGTAACCATGGAGAATGTAGCTATGGAGGAAACCATTGAAGACAGTGTTTATTGGACAGATTCAGATCCAGTGTCCAAACACACATACACACAGTTAAAAAATGTGTTGGACGTGACCCATATTTTATGTTTTTGACAAACCCAAAGATTTTCCAACAATCTCTGCTGTGGATATTACTAAGTACCTGGTCCTGCAGACATCCTACTACACCAGCAGCAGATGAAAGACTAGAAAAGTTTGGAGCGCAGAACTTTTTTGTCAGTGGGTGGGTCCACAACCTTGGTACCAAAAGGCTCAGTAATAATTACAGTTAGGTCTTCACCAGGGTGAGGGTTTTATTTGTAAAGTTGCAACGTCAAGATGTATTGCATGCTTGTTGACATTAGTCGCTGCTCGCCAGTAGCAGTAGCAACTAATGGCAACAAACATGTGTACAGGTAAACCATATTACGGCTGTGGCTCAGTTGGTAAAGCGGGTCGTCCAATGACCGAAAGGTTGGCAGTTCGTGTCCCACCTCTGGCTGTCCACATGTCCAAGTGTCCTTGGGCAAAGACACTGAACCCTGACTTAGTCTTCCAGTAGGACTGACAGAACCTTAGAAACCCACTGGTGTATGAGTGTGTGTGAATGGATGAATGTGAGGCTAATGTAAAGAGCTTTGAACCATGAAGGTGGAACAGAACTATAGAAGTGCAGAACATTTACCATTTACAACAGTGGAAATGAACATTTGACCACATCCCCAAACTAGTTAGCTTTGGAACATACCTCTGACGCAGTGGTTGTTGCAAACACAGGCATTAGCATTAGCATTAGCAGACTCTGCTCCTCTCGACCACAAACACACACTTTTTCCATTTCTCACCTTTGTGAACAACAGTCTTTGGTAATTGCTTTTCCTTCTCTTGGTAAGAACGATTGGCATAGCCGTAAACTACCAGTGGTTAGCACTCATGCCTCACAGCAGGAAGGTCCCTGGTTTGATTCTGACATCAGACCTTTCTGTGTGTAGTTTGCATGTGCTCCCCGTGTCTATGTGTGTTTTCTCTTGGTACTCCAGTTTTCTTCCACCATCTAAAGACATGCGCTGGTAGAGCAGGTCTCCTTTGAAAAATAGATCATTGATCTCAATGGAACACACCTCGGTAAATAAAGGTGAAAAAAAAACATAGGCATTTTCCTCAAGCGACTTCACTTCCTGTCCTCCATCTGAAAATCATACACTGATTATATAGCAATGTGACGTCACGTGACATCCACCTATTGGGACAGAACTTGGGTTGTAACTGATGACGTTTCTGAGGGACACAAGGACAGAAGTACGGGCAAGAATGCAGACTGACAAAAGGTCCAGGTGAGGCCTTCTTTACCCTCTCACATTTTACTAAGCTTGTTTCCAAAAGTTAAGTTTATACGTAAATATTTTATGCACTCTTTGCAATTCACATTAAAATACTTCATGTTAATTTTTTTTAATTTATTTAAATGAGGTCAGAATTCAAATGTTCATTTTTGCATGATCTTTAAAATTCTGGACACCAACTAAAATGTTCACATTATGAACAAAAGAAAATAACCAGACTATCACCTGTACGCAGTGTGTACAGATAATGTACTATGACTGTCATTATAACCAGTGATATCTGAGCTTCATTTGAGAGGTAAGTCACTTTTTTAACCTCTGACCACACTATAACCATATTTGGAAGAAGAGTAAATGACATGTTTTTTTCTCTACTAGGTGACAGTGTATTGTTCTGTTCTGACCTAGCGCTAAAAATGATCATGGAAATTAACCAATGATGGTGTAAATCATTGACAAATCATATGTGATATGTGATTTTTTGTATAAAAAGTTGTTACATTATAAACATGGTATTTAAAGGGTTAACATTTTTTGACTATTTGGTATTTATATTTACAGCTCAAGTGGATGAAAAAGAAAGCTTTTTAAAAAGATTAATCTAAATTAATTCAAAACAACCCTGTGATTAATCTAATTAAATATGTTAACCATTTTACACCTCTAAAAAAAAGTAAATGTTAAATTAATTGGAGATAATTAATTTGACTGTAGCACATACATTAGATAGAATTTTTGGTATGTTACATATTTGCAACAGGAGGTCATCAAGTAAATGGACAAAATAGTAAATAAAAAACATAATAATATACAAAAATAACAAAATAATGAATAAAAACAACAAAATAATAAACAAAAATAACCAAATAATCAAGACAATTAACAAAAATACTCAATAAAAAGTTAAATAATAAAGAAAAAGAACAAAATAATCAAGAAAATAAACAAAATGATCCAAAAAAAGAAGAGAATTATCAGAACAACACCGGACAAAATGTATTGATCATGATTAATCAAGATTAATTGAAAGAAACCCTGTGATTAATGCGATTAAAAATGTTAACCATTTGACGGCAAAAAAAAAAAGGAAATTTTAAATTAATTGGAGATAATCAATTGAACTGTAGCACATATATTAGATAGATGTTTTGGTATGTTGCATATTTGTGACAGTAGGTGTAAAGGAAGGAATTTAAATAATCTGCTTTAGTTCGTTAATGGTTCATTTAATTGTCATTGTATTTATTTATTAGCAGATGTACAATATACGTTAACATTAACCCTCTGGTATCGGAGTGAACATTTTACAAAACACTTGGGTACAGAAGTAGTATTTATGCACATTTGACCTAAAACTAAAAATAATAATGTAAATTAACCAATGATGGTGTGAATCATTGACATATACAAGCCTGTAAACATTAAATCATATGTGATGACATTTTTATGGAGTATATTTGAAATTTTTTTTAAAAAATTTTTTGCATAAAAAAAGTTTGTTGAAAGATTTAAGGCATTTGAAGGATTACAAAATTAACAATTATTTAGTACCGTAGTTCCCGCACTATAAGGTACACTGTACTATAAGACGCATTAAGTGAAGCTAAACAGTCACAATAACTCCAAACCTGGTTGAGTGGTAACATGGAACGCAACACGCTATTATTCTGATAATTCAAATGTTTAAAAAGTCTGAATTATGTGATAAAAATGTAAAATTATTAGATAAAATGTCAAAATTATGCGATAACAAGCCAAAATCATGAGATAGAAAGCCAAAATTATGCAATAAAAATTCAAAATTATGAGATAAAAAGTCAAACTCGTGATAAAAACTAAAAATTATTAGATAAAAAGTTAAAATTCTGTGATAATAAGTCAAAATTATGAGATAAAAAGTCAAAATTATGTGATAAAAAGTAACAAATTATGAGATAACAAGGCAAACTCATGAGATAAGTAAAAAATTATGAGATAAAAAGTCAATATTATGAGACAAAAAGTAAAAATTATGTGATAAAAAGCCAAAATTGTGAAATAAAAAGTCAAAATTATGTGATAAAAAATAAAAGTTACGAGATAAAAAGTAAAGCTTTCAAGGCACAACCAGAATGAATCCATATATAAGGCGCACTGTTGTTTTTGGAGAAGATTTAAGTCTTTTAAGTGCACCTTATAGTCCAGTAAACACAGTATTTGGTATTTTTAATTACAGCTTAATTTGATGAAACAGGAAAAAAATGTAAAAGAGTTAAAAACAAACTGTATTAATTTTTTTGGGACATTATTCCACAAGCGTACAAGAGGTTAGCAGCAAAACCTGTGGGCGGAGTCACCGATTGTCTAATAAAGGTTACCGTCCTCTGATGAGGGCCAAAGGTTGTTTATTTCAAACTATGGGCCAAGGCTGTTGCCATGGAAACCTTTCAGAGCTCTGGCAGGCAGCGGCGGGCACATGGGCGGGGGTTTGGCACGGGCCCCGGAGGCGGCGGGCACACAGGTGCCCCGGGCCGAGCAGCTGCCTCCCCCTCGGATAAAGACGGGTTTGTTGTTCTGTCCGTCGGCCTTTCACTGGCACTGCTCTCGCCTTCGCTCTTTTTTCTCCGCGGCCTTTGATCAGGGATTGGATTTGCCGGAGAATGACAGAGGCAGGAAGTGCTGGAAGGCATGGGGGGCAGGGGGGGGGGGGCTTGGACCCACTGGGGGCCAGGCACAGGAGTTTCTGTGTCCCTGTGTCTGCGTCATCCCTGACCTGGTCTGCTGGGACTTCACTTGACAGTTCCAGCCATGGAGGGGAGGGGGTGGGTGGGGTAGGGTGGGGTGGGGGTGAAACCTGCCTGGAAACAGCCCACGGCACAAAGACATGATGTATTTATTCATCAATCTGAGCCCCCCACCCCACCCCCCCTGCCCATGCTGGATTGTGACCTTTGACCCTTGATTCTCAGTGGATTTGACTGGTTCCTTCCACCTGTTGATGAATAAATGTCACCAAACCAACACAATGATGCGTTCAAGGACATAAAACAGATACAGTATTAAATACTGGTTAATATAGAAGCCCGTTTCTGCCAGTAAAAAAAAAAATCCCCATGAAAAAACGAAATTATGAGATAGGAAAATCTAAATTATGAAACAAAAAATCTTAATTATGAGACAAAAAGTCAAAATTATGAGATGAAAAAAAGTCTGGACAGAGCTCACAGCACAAATAAAGTATTTATTCATAATTCTGTGGTGTGTTTTTGTAAAACATTTTTTTACTATTGTGGGTATTTTTTTCTACATTTTGTTTATTATTATTATTATCTTAATTAGTTTGTTGGGTTTTTTTTATAAGTTGTGTTTCCATGTTTGCAATTTCGCTGCTTGTGGCTGTTGTCGTACTTGGCGGTCATGATCTCGTGGTTGTTGACAGAGTGGGCGGGGCTTCACCTGCCCTCCCTCCACTGTTTACCACTGCCTTATCCTGTTGATTCAACTCCGTTACAAAACACACTCTGTGACGGCTGTGTTTGACGTGGCCCGTTGCCAGGGACAACAGTCCTGTTCCCAGCCATTCCACGAAAAAGCCCATCGCTGCCACGGTCGCCGAGGCCATGACGATGACATGTCAACACAAGGCCAACGCTCAACGCCACGGCCTTATAGTCACAACTCAGCTGGAAGCGCAGCCTTGGCCGTTGTACTCGCATGTGCTTCCACTGATCTGAGTCAATAACAGATAATTAATGCAACGCCAAGGAAGAAAAACCACGGATGTCTGACGGTGCAGACGGAGTTCACTCTGGCAGCTCCAGCCGCTCCGTTTCCTCTGAGAGGCTAAAAAAGTTCACTTGATCTTCCCTCCAATCGCTCCAAATATCTTTGGATTGGCTTCAACATAAGCAGGAGGCGCTGTCATAAAAATCCCAGGCAGCTGCTTTGTGCTTCCAAGGCTTATCTTCCCCATGTAAAGACATCTCCAGACTGCAGCGAACACAACAGCCAGCTGTGGCCCAAGACAGACACCATTAACCCATGAACGTCCGAAACCCAGGCTGGAGACACTGAAGACCTGCTCTAAAGCAGGTTTACGCTACATGGTATCAGCTGATTCTACTCAAATCTATTTGATTCTACACAGGGACCACGTACTACTCCTTGAGATTAGGGATGGTGAAAATTATAAAAAAAATCTTGTTTGATCACTGAGCCTCATTAACAGGTTGAAGTCGGTTTGCTTTTTCGGCTCGCACACACACAGCCATTCACATACATACATTATGTCCCTTCGTTTTTTAAACATGAGTCACACTGCGAGGTCGAGCGATGTTATGTTAAAACCTCATTTTAAACCATCACACACAAGGAGAAAACATTCGATGTTCCAGTACATTCTGCTGCTATATATGGTGTAAAAAAACACCATAGTGATGTCCACCAGCCTACGTTAGTTCTGCAGAAACCCGTCATGTCATTTTAAGTAGACCTCTCAATATAACTTTTGGGTTGTCATGGGGACAAGTTGCTGTCCCAGTCTCTAGCTACTAGCTCTAGAAGTTCTTACCTCACGTTAGTTTTGTGTTTTGTTTGTATTTTGAGTAAACGTTCAAAACTGGTGTGAAATGGTCGTACCACATAGATGAATTGAGCTATGATTTTGCTATTAAGAAATTCCATCTTGTATTGCTAATGCACAAATTCATAATTTTGCTAATATGCTATGGAGTGATCACAAAGCTTCCTCTATGTAACCTACACTACAATGCAAAAGAGTTTGTGCAGTGGAATGAAATATGCAAGCTGCTTTTTTTTGTTGGTTTTTTTGATTATTTGTTTTTTTATCACCAGACAACGTTGACCATCGGTCAAATGGTCATCGGTTTAACATCGATAGTTTCCATACCGATACTATTGTACCTGGACGTCATTGCAAAGCACCATCAAGTTGTGCTGATTTTTTTTCATCAGTCATCAAAGACAGAAATGTCTCAACCGACCACGCTGTAGTTTTGTGGAATGACATCATTACGTTGGACTGAATTTAACTGACTGCTCTGATAACTGGAACTCTGAATCAAGTTTTTTTTGTAATGGTAGGTGCACGTTGATAATGCAATGACCCAGAGACAGCTCCACCAGTCAGTTTCTATGCTGATGACACGTCACATTTATATTATTGCTGGAATCTAGGACCAGATACCATGGTCCTTTTTACCATACCATACCTTTTTCATAATGAAAACCAGTGTTGGGAAAGTTCACCTTGATTAGGAACTAGTTCAAAGTTCAGTTCAAGTGACTCAATATGAATTAGTTCAGTTCATCGTTCATTCTTCCAAATTATGAACTAGAAGTTAATGGATCCTAAAATGAACTTTTACGTTCTTTTTTTGTGTTATTATTGTAAACTTATGTTGCCAAAATTGTTCAGAATAATACAAAAATGACATCTATGATAATGCTGTGTTTTGATCCCATTTTATGCCTTATAACTTCTGGTATTGTCTGTTAAAAGCTTTCCTTTTCTTGGAAGTTGGAGGCTCTTCTTCTGTCTCTTCAGTGGCCTTTTCCTCTTCGAAAAGAAACTTTCCAAAGACATCTGGGGGTTTTTTTTTACTTATTTTGCTAACATGTAGGTTACATTTTTGGCATTCGAGTGACAGAAGCTGTGTTTCTATAACAGTTTTTCGCAAAACAATATCGATATTCCTCAAATTTCAACAAAGTATATTTGCGCTTTGAACGTGTTTCCATTGACGGTTGTTAATAGGCAGGAGCGTCGTAACTCTCGTGAAATATCATCCCACCACATTTCACTGCTGTCAGATCACTTGACCGCAAGTTTTTAGAGTATTATTATTATTATTATTATTATTATTATTATTATTATTAGAGTAAATGAATTGGCTAATTCTCTCATCAATAAAAGTCACTGGCAAACTATTTAAAGACCCTAACATGTAAAACAATCTACCTGTCTCACATTTTAAAGGTCTGTACATGTGGTCCCTACAATGTCAGACCGAAATATTGAGTGTAAACATACTCAGCACTTACAAATTATAAGCAGCCAACGTATTATATTGACGTAACCAACAGAATCCGGTCATTTTTCAAAATAAAAGATTGTTCAGACTCGGAAAATAAATACAAGAGAAATAATTAAGTAATTATCAGGTGGCCGGCGGCCCCGGTACCAATTGAGGGCGCAGTTCAATAAATGCCAGAATAATTGCCTTCACAACGTCCTGTTCATTTGGCAAAAGTGAACGAGTCGTTCAATGAACTCTTTCAGGTACAAGACTGGTGAAAACACACTAAAGCAAGTAGAACTGGATTGAGAGAATACTAGTGGAAACGTGGCTTAAGACTCGGTCTAAGACCCTGTCAGCTGTTTAACACCTGAACACCTGAACTAAAGTGTCTACTGATGGACAGTCAAAGGCCCCAGTGACCAGATACTCACCTACAAGCCCTGACCCCAAGCCTGGCTCCAGGGCGGGGCCTCACCTGTGCCATCCTTGGGTTTATATCTTTCACTTGGGTTTTGAACTGCTCTTGGTCTAACCCATCACCCAGGACATGTTTGCCAGGATCATTCAGGAACTCAAACTCTCCCACCCCATAAGGTGGCAGTTCAGGGGGGAGACGGTTTTGTTCATTTTTGTTTATTTAGTGCATTTTAAAAAAAATATTTAGTTCATTTTTATTCAATTTCTTGATTACTTTAAGTTTATGTTAGTCTTTTTATTTGGTTCATTTTTCTTTAATTTGTGTAGTACCATCTTATTGCATACCGAGGAATTTGAAAGACAACCTTTTAGCTCCGCCTCCCCTAACTATGAAGCACCACTAGACCCATATATGTAATGAAAAGGGATAGTGTAGGCTAAGTTGTTATTACGTTACGAACCACTATTTCATTACGAGCCGTTATTACATTATGAGTCATTATTACATTATGAGTCGTTATTACATTATGAGTCGTTATTACATTATGAGTCATTATTACATTATGAGTCATTATTACATTATGAGTCATTATTACATTATGAGTCATTATTACATTATGAGTCATTATTACATTATGAGTCGTTATTACATTTATTACATTATGAGTCGTTATTACATTATGAGTCATTATTACATTATGAGTCGTTATTACATTATGAGTCGTTATTACATTATGAGTCATTATTACATTATGAGTCATTATTACATTATGAGTCATTATTACATTATGAGTCATTATTACATTATGAGTCGTTATTACATTATGAGTTATTATTACATTATGAGTCATTATTACATTATGAGTCGTTATTACATTATGAGTCATTATTACATTATGAGTCATTATTACATTATGAGTCATTATTACATTATGAGTCGTTATTACATTATGAGTCATTATTACATTATGAGTCATTATTACATTATGAGTCGTTATTACATTATGAGTCGTTATTACATTATCAGTCGTTATTACATTATGAGTCGTTATTACATTATCAGTCATTACATTATGAGTCATTATTACATTATGAGTCGTTATTACATTATGAGTCATTATTACATTATGAGTCGTTATTACATTATGAGTCGTTATTACATTATGAGTCGTTATTACATTATGAGTCATTACATTATGAGTCGTTATTGCATTATGAGTCATTATTACATTATGAGTCGTTATTACATTATGAGTCATTATTACATTATGAGTCATTATTACATTATGAGTCGTTATTACATTATGAGTCGTTATTACATTATCAGTCATTATTACATTATGAGTCGTTATTACATTATGAGTCATTATTACATTATGAGTCGTTATTACATTATGAGTCGTTATTACATTATGAGTCGTTATTACATTATGAGTCATTACATTATGAGTCATTATTACATTATGAGTCATTATTACATTATGAGTCGTTATTACATTATGAGTCATTATTACATTATGAGTCATTATTACATTATGAGTCGTTATTACATTATGAGTCGTTATTACATTATCAGTCATTATTACATTATGAGTCGTTATTACATTATCAGTCATTACATTATGAGTCATTATTACATTATGAGTCGTTATTACATTATGAGTCATTATTACATTATGAGTCGTTATTACATTATGAGTCGTTATTACATTATGAGTCGTTATTACATTATGAGTCATTACATTATGAGTCGTTATTACATTATGAGTCGTTATTACATTATGAGTCGTTATTACATTATGAGTCGTTATTACATTATGAGTCGTTATTACATTATGAGTCATTACATTATGAGTCGTTATTACATTATCAGTCGTTATTACATTATGAGTCGTTATTACATTATGAGTCGTTATTACATTATGAGTCATTACATTATGAGTCGTTATTACATTATCAGTCGTTATTACATTATCAGTCGTTATTACATTATGAGTCGTTATTACATTATGAGTCGTTATTACATTATGAGTCATTACATTATGAGTCGTTATTACATTATCAGTCGTTATTACATTATCAGTCGTTATTACATTATGAGTCATTACATTATGAGTCATTACATTATGAGTCGTTATTACATTATGAGTCGTTATTACATTATGAGTCATTACATTATGAGTCGTTATTACATTATCAGTCGTTATTACATTATGAGTCGTTATTACATTATCAGTCGTTATTACATTATGAGTCGTTATTACATTATGAGTCGTTATTACATTATGAGTCATTACATTATGAGTCGTTATTACATTATCAGTCGTTATTACATTATGAGTCATTACATTATGAGTCGTTATGACATTATGAGTCGTTATTACATTATCAGTCGTTATTACATTATGAGTCGTTATTACATTATCAGTCGTTATTACATTATCAGTCGTTATTACATTATGAGTCGTTATTACATTATCAGTCATTATTACATTACAAGACGCTCCAACACCAATGTAGCGCTGGGGGTTTAGGGGTTAAACTTGTGCGACCCCTGTAAACTGTGTCCCAGCTTTGGCTAAACGTTGTAAGTGCATTCATTTATTTGGCAGAGCCTGTTTGGGAGCTGCTGAGGGATTACATGGCGTTCAGGCCTCTGAAGGTATGTGGCTTTGGACGGCTGATGTTTTTCCACAGCGCTAAATGCTATTGCAGTTAATTCTGTATTTTGGCAGAGATCCGCGGCTGGAAAACAACTTCCCAGAGCCAGAAGCTGTTTATTATTGCAGAGAGCTTTTACCCAAAATGGCCATTCAGCTACCGCCGTGTCCATGTTGTTCTGACCTGGTTGCATAGTAACCGAAGGAGAACGTGGCAGACTGGAGGATAAACAAGAGCAGGAGCGTTCACATATGCACCCACTCACAAACAGAGCAGGTCCACTGCACCGGCAGACTGTCAATCTGTACTAACACAACTGCACACACATATATTCAACACACTGACGCAGCGTTTTTCCACTCAAGTCATGAATGTGAAGCACAGTTCTAATGTTTCCACTGTGGCTCTGGCTCTGACTATTTATGTCCAACAACCACAGCTGACAAGTCACTCTGTAGAAGTACTTCACTTACTGTATTTAAGTAGATTCTTTAGGCATCTGTACTTTGCTGGAGTATTTCTTTTTATGGTAACTTTTTACTTTATCTGTATTTTATTCTCTTTACATTTATATAAATATCTGTCCTTTATACTGTTTTTATTTAGATAAATACCTGTACTTTATACTCCTATTTATATAAATAATTTTTCATGATTTTTTATGTTTTGTTTTTGTCTTAACTCATTTGCATGGTGTTATTTGTTGACACCCCCCCCCCCCCATAGTTCCACCTGTTTAAATCCTTGAATAACATTTAGGGGAAGTTATGTCCGACTACTGATATCCTTTGTGGTAACATAATAACGTCCAAAAAAATTGTTTGATTTTGAGCAATTTACCATTTCTAGATCCACTATAAAAACATTCACCACAGTTCCTATCTGTGGAACTATTTGTCTGACTTCACATCAAGTGTAAATGAAAGGTCATGACCTGGGGCCGCATCACGTCATGACATCATTAACTATTGGCTAGATACCCGCAGTCCACCCTTTGTCATTTTAATACCTGGTTCAATTAAAGCTACATTTGTTTGGACAAACACAGTAATACCTCAATTTACAAAAGACCAAACTAATTAATAATCCAAGTTTTGAAAGGTCTTTACCTAAAATTTTCATTTCTGAATACAAAAGAAGATTCAAGTTACGAAACGAAACCTGTAAAACATAAATACAGTACTGCACGTACTGAACCTAAATACATATGTACTGTACACTTGTACGTAGCATCATATTTGCTATTTGATAGAGTTGCTCTCCCATTGGCTATCTCCCAAAACCTTGCTGGCCTCTCATTGGCTAGGAGGGAGCTACCCATGATGCTTTTCATGTGTCTTTGACCCTCATTCGTCGCAGATTTCTAACACAGATAAAGGACTGAGTTACTGTTGTTTGGTGAGTTTTTCCAGTGTGTTCATTAGAACTTTATTATTCGTTATTGATCATTGGCCCAAAGAAAGTGATTCCTGTCCCGTGAACAAACACTGCTGAAGGTGAAAGTGGACCCAAATGGGCAAAAAACACTGACCACAATTAAAACAACTACAATGGTATGTAGATTATTTGCATGTCTTGTTCATTTTAATGGTTTAGTAAATAATTTTCTTGTACTTTTATTACATATTTCATACAAAATGTGTATACTTTTAGGATTTTTAAAGGGCTTAGTGGGTAGTATTGAGGGCCTTGGAATGATTCAGACCTTTTACATGTAAAATGTGACTCTACTTATAAAAAATTTGAGGTACCACTGTAAAATGATTAAAAAAAAAAAGTCACTTCAGTTCTTACATCAATATCTATAATTATACTGACAAAAATACTGCTTTTATTCATTCACTGTTTTACTTTTGTGTATTAGTCACATGGCACACACAGAAGTTAGGACTGGATGCATCATCATTGTTTTGATGAATGTTAATGGAGGATTTAATATTTATTTTCTGTGACTGTATAATTAAGGATGTAATGGACAAGTCATGTGACCTCATAACACAAAAACAGGAAGTCCCATTGGCGTCCATAGCTAAAACTGTGGAGAATCCCAGCTTTAAAACAAGATGTAGCATGAATATATTAACAAAAGGTTAATTGTAGAAACTAGCAACAAAATGTCGACAGGATCCAGTGGGAATGAAGGGTTTAATGAGGACAGAAAGAAAAAAACAAAAGAACAATGGAAGCAAAAACCTTCAGATCAGACAGAAGTGCATCATGGGTAATAGATGTTGTCAGGCTGCAGCAACTGCCTTCATGCCTGAGTTTCTCCTCAAAGTAGAGTTAGTAGTGTTAAGAAAACAAAACAAAAAAGATCCCTGGTTGTGTGGTGAGATGTGGGTCAGATCTGCTACAGTTTTCTGTTGAAGAATGCTGCAGTTTTTGTTCCAGGTGCAGACGGACCTGCTTTTCATGTCCATCTAACACCCATACTGTTGAGTCAAACAATGGGCTAGCCTAGCCGCACTAGACACCCAGAGGGGCAGCAAATCTGATTTTTTACCACAGTTTTACACAGTTCTATTCGTTGTCAATCACTAGCTTCAGTGAATGTTTGGGTTGCCAACATGCTAGCAGTTTGGACCACCAATCTCTCCATCATGTCAGAGTTAACCATCGATATTGTTGAAAAATGGGCATGTAAAGACTGCAAGATTCTCTGGGTTGTGTTGCTGAAAGGCTACAGTAACTGGGTTAAAGGTTACATAAATATTAAGTAGGCTAATGGCACCGCTAACATACTGTATCATCAGTACATCCATCAGCACGCTAACGACAAAATGTAAAAAATAATCTTGAAATAACATATAGAATGGAGTGTTATGTAATTACACATTCAGATATTCTTGTTTCATCATGACATTAGGTTGATTAGAAGACTGTTAGTGCCATTTATCATTGATGCTAGTCTGGGAAGCTAAGCTTAATGTTAGCTAATCCATTTCAGTGGATACAATTCATTTTATCTTACTGTGAAATATGGACCAGGATTCCTCTTTATGTTTCTGATCAATTCACGCCAAAGTACCTTGTCTTTGGGGAAACGATGGAAGGTCTGACCCCGGTTAGATTTTTTCCTTTTTGAGGATGCGTTTTTGGGACGCAGCGGTGAGGCGCCATCGCCATCGGGAAAGTGTTGTGTGCAACAAGAAGTGTACCCAAGTGTCCATAATATTTTGTTTAGTCATTTGTAACTTTCTTCATATTTGAACTTTCCGGCACTCTAACTGCATCATCCTAAAGATTACACTGATTGGTTGTAGTACCCGCCTTATTGCATACAGAGGATTTGAAAGACAACCTTCTAGCCCCGCCTCCCCCGCCTATTCAATTCAATTTTATTTATAGAGCCCCAAATAACTACAAGGTCGTCTCCCAGGGCTTTACAGGGTTGATTGGAGAGAATAATCAATCACAGAATTAGATGAAGTCCTTAGACCCTCCTTTTCGACAAGAAAAAACTCCAAAACCCAGTGGGAAAGAAGAAACCTTAGGGAGAACCACAGTGAAGGACAGATCCACTGCCATGGACGGACAGACTATAGATGAACGTCCATTTGTAGATGAAAGGAAGGGGGGGGGGGGGCAGGTCCATCCATCAGACAGGTGAGGGTGGGGGAGGAGGTCTGGGGTCACAGGTCAGCACAGGACACAGGTGAGTCCTGTTGTTGGGGAAAGGGGACACCAGGGGAATAGTCAAGAACAGACTTGGTTTTGTTGATGTGATTGATGTGATATATATATATATATATATATATATATATATATATATATATATATATATATATATATATATATATATATATATATATATATATATATATATGTTCTTTTTGTCTGTGTATACATAGGCTGTACACTGTTGTAATATGGTTTACAGAGAAACATAAAGATGCGTTGCATGTTTGTTGACATTAGCCACTACTGTTAGTGGCTAGCAGTGACTAATGTAAACAAATATACAACACATCTGCTGCTGCTGGTGTAGGAGGATGTCTGCAGGACCAGGTAGTTAGTAATATTCACAGCCTCCATTGTTGGCAAATCTTTGGGTTTCGTCGAAAAGTCATTAATTTTCCATAAGACACGGGTCACGTCCAGTGGATTTTTTTAACTAACTGTATATATCACTGTTTCGCCATTGGATCTGAATCTGTACAATAAACACTCTCTTCACTGGTTTCCTCCATAGCGACTGTCTCCATGGTTACTTCCTGCCCTCCAGCTAAAATCATGACATCATCATAGTCATGTGACTGCAACCTACCTATAAGAACTATGTTTCTATCACAATATGAACCATTACAAAGAAAGACACATTTTTAATAATACAGGTATGGGGCAAACGTTTTAACTGTAAAATAAAATTTTCTCTAAAGTGTGAACAAACTTTGTAGAAATTGTCCCAAAGAAGATGAATAAAAAAACTAGAAATGAATCTGACAAGTAGTTCAAGAGAAGATGACAACAAAGACGCCTCAAAACCTCGTGTCCTATTTGTCTTTGAGTGTAAAAAACTGCTGTTACCGACTGCACCTGAAGGCATCATGAGTACGACAGCAGCAGCAGTGGCAGGAAAGGGTTAACTTTCATTTCCTCTTCTGTTCCATCTGAACAAACAAGGCGGGTGACCTGACAGAGCACAGAGGGGCGGGGTGGGGGGGATGCCGTGACTGGAATATAACCAAACAGAGAGGGAGGGGGGAGCATGTGACCATGTGATGCAGGGGCGCTCAGACACAGACTTCCCCCCATATTGACGCTGCCGTTTCTTCACCACATCAGTTCTGGGAAATGGCCGCCGTCTGCAGCTGAGCCTCTGTTTACCCCCCCCCCCCCCCCCCCCCTTCTACTTATTACTGTCACAATCAGCTGCCGTGATTGTTCGCTGTGACCCCCCCTCTCCCCACCCCATCATATCCCCCTACATACATACAGACACTTTATGTTACATAAATGGAACAAATATTTATACGTTTAGAATCCAAATAATATGTGTGTGTGTGTGTGTGTGTGTATTACTATCTTTATGGGGACATTGGTCTGTTTACACAGGGACCTCTGACACTATGGGGACCAAAATTTACGTCTCCACGGGGGTTCAACATAAATAAAGGTCCCCACTAGTAAAATAGAAATGATGTGGCGCTATGAATACATGAATTTGTTTTCCAGAAGTCCCCATAAAGCATGAGGGAAACAGGTGCAAAGTGAAACATGTCATTTTTAAAGGTTTGAAGATGTGTTTAGACATTTTTATGTATTTAAAAAATATATTTATTTTAGTTATTTTTAAATGTTTTACTTATGCATCTATTTTTTAACATTAGGTTTTTTAATCGTTATAATTTATTTTTTATTAATGTAATGTCCTAATTAATTTATTTTATTTAAAATAAAAGAGCATGTGTTTACTTAAAACAAATTATTATGTATTTTTTTATTATTTATTTATTTTTGTTTAATTTTTTATTAATTGTTTTAAGTATTCCTTTTTTAGGTTATTCTTCTTCTTACTTATTATTTTTTTATTTACATTTTGTTATTATTATTATTATTGTTATTGTTATTATTTTATTTTATTAAAAAAAGAAGAACACATGTCTACACTCACTACCCAATGACTAGTTGATAAGAAACTTGGTCCTTATGAGGCGTGGAAACCAGTTTGTGTGTGTGTGTGTGTGTGTGTGTGTGTGTGAAGGGGGGGGTGTTACCGGGTAGAAAAAGCAAAAGGCAGCAGCGTTTTGCTCAGGGATGAATGAGGGAGGGGGCTTGAGTCTGGAGCAAAAGCACTGGAGACATGAGTCATAGTGAGGCTTGTCCCAGGGGGCTCGTTGGTTCAGTCTATAAATGGAAATGGCAGAAAAACAGCGGCTTCCCTCGCCCACCCAGGACTGGCTGATCTGAGAACAGGCCTGGGTTTATGAGTGAACACCAGCTCTTACAGCCAGTCACAGGCCGCCATCTTTAACTGTACACCCAGACAAGTGAAAGTAAACACACACACACACACACACACACACACATACACACACACATACACTCGTTTCCATGTCTCATGAGAACCAAGTTTGTAATCAAGTCGAGCCATTGGGCAGGTGAGTGTAAGCACTTTTTAAAATAAAATTAAAATAATAATGATACAAAAAAAATTGAAAATTAAATTAAAAGATAAAAGAATGAATAAAAATAATTGTCATTTAAATAACTTAATTAAAAACATTATAAATGAATAAAAACTGAAACAATAAATAAGACAAATAAATAATCATTAAAAAACCATAAAAATAAATTTTAGAACCTTTGAAAAATACATGTTTCACTTTGCACCTGTTTCCCCCATGCTTTATGAGGACTTCCGTAAATACCAGTTTCATATATTCATAGGGCCACAATCATTTCTATTTTACTAGTGGAGACCTTTATTTATATTTAACCCTCGTGGTAACCTGAATTTTGGTCCCCATAGTGTCGAAGGTCCCCATGAAGTGACTGAGTAAACATAGCAATGTCCCCATAAAGATAGAAATACAAGCAAACACACTTGTTTCCATACTTTTAAATGAACAAATATAAAAATATAAAATATAAAAAATAAAGAAAAAATAAAAAAAATAAAGTAATAAAATTCAAAAAATTCAAAAAGCAAACATTTTTAAAAATAAACACCAAAAAAAGAACAAATATAAAAAATAAAAGTAAATAAAATAAAAAAAGACACTAAATTAAATTTAAAAAAAAGTTACATTGAAAACAAAAAGTAAACACATCATAAAACCATTGAAAAATACATTTTGTTTTAGACCCTTTTCCTCCATGCTTTATGGGGACTTCTAGAAAAAACTAGTTATTGTCCACCGTCGCACCCAGCGGGGGACATAGAAAAGCTGTTTGTCCGTGCATCCGTCCAGGAACACTGTACTGTCAATAAGCTTTGATGGAGGATCACCAAATACACACCACGCATGCGTCTCATGAAGACCTTCCTCGAGTTCAATGATGACTCATACTTTTTTGACAAATTATAGTGGACATAAGACCTTAATGCCAACAGCAGGATATTTTTATATTATATGGGACATCATTTGCATACTTCACACAGATTTCACCTACATTTATATTTAACCCTCGTGGGGACCTGAAATTTGGTCCCCATGTTGTGACTGTGTAAACATGTCAATGTCCCCATAAAGATCTGAATATAAACAGCACACAGACACACACATAGATATTAATAATAAAATAAGCAGCTTAGTGTCAGAATAATGGAGAATGTTTTAGTGAAAACAGGTCATGGACAGTTTTAACCGTCCTGCAGAAACAGCCTGAAGGCACCAGAGGAAATAGAAGCAAAAAAACCACAAAACCTCCCAGTGGGGGAGAAAATTAGCTCAGCTGGAAGAACCCAAGAAAAAATGTCCAAACTGAGGCAAGTTGTGCTTATAAAAACAGATTTATTATCAACAATAATGTCAGTGTGGGGATTTAGTTTAAGCTAAAAACACACACAAATGTATGCATTTTTTTCTGAATCAAAGCGTTGTTTCTTTATTTAGCACTTGTTAAAAATTGGTTCTAGTGTCGCATTTCACACAAATGCTTCTCAAAACAAACAATAGCATGAAATGAAGACAAAAGGCAGAAAAAGTCTATTTACTGATTTTATACATTGGAACCATTAAAGAAAAAGAAAAGAAAAAAACAACAAAATAATCAAGAAAACATCATCTCAACAAAGTAATGAACAAAAAGACAAAATAATAAAGAAAATGAACAAAATAATAAAAAAAACCCAAAATATTTCACAAAAAGAACAGAATAATAAAAAAAAATTAACCAAATAATCAAGAAAATGAACCAAATCAGAACAAAAGAATCCACAAAAAGATCTAAACAGTCAAGAAAATAAACAAAATCTTCAATAAAAAGAACTAAATAAATAAGCAAAAAGAACTAAATAATCAAGAAAATAAACAAAATAATACACAAAAACCACAGAATAATCAAGAAAGTTGAACAAAATAATGAACAAAAAAGGAAAATAATCAAGAAAAAGAACAAAATAGTCAAGAAAATAAACAAAATAATAATAAAATAATATATATAAATAATAATAAAAAAAACAATAATTGCAATAATTATACTATTTATGCTGTGCAATAACTGGGTACTGTTTACTGTACTCTCACTTTTTATCTTTATTTTATTCTTATTTTATTCTGTTTTTATTTTATTTATTTCTTGTACAAGCTACTGGAAATCTAATTTCCCCAAGGGTGCCATCCCAAAGGGATCAATAAAGTCTGTCTAAGTCTAAAAAAGAAGAGAATAATCAAAAATATGAACAGACAGAACAGTCGCCCCACAAAATGTTGTGAAAACGATTGATCAAATTAATTAAAAACAACCCTCTGATTTAAAATGTTAACCATTTGACAGCTCTAAAACAGTGAATGTTAATGAATATTAATGTTAATTAATTGGAGATAATGAATTTGACTATAGCACAGATTTTTTGGTATGTTGGTGTTAAAGGTTTTAAAAAACTGCTTTAATGGTTCATTTAATTTTCATTGTATTTATGTATTGCAGATGTACAATATACATTAATGTTAACCCTCTGGTGTCAGTGTGAACATTTTACGCACACTTTGCACATTAAAAAAAATAAAATTTTAAAAACTATATTATATTTTTATTATTATTATTATATTATATTATTTTTCAGAATTTAAATCAGGTCAGAATTAAAGTGTTATTCATTTTTGGATGATCTTTAAAATTCTGCACACCAACTTTATAAACAAAATGATCAGACTATTATCACAGTGTGCACGAAAAATGTACTATTACTGTCATTTAAACCAGTGTTTTTCATCCATAAGCCATTATATAAATCTTGCTTTTACTGATATCTGGGCTTCATCTGGGTTCTAAATTAACTACTGAACCATTTTTAGCTCATCCGGACAAAGTCACAATGAGCTATTGCCAAAAACGGCCTTTTTTACCTCATACCCGAGGGTTAAAAAGGACAAATGTTCCTTTTTCATTGAAGGTGTTTTCTGTCGTGCCTTCTTATGGCAGTTGTGTTTTTTCCCAGTGCACCTAAACACATCCTGTCTGTGTAGAAGTGAGTGTATGAGTGACATGAACCAGTTCCTTTAGCTCCTTGGTTTCCCCTTGGATCCCCCGCTGTGGAGCTGCCTGGCCTACATCAAACACTGCCACAAATCTGGGACAACTGCCGAAAAAAATGACCAAGAGGGAAAAAAAATTACACTTTCATTTCCAAGCTGAATGTTTAATGAAGTGGATGTAAAGTGAAGATACAGATGTGTGTTTAATCCTCAGTCCTCGAAATATCTGTCTGCATTCTGCAATTTGCAGAAATATTTGCAAGATTGCTGAAGACAAATTTTAACAATTTTAATTCAGTAGGTTGATTTCACGTGACGTCACATTGCTATTAGCCTCACTGCAGTAGCGGCAAATCCAATGTGCTACAGTAGTAATTAATTTAATTATGCTCAATGTAACTTTTGGCTAGATTTCCCTGAAACTGGCCGACCAATCACAGGGGGCGGTCCTAAGAAAGTGAAGCTGGAACAATTTGGAGAGAAACAACGATAGAAGAAGAACAACAATGGATAGAGATTTCCTTTTATCAAAAATGAGTGAAGAATGTGAGAAAATGTCAGCAAACTTGAAATTGTTTTTACAGAAGCGACAACAGTCGTTAAGCTCCATAATCCACCATTTTGTTTAGTCATTCCTAACTTTTTCCGGACTCCTCCGTGAACTTTCCAGCGCTCTAACTACGTCATCCTAAAGATTATGCTGATTGGTTGTAGTACTGTCCTATTGCAAACAGAGGGATTTGAAAGACAACCTTTTAGCCCCGCCTCCCCTAACTATGAAGTACCACCAGACCCATATATATTTAATGAATAGGGAGAGCGCGGCTAGGCTACATTGCTATATAGTCAGTTTTGTGTAGTTTACAGCTGTGCAAATCATTCCAACCAAGTTTTTTTAGAGTAGCAAAGATTGTCATTCAGGTGAGAAATGTAAAAACGTCACAGAAAAACGCAGTAAAAAGTGGGTTTTAAATCTGTGTTTGCAGTCGGGTGGAGCAGAATCTGCTAATGCTAAAGCTAATGCCTGTGTCTGCAGCGACCACTGCGTCAGAGGTATGTTCCAAAGCTAACTTTTTTGTAGATGTACTATAAATCATTAGGTTGTGGTTAAATGTTAATTTACACTGTTGTAATAATGTTTACGTAGACACATGAAGATGTGTTGCATGTTTGTTGACATTAGTTGCTACTGCTAGTGGCTAACAACAACTAATGCCAACAAGCATGCAATGCATTTTTTCAAATAAAACACTAACCCTGGTGAAGACCAACCAATAATTATCGCTGAGCCTTTTGGTACCGAGCTTGTGAACCCACCCACTGACAAAAAAGTTCTATGCGTCCAAACTTTTCTAGTCGTTCATCTGCTGCTGGTGCAGTAGGATGGCTGCAGGACCAGCTAGTTAGCAATATCCACAGCCGTGACTGTTGCCAAATCTTTGGGTTCTGTCGAAAACTCATACATTTTCGCAAGATATGGGTCACGTCCAATAAATGTTTGAACTAACTTCATGTATGTGTTGGACACTGGATCTAAATCCGTACAATAAACATTGTCTTCAATGGTTTCCTCCATAGCAACAGTCTCCATGGTTACTTCCTGCCCTCCAGCTGAAATCACCATGTCATCATAACGGGGCAGCTGTGGTTCACTTGGTAGAGTAGGTCGCCCAATGACTGAAGGGTCAGCGGTTCGTGTCCCAGCTCTGACTGTCCACATGTCGAAGTGTCTTTGGGCAAGACACTGAACCCTGACTTAGTCTCCCAGTAGGACTGACAGAACCTTAGAACCTTAGCTGAAATCACCTCGACATCAGTCATGTGACTAAAACCTACCTTTTTTGCAGAATAAAAAAATCAGGCTTGGGATTCAATGGGTCACAATTTGTCAAACCAATGACACAGTTAAATCTGTGGGGTCCGTAGGAGCGGGGGTCCATTCCAGCCGACAATACATGTCCATAGAAAGGGCTCTGCATGCTCTTGCCGCAAAACGTTAGCTTGTCACAGATATTTGTCATTTATGCCAAGTTTTGCAGCATGGGGAGTACATGGTAAATGTTCTGCACTTCTATAGTTCTTTTCCACCTTCATGGTTCAAAGCACTTTACATTAGCCTCATATTCACCCATTCACACACACTCATACACCAGTAGGTTCTAAGGTTCTGTCAGTCCTACTAGGAGACAAAGACACTGAACCTCAGGGTTCAGTGTCTTTGTCCAAGGACACTTCGACATGTGGACAGCCAGAGCTGGGACGCAAACCGCAAACCTTTCAGTCATTGGACGACCCGCTCTACCAACTGAGCCACAGCCGCCCACATGGCGTACGCTTTGTTATATAATGCCACAACGCAACGGGTGCTAACTCACAAAGTGATACGATATTTACCTCTAAAGGGAAATTAATGTTGTTTGACAATGTTTAATGAATGGTTCCAGCCGAGACATAAAGATTTTCCACATCAGGTCCTTTTGTTATTGAAGTGTGAAGTGTGTGTAGAGTGGATGTAGAATGGACCAATCAGACGCCTCTTTTCTTGTCTTCTCTGCAACGTGTGAGAATATCTTCAGTGGGTTACATTTTTGGGAGGTGTTCACAAAAGTCTCAGCGACGTATCTGTGACACTTTGCAGATGTCTTGGCTTCTGAGAATAAATTGGTCTTAAGGTCATATGGGGTCAGAGGTCAACAATATTTACATAATAGTGACCCTGGGACCAAAAGCACCACAACCAAATAAGGACAGGCTGCATTTTTACATGTCAGATTTGGTAACGTTTATATATATATATTTATATATATATATATATATATGTATATATATATAAAGATGCTTAAAAAGGACAAAATGGCGAATACTGTCGGGAAAAAAAGAACCCAAATCAACTATATCCCCCAATTTCCATGTACTTTTCAGTAAAGGTGTGAGATTGTCCACTCCATTAAATATTGGTGACTGTAGGTCAGAGGTCACAGCCACTAAAAATCAGTTTTTGCAATGATCAGCGATAGAGCAAATCAGGTTTGTTGTGCCTGCAACCACTTGGTTTACCCCCGCCCCAACCTCTGTTTTAAATAGTTTTTTCATGTCATTTATTTATTACATTTTGTTAATTTAGTTGCTTATCTTGTTTATTTTCCTACATTTCTTTTTTTTTATTCTTCATGTTGCTTATTTTATTCTTTTTATGAGTATGTAACTGCTTCATGCAGTTCAACATCTGTCAAAAAATAGATGTTAGTTTGTAAAATACAAACCTGATATAAATATATTTTGAAAAAGAATGTGTTGAAGTGACTGAAAATAGACACTTGCCAGATATAGGGTTAAATATACCCTGAGTCAGGCCTTAAAGGGTTAAAGCTGCTTCTGCTTCCACTCATGTTATCATTTCTGTGTGATTTCGTCAGTGTGTCATGTGGATCTGGCTGTGTGTGTGTGTGTGTGTGTGTGTGGTGGTGGGGGGGGGGTTACTGTTACCATGGTACCACACCACCTGCTCCACCTGCCCCCGCCCCACCCCCCGCCCACCTGCCTGGGTGAAGGCAGACACACCCTTCTCTTCCTGCAGCTGAAGCAGAGCTGGTCTGGAGGACTAACAGTGTCAACATTTAATAAATAAATACATTAATGAATTTGTAATTAAATATGTCATGAATTAATTACAATTGGAAATGTGTTATTAAATGTGCCCAATTGGAGGTCTGCGTGGGACACAATTTCCAGTCCTGCTTCAGCCCACAAGTCCTGTAGGATTCAGACATGAGTTAAAATGTTGCGTACAGAAGACCACTAGCCCAATGTCACTCAGGGGCGTGAGTCCTTCTGATCGAGACTCAGCTCGTGGATGGCGTGAGGCCGGTAACGGTCCGGTCGTGCCGCGTTCCGGTCGTCTCAGGGTGGTTGTTTGGGAATGCAGCAGCGGGGGGTAAACTAAGGCTAAATACCAGCAGGACACCGATAGTCAACAAGTAGGAGGCCTTCAGGGAGTCTGTCGCAGTCTGTCTGGGGGATTCAACCTGGGCTGGTCGCAGGGTCGGCCGCTCAGTCCTGGGAGGATCCCCTCGCGGGACCTCCCCCGTCTCACATATATGATAGTCAAAATGAAACATTTATAGCTTTTATTTTAAGGATGGGGTTTTTTTGCAGCTTATCACCACTCCCACAATGTGCACTCCCCCTCCCACCCACGCCCGCAGTGAGCTTTTAAAAATTTTCTCGCACCACACTGCTTTGCGTTGGGTCCCGCAGGAGTGCAGGGCTCTAATACCAATTAATTTGAGTTAAAAAACATATATTATTATTTAACAAATTAATTCATTATTTCCTGATCCTTGTGTTACAGTGGAGCATGAATTTATTTTATCTGTCAACCTCATCCATCAAAGTCAGTGGGCGGGTCTTAACAGCTGATTGGTTCTTCTGCACACCCAGTCCAGTCAAATGGGTTCCAGATAAAGGATTGATGCAGAACTTGTGAACACATTCCCATAAACTGGGTGACCTTTAACCTCTACATTTGTTTGGATACTTTAGGAAACTAAACTTTATTGAAAACTGATAAAAATCTAGACTCTGGCTCTGACACTTCAAATGGACTGGGTTTGACTAGATTCACCTGTAACCCTATAAATGTTCTTCACTTCTATAGTTCTTTTCCACCTTCATGGTTCAAAGCTGAACCATGAAGTGAAATATGTATTTTTCAAAGGTTTTGAAGATGCGTTTACTTTTTAGGCTTTTTAAAAAAAAATTATTTATTTTTACCTCAACCAAGGAGGTAATGTTATTGCCAGAGTTTATTTGTTTGTCTGTTAGGGGTGTGACAAAATTCCTCGCAGAAATGGTAAATGTTCTTCACTTCTATAGTTCTTTTCCACCTCCATGTTGCTCAAAGCTCTTTACATTAGCCTCACATTCACCCATTCACACACACTCATACACCAGTAGGTTTATAAGGTTCTGTCAGTCCTACTGGGAGACTAAGTCAGGGTTCAGTGTCTTGCCCAAGGACACTTGGACATGTGGACACAAGGACCAGGAAGTAATTAATTAATTAGTGACCAGAGCCATACATGTAATAAATAGGGATAACACGGCTAGGCTAACACCTTCACCGTAATTCAGTCAATAAAGTGTATGTATTAATAATATAAAATTGTACCTAATATTTAAATTACAATGATTTACCAGGTTATTTTAATGTTTATCTCAAACTACAAACAACCCGACCGACCGCACCCACTCACTTCGATTCAATCTGCGCATCACTGATATATATCTATTTAATTTCAATTTTAAATAATTAATGACATATTTAAGTAATTATTAAATAATTAATTTATTTAATTTTGGCACTTTTAGTCCTCCACAGATCTATACAGGACACGGCCTCACGACGCCCCACCGCCATTCCACAGGAGGGAGGGGCCTTTCATTTAGCCGCAACCATGGCCGCTCCAGTCCCGCCCCCTCCTCTAGCTCCTCCTCCTCCACCTGTGGTCTGCAGGTGTCACAGATGAACCTGGAGGAGGTGCAGATCTTATGTGAGCGCAGTCGGAGTCAGAGGTGTTTTTTTCCGGCGCCCTGAGGCTGTTTGGGTTTCTCAGGTGGATGAAGATGAACAAAAGGCGTCTGCAGGTGAGGGGCCGGGGCTCCCCACTCAAGACCACCCCCGTGTTTGTGGTCGCGATCGCCGTTTTACTCATAATCATTTGTGTTTATGTGGAGCTCATCTTCACGTTCCCATGGTAACGCATCAACAACATCTGCGGCTGTAAAGGTTTAATGGATCAAATGAATAAATGTTAACGTTTGTTAAAGCGTCTGCAAGTGGGTTCTGGTTATTTTTTCATTTTTATTTTTCATTTATTTATTTGCACCAAAAGAAAAAGAATATTAAACAACAAATGTACAACACAAAGAAAAAAAACTGAGTGCAGGAGGAGGAAAGAAGCCATGTGAGGGTTGGACAATGTCCTCCTCCTGGAAACTAAGGAACATGAATTATAAGACTAATATAATAAATTAATTAAATAAAACCTAGAGAGAACAAAACTGATTTGTATCAGTGTATAAGCAAACACGATACTAAAGTGACAAAAATATAAAAGGACATGACAGTAATATATGCTATAAATAAATATGTAACATGTACAAAGATGAATCTATGCTACTGTAAGAGTGATGCAGCGAGAGTGAGAAATGAATAAAATACAATCTATTAATAAATGTATGGAGTTTGATCAATGTCATTTGATGGAGATATTCATTGTACATTTACTCAGCAATAAATGAATCAAAAGAATGAATAAACATGTCCAAAATAATAAGGAAAAAAATTATAAAAATAAAATTAAAAATGCTGGACATGAACAAATAAAATACATTTAAAAAGTACAAAAGAATAGTGTGGTAATAAATGGAATAAAAAAAAGGAAAATAATGTCACTGTAATACTATAATAATAATAATAATAATAATAATAATAATAATAATAATAATAATAATAATAATAATAATAATAATAATAATAATAATAATAATAATAATAATAATAATAATAATTTGCAGGAACAATTCTTATGTTGAATTTAAATGTTATGGTCTCAGTCCACACAGGGAGGTTGTTTGTTGTTGTCCATGAGTAAAAATAAATCAATCAATTCAAGTGAAGATGCAGAAAAATGTTCAAGGCTGAAAGTTATGTTGAAATACAGACATAATGTTGCACAAAATCAGTTGATAAAGCAAATCCATTAACTGCTCAGTGAGTAAAAAAAGCTTCACATTTTCCCAATAGTTAGAGAAAGTTCACACATACCCATAATGCAAAGTGACAAAGAGTGTGTTTAGGATGATGCAACTGACAGTAAGTGTAATAATAGAGCAGGACAGAAGTAATGATGTGTTTTTTAAGCTTTATTTGTTTTTCCTGCAGCTAGATGAGAGTAGTGCTGCTTCAGCAACAGCATCAACAGCCCACAGAGGCTCCTTCTGAAACTCCTCCATAAACTGATCTCACCGCAGGGCTTTGGCTCCACAGCGCAACAGCCCTCTGGCCCACATGACAACGGGACGCCTGTTTTTACTGCAACATAGAAACAACGCCCTGAGCTATAACTCTGACCCTGACAGTTAAAACACACGAGTGGGACGAGTGACGCACAGCTAACGCTGCAGAGCACAGGCTATGCTAATGCTGCAGAGCACGGGCTATGCTAACGCTGCAGAGCACGTGCTATGCTAAAGCTGCAGAGCACAGGCTATGCTAATGCTGCAGAGCACGTGCTATGCTAAAGCTGCAGAGCACAGGCTATGATAATGCTGCAGAGCACGGGCTATGCTAACGCTGCAGAGCACAGGCTATGCTAATGCTGCAGAGCACGGGCTTTGCTAATGCTGCAGAGCACGGGCTATGCTAACGCTGCAGAGCACGGGCTATGCTAACGTGGCAGAGCACGGGCCATGCTAATGCAGCAGAGCATGGGCTATGCTAACTCTGGAGAGCACGGGCTATGCTAATGCTGCAGAGCACGGGCTATGGTAACGCTGCAGAGCACAGGCTATGCTAACACTGCAAAGCATAGGCAATGCTTACACTGCAGAGCACAGACTATGCTAATGCTGCAGAGCACAGGCTGCGCTAATGCTGGAGAGCACAGGCTATGCTAAAGTTGTAGACCACAGGCTATGCTAACGCGGCAGACCACAGGCTATGCTAACGCTGCAGAGCAGAAGCCACATTAACGCTGCAGAGCAGAGGCCAAGCAAATGCTGCAGAGCAGAGATCACAAACCGGTCCTGACTGAGGCTCTATGGAGCGTCACTAGACCAATGATTCTTACCACCAGAGGCTACTTTACTCGGCTAATGGATCACAGACATCTGTCCAACCACTGGCGTCTATGCAGTGAACATTTTCTACAGTTTCTATTAACATATTATTTATGTTCACTTTGGTTCGTGGTCTCATTTATAAATGCTAGATTTTGTCATAACAACTTTCAATCAAGTATGGTTAGCATACTGTAGCATTTAGCAGCTAACAGTATTGTAGATCTGCTCAGAGGCTAATTTAGCTTCTGCTCGGCTATGTGCACTATAAAAGTAGATCTATGAAAACAAACACGGAATTTATTATATTATGACTATTGTTACTATATTATTATAGCTTTTATAAGCCATATTAATGTACATTCTATAGACTAAATGTGTTTAAAATTAACATGAATTTGACACAGTATAGCAAAGTATTACATGTTCAAAAACACAGTGTGTGTTGAATATTTGGGGTCAGCAGAAATGTGTGATGTTAAAAAATGGGGTCATGAGGAAACGAAGTTGGTTTTTAATCAGTGCCTTTACATGCATTTTTCTAAACCCAGCTATTGTCAGTAACTGAGCTAAGGAGGGAAGTGGAGTTTCCCAGAACTCTGAGTGTAGAATAACTGTGCTCCACACCCTTTCCCTCTGGCAGTGTTCCAGTTGGCTTCATGGACAAACAATCATCAGTCGAGAAACAAAGCAGGTTTGAAGCAGACGTAGTAGAAGCAGGACAACAATGGTTTTTAATCATTCGTTCATTTGTTTTTAAAGATGAAACCAAAAATAAGGAAAAAAAACACATCTTGTTTCTTCATTATTTGTTTCCAAAAACAAAATGAAAAAATTAACAACAATGCGTTTTTTTTTTTTTTTTCAGTTTTCCTTTTTTTGTTTAAATGAATAATTGCAAAAACTGATAAAAACTGTTTCCCATTTTATACAATTTTGACCTGAAGCAAATTGAGTAAACTGGAAATTAATCTTAAAGGGATTATCCAGAGGAAAAATAAACTTAGCTCATTGTTTAGATGATTGTGAGTACATACCTATAGTTGACAGTAAAATCAAACCATTTGGATGAACATTGAGAAATGTCGATTTTGCTGTTTTGAGCCAAACTGTGTTAACATGGAAGTGATTAGGACATGTCTTTTTCGCAGTTACAAATCCCAATATCACACTTACGTGGTAGTAAGTAGAGGGTCCCCAAGTGTCCTGAGGTCTGCATGTCCTCAGATAGTGTGTCCACAGTACCTCTAACCTCTTATGAACACAGAGGTCCATCTCTGTAGATCACTAACTGTGGACATGAAGACCTCAGGACACTTGGGTTTGCCTTTAGAGACCGTCTACTTACTTACTTAGTGTGATGTTGTTTGGAACTTTTGAAGAGGTCTAAAAATAGCGTTTCTTGTCAGTGTCCTAATCACTTCCATGCTAACACAGTTTGGCGCAAAATAGAAATTTTTTAATGTTCATCCAAATGGTGTGATTTTACTGTCAACTATATGTATGTACTCACAATCATCTAAAACATGAGCTAAACTTATTTTTACTCTGGATAATCCCTTAAACAAAGAAACATGGCCACTGGACTTGAAGATTATTATGGTATGAGATGACACCAATTTTTTCCGTTGTCATATCTTCAGGTCTTCGGGTGACCCTCTTAGTTTCCCAAAATAGGATGTAGGTTTCATATTTGTCACTGCAGGTCATGGTCATTTCCAGTTTATTCCATTTGCTTCAGGTCAAAATTGGATAAAACGGAAAATTTTTTCCATTATTCATTTAAACACAAAAAGGAAAACTGAAAAACTGCATCGTTATCAATATTTTCATTTTGGTTTTGGAAACAAATAATGAAGCCTTGTTGTCTTATCACACACACACAGACACTAATGTTGGGTGAGATTAATAATGTAAAATGGTAAATGTTCTGCACTTCTTTAGTTCTTTTCCACCGTCATGGTGCTCAAAGCGCTTTACATTAGCCTCACATTCACCCATTCACACACACATTCACACCAGTAGGTTTCTAAGGTTCTGTCAGTCCTACTGGGAGACTAAGTCAGGGCTCAGTGTCTTTGCCCAAGGACACTTGGACATGTGGACAGCCAGAGCCAGGACGCAAACCGCCAATCTCTCGGTCATTGGGTGATCCACTCTACCAACTGAGCCACAGCCGCATGTACATTCTATAGACTAAATGAGTTTAAAATTAATATGAATTTGACACAGTATAGCAAAGTATGACATGATCAAAAACAGATGAATTTTAGCAACAACAGAAGAAGTGTTTGTTGAATGTTTGGGGTTTGTGGCTAGACCAAAGATTCAGGCAAAAATATTTTTTGTCACTAGAGGCAGGCTAATTTACTAGGCTAAGATGATACTGAAACGACATGTCAAACTAGGGGCCCCCAAACAGTATCTTTCTCAGGGCCCCCACAAAGCTATGAACGTCCCTGGCCACTGCTGCTGCTGTTTAGACGCCCTCATGCATATCAATTACTTTATGACTATGAGTGTCATCCTCAAGGTGTTTGAAAATGAGGTTTGAATGTCAGCTGAGAGGCAGAATCCAGACAGAAATAACAGCGCTTTCACCTCGGGGGGGCTGTCGACGAGGCAGTGACTGAAAGCGAAACCCTGCCGCCGTCTAAATAACACTCAGATCCAGGCACATTACACAAGCGGCGGATTCCTCTTGCATCAGCAAATCAACTTCTTTCCACATAACAGTTGGGCTGTCAGCAACTCTGGGGAGGGAGTGTTTATGAGGCCGAAGAGGAGGGAAGCGAAACCTCCCGCTGCACATGGACCATTGGATTCCTGAAAAGATGGCGTCACCCTTCGCTATGAGTCACAGACGTGTACACCGTGCCCTGGATGAACTTCCTGTTTGAGTCGGCCACAGATATAGGGTTTCTCCAGCGCAGCCACACAGGAAGTGAGTCAGTGTTATTCAGCAGGCGTCTGCAGCAGAGCCGGTAAAAGTACTTCCATTCTGTACTGCAGTACAAGTACTGATTCAACTGCTTTACTGAAGTAAAAGTAAAAAAAAAAAAAGTACAACTTCTCAACTGTAATAAAGTAAAATGTAAAACTACTTTTTTTTTGCTATGGATGAAATAAATACTTATTTAAGCAGGAAAAACCAGAACATTATCAAAAATATCCAAAAAATAAAGTCTTTAAAAGTGAGTTAGTGTGTAGATGATGTGTTTTATTGGGTTGTGGTACTGTGTTTAATAGTAACTGGGACGGCCATGGCTCAGTTGGGAGAGCGGGTCGTCCATTGACCGAAGGGTTGGCGGTTCGATTCCCGCTCTGTCCTAGTCCGTCCGTTGTGTCCTTGGGCAAGACACTTTACCCTCCTTGCCTCCAGTGTCACTCACACTGGTGTATGAATGTTGGGTGGTGGTCAGGGGCCGTAGGCGCGAAATGGCAGCCATGCTTCTGCCCCAGGGCAACTGTGACTACATATGTAGTTTACCACCTCCAGAGGGAGCATGTGAGAGTGAATGAATAATGGAACACTAATGTGAAGTGCTTTGGGTGCCTTGAAAAGCGCTATATAAATCTAATCCATTATTAAATGTTGTGCACTTCTATAGTTCTTTATCACCTTTGTGTTGCTCAAAGCTCTTTACATGAGCCTCACATTCACACCAGTAGGTTTCTAAGGTTCTGTCAGTCCTACTGGGAGACTAAGTCAGGGTTCAGTGTCTTTGCCCAAGGACACTTCAACATATCGACAGCCTGAGCTGGGACGTGAACCTCCAACCCTACGATCATTGAACGACACGCTTTACCAACTGAGCCACAGCCACCATACTGGGTATGTCCCATAGTGGGACATTTATGGAACAATTCAAAAGTCATAAATAGGATATTAAAAAAATGCATAATTATGAGATTAAAAAATCTGAATCATGTGATAAAAAGTCAAAATTATGTCATACTAAGTGACAATTTGTGATTTAGGACTTGTTTTTCATACTGTCACATTTGTGTAGTTTGAAAAAGTAATGAGTCTATAAATGTAAAGAGTATAAAGTACAGATATTTATATAAATGTAAAGAGTATAAAGTACAGATATTTATATACATGTAAAGAGTATAAAGTACAGATATTTATATAAGTGTAAAAAGTATAAAGTACAAATCCCTAAAAAATCTATTTAAGTACAGTACAGGAAGTACTTGTACTCAGTTACTTCCACCTCTGGTCTGCAGACTGCACACCGATGGGCCCAATTAGCTCCTGAAACTTTAATCTCCTACAACTCAATTATTTAATATCTGAGCCACCCACTTCAAAGGAATACCTCTCTCACCCCCCCCCACCCCCACATACACACATATTCCTCCCCCGCCGTCGTCATGGAGGCATTCAACCTGAAGGACTCACCCATTTTCTATCTCTATCCTGCGGTTTGAGTGAAATCTTACAGTCCCAGATATACTGGACTAATAAAAAACACAGTGCATTAACAGCCGGAGGTGGAATTAAAGTCCAAGTGTGTTCATTCAGCCTCATTCTGGACCCAATGTTAAACAAAAATCATGTGCAGCTGCAGAGTGTAAGCGCCTTAGACGAAAAGAAAAAACAAAAGAAAGAAAAATGAAAGGAGGAAGCAATTACTGTGATTTGAAATGGGGCATGAATACAGAAAGACTAATGGAAATATGCAAACAGGCTTATGTAATGGATTCAGGATGACACTGGAAAAAAATAGTCCAGAAAATAAATGAAATCATCAAAAAAATTAGTGAAAGTGAACAAAATTAACCAAAAAAAAATCTAGAAAAATGAGTAAAATGAACAAAATAATCATGTGAAAAACAAGAAGTAATGAACAAAATGAATGATATTAACAAAATGAACCCAAAACAATCAAGAAATTAGTAAAATTAATATAATCGGCAACAAAATAATAACCAATTTGCAAAATTAACAAATGAATTGACTAAAATAACTAAATAATTCATAAAATTTATATATCAAATCAAAAAAAATAAAGAAAATTAGTAAAATTAACAAAATAATCGTATGTAATGGATTCAGGATTAATGTTAACGTCAGTGACAAAATAACAAAATAATTTATCACATGAACCAAACAAATTAATAAAATTTGCCAAAATGAACAAAATATTGAACAAAATGGCCCCAAAAAAGGAAGAAAATGAGCAAAATGAACAAAATATTCAACCAAATGACCCCCCAAAAACAAGAAAATGAGTAATAATCAACTAAATATTTGACCAAATGAACTAAAAAAATCAAGAAAATTTGAAAAATGACAAAATTGACCCCAAAAAATAAAGACCATGAGGAAAAAAAATGACCAATTGGAAAAAAAAACCTGAACAAAATAATGAATAAAAATAATAATAATAATAATAATAATAATAATAATAATAATAATAATAATAATAATAATAATAATAATAATAATAATAATAATAATAATAATAATAATAATAATAATAATAATAAAAAATATGTGAAAATGAAGAAAACAATCAACATTGAAGGTATAATTCCACTTTCATCAGGATGTATTCACTCTTCTTTGTCCAAATGTAAAATGAAATCAAGTGCAGCTGCAGAGTGTAATCTGTTCAGAGTACAAAAAAAAAAAAAGAAGAAGAAAAAGGAAGGAGGAGGAGGAAGCAATTACTGTGATTTGAAATGGGGCATGAATACAGAACGACTCATGGAAATATGCAAACAGGCTTATGTAATGGATTCAGGATGAATGTTAATGTCAGCGGCGGAAAATCCAAAAAAAGCATGCGACGGACAGCGGCGTCTGTAGGGTGGGGGCTGGGGGGCTGGGGGGTAGTGAAGTAATAAATGTCCTCCTGACGTGAATGACGTCCTTGTTTACTGTCAGATTGATAATGGGGATGAGGTCATGGAATGGTAAAGCACAGGAGTTACCTTCAGACAGAGGTCATAAATTATTTGGAACTGGCCTTGATTCTGGTCTGAGCCACAAAAGCACATTTCCAGACCTGCGTCGCTATTGGCTCTGAGGAAAAGTGGATCAGAGGAGTGGAAAGTTAATCCCCAAGACCCTCCCAGACAGAAATGAAGAGGTGTGTGTGTGTGTGGGCAGAAGGCAGGCAGAAAATATGACAGAAACAACTGAACTGCAGTCAGATTTCACTTAACAGTTGGAATTCATTGAGGGTTTTTGTTCTTTTTTTTGGGGGGGGGGGGTTGCAGAAGGTTGAAATAAATCTTAGACGATTGTGTTGTTCTTGGTTGTAGTTTTACTGAGCGCTGCAATAATTCTGAATAAGACCACAAACATGTACAATGAAATAGCTCTGATGTTTCAACTAAACCAAAGTCATAAATTAAGATAAGATCATTTAGATAATACAAGATGATTCAGAATCATTTAAGACAAGATCATTTAAGGTAATTACTATTTATGTGTATATATATATATATAAGATAAGATAAGATGAAAGTCAAACCTAGAAGTGACACAAACTGCAGTTCTCTGTTCCTCCACTAGGGAATGGATCCAAAAAACAGTCAATCCCAGTTGACTCCATGTTAAAAAAGTTGAGTTCAGAACAGAAACTACAAAAGCACAGCGTAATAAACCTGTTTCCACCCTCGGTCCAAAGTTCACTTTAGGTTTAGTTCCCTCCACACAGCAACGTTTTCAAGTGAATCCAAAACAGTTTGTTATCACATCTGGCTTTATATCCACACAGCACCAGCAGTTTTGATAACTCAAAATTAATAACTCAAAATTATATATTTTTTAGATAGAATTTTAGATAGAATTAATTTTTAGAAAGAATTCAAAGATCTGGCAACAGTGCCGTTCGACACCAGAGTAGCAATAGTAGTAGAGCGTCCGCCATGATGGACACCAGAGTAGCGGTAGTAGCAGAGCGTCCATCATGGTGGACACCAGAGGAGCAGTAGTAGCAGATCGTCCATCATGGTGAACACCAGAGGAGCAGTAGTAGCAGAGTATCCATCATGGTGGACACCAGAGTAGCGGTAGTAGCAGTGTCCACCATGGTGGACACCAGTGGAGTGGTAGTAGCAGAGCGTCCATCATGGTGAACACCAGAGTAGCGGTAGTAGCAGAGCGTCCATCATGGTGGACATCAGTGGAGTGGTAGTAGCAGAGCGTCCATCATGGTGAACACCAGAGTAGCGGTAGTAGCAGAGGGTCCATCATGGTGGACATCAGTGGAGTGGTAGTAGCAGAGCGTCCACCATGGTGGATACCAGAGGAGTGGTAGTAGCAGAGCATCCATCATGGTGGGCACCAGAGTGGTGGTAGTAGCACAGCGTCCGTCATGGTGGACACCAGAATAGGGTAGTAGCAAAGCAGCCGACACACGCCTTGTTTATTTCCAGGGTGCATTCGGCGTTGGTATAAACCAGTATGTGTATGTGCTTTAGTTCTATTGTTCTGCTGTATCCACTGGAACTGTCTCACAGTGCCCCTAGAGGAGTGGCATGTGTACTGCATTGTTTTCAGTGGTATTTCGTTGCCATGGTTACATGATAATTTACTGATCCCAGTGTGGACGCCATATCAGTTCTATCCGGTACAAAACAAAACCTTGTTAAGTTGCTGTGTGGGTGGGGCTTTAGACAACTGTGAGGGGGGGCACCAATGCTGCCAGTGCTAGCATTGGTGGCTAGTGGCTAGCTCCCGGAAAGGTTGTTTTTGGAACAATAATTGGATTCTCCTGCTGTAATGTTGACTTGCATATAAAGTGGAACTTGTGGGAAACTCCAGTTCAGTTCAGTCACATTTTTATAATTCATTAATTTATTTGTGTATTTTTATTTCTGTCCTAAGCTCCATTCCTGCCAATAGCTGGACTTAGATGTAACTGTAAACGGACCGAGTACCAGCTTGCGGCCTGACACTTTTTCCATCAGGCAAATTTTTGGGTGTAAGTGATCTCGGTACAGTGGAAAAGCGTGTGGTGTCACGTCCACAGTGGGATCAGTGAAGTCATATCTGCAGGATTCCAGTTTCTCCTGTGAGATGAAACCCGGTTCAGCTTTGACCCGGCTTTAAAATAAATGCTGTAACTTCTAAATCTTGCCGACTCGTCTAGACTGGCCACATAACAAGCATCTTCTAAAAGGGTAAACAGGAACGGCGGCGCTGCCAGGATCACATCATATCTGGCAGCGTGTCGGTAGAACAGATGGCTTTCCAGGCAGACCATATTAAATGTACCTAATGAGCCAGGGCATGCATGAGCTCATACTAGCCTACTTCCATTCTTAATCTCTATATCATGCACGTGTGCGCGGGCGGATGCTGGCGAGGGCGGAGGACGGCGCGCTCCCGGCCGCCGGCGTGTTCTCCAGCGTCGATTGTCCTGGCACACGCATCCAAATGCAGATGTGTGATTCTGTGAGTATGGTGCACATTAGAGGCTGGCATAAGAACAGTCCAAAATTCAACCCTGTAACAAAGAGTCATCCCCATAACAGTGTTTTTGGTTATGGGGTTGAATGTTACAGGGTTGAAGATTTTAGCTAAAAATAGCCATAGATCCACATTTGCTAGGGTATGGAGCATTAGAAAGCATGAAGAAAATAAGAAAGTAGTAAAGTTTTCCAAACAATACTAAATATAATTTTTGCTTGGAACAGGGTTGAAAGGTTGATGTCAATCTGACGATAAAAACAAATAAATATAGGTCGTAAAGTATAGTAATACTGACCTGTCTTTACAGTTTAAGTGGGAAAAGGATTCAGTGATGTCACTTCCTGGGTGTGCAGGAAGTTGGACTAAACCTTTATTTGAAAAAAAAGGCGTGATTGATATCCTGTTACAGGTTTGAACAAAACTAGGGGAGAAAATTAAATAGTTCTAATTCATGAATAATTAAAATATGTTTTTCGTATTTCTTATGTTAAGGTTCAAGTAGACAGATAAATTATTATATTAGCAGAAGGAGGGGGTCTACTTTGGTGGAGGTCTGTGCTCTCAGAGTGATTTTGTAGTTATTTGTAGGTTATGATGTTTTTATTTTACTGGTACAGCCCATTGGAGAACAAATCAGGCTGAATGTGGAAAAGGAAGAACATGAGATTGTGACAACACCCCCCCACACACACACCCCACCCCCACATCCCCACATCCCCACCCCAGTTTTAAATACATTGTGTGGTTTAGTTTCTATGAAAATCTTTAAGGTTAAACCTGTGGGACATAAAGTGCACCAGATTCAGAAAATCATCCAGATGTGTGTGTGTGTGAGTGAAGCTGCGGCGCTGGAATCTTCTACCAGGGGAACAGTGTGTATTCTGAGCCGGCCCCAGGACAAAGGTTCACACTGACACGCTTTCCCAAATTAGCTGCTGATGCGCAGAAGGGAAGTGAGGGCCGCTTCCGTTCTTCTGCCGGCGTCCTCAGGGTCATTGTGTCGACAGGAAAGGCTGCACAGACGTATGACGGGACGGCAATGGAAGTAGGTGAAGGGTACCGAAGCCGAGAACCTCCACAGGGTTCTGAGAGGCCCAACACAGAACATTTATGCAGGACAACAGGTGCATTCTGGGTTCTGTGGGTTCTGTTCCCTGTTGGTTCTGTGGGATCTGTTCACTGTGGGTTGTGCTCGTTGTGGGTTCTGTTCACTCTGGGTTCAGTTTTACTAAAGACATGTTTTCATCACTGGTACCAGAACCAGACCTGTAAACAACACAGACACTGGTTGGTTCAGTTGTTATGAACGTTGACACAGTCATTTTAAAAAATTCCTGCAGTTGGTCTGAAGGTCTTGTGTCCACCGTCGCACAACTGACTAAAAACATCTGTCAAAAAGCACGAGTCATCATTGAACTTGAACAGTTCCTTCATGAGACATGTGTGTCTTGTGAAAGTGGTAAACCGTTAGCCTAGCTGCGCTATCAGTGATACTGATACCAGTTCTGATATATCACAGTATTACACTGATACCTGTATCAGTGTAATCTTTAGAATGTCGTAGTTAGAGCGCCGGAAAGTTCACAGAGGAGTCGGGAGAAAGTTAGGAATGACTAAACAAAATGGTGGATTATGGAGCTGAACGACTATTGTCGCTTCTGTAAAAAGCATTAAAATATTGCTGATGTTTTCTCACATTCTTCACTCATCTTTGATAAAAGGAAATCTACACCCGTTGTTATTGTTCTTCTATGGTTGTTTCCGGTTGTTTCTCTCCGAATCATTGCAGCATCACTTTGTTAGGCCCGCCCTCTGACTCTATACTTCACCATGATTGGTCGATCAGTTTCAGGGAAATCTAGCCAAAAGTTACATTGAGCAAAACTAGACTACGACTGTAGCACATTAGATTTGCTGCTGCTAGGGGGTCTATAATAATAAGCATAATAATAATGGATTGGATTTATATAGTGCTTAACATTAGTGACCCATTATTCATTCACTCTCACATGCTCCCTCTGGTGGTGGTAAACAACATATGTAGTCACAGTTGTCCTGGGGTAGACTGACAGAAGAGTGGCAGCCATTTTGTGCCGACAGCCCCTCTGACCTCCACCAAACATTCATACACCAGTGTGAGTGACACTGGAGGCAAGGAGGGTGAAGTGTCTTGCTCAAGGACACAATGGACTGACTAGGACAGAGTGGGATTTGAACCATGATTATTGGATGACCCATTCTACCAACTGAGCCATGGCCGCCCCAAAGAAGAATCACTAGCCTAGCTGTGAAGGTTCAGACTTTTCTGTCTTTGGTGGATGACGAGAACATTTAGTTTGATGGAGTAAAAGTGCCCTGGATGAAAGTTCCAGAAAATCAATCATCCACAATAAAAACATACAGAAATAAAATGAAAACACATATGAACGTTTTTTATTTTGATGAGAGTTTTGTGTAACTGGGCTTTAACTACATTTATGTTTGTTTGTGTTATTAGTTGTTTTTTTTTAAAGCAGTTTGTATTTTTTCTATACAATATAAAAGGTCTTTCTGTGGAAAACAAAATAAAAAAATATTGTGAGGAAAAACGTTTTGTGCATTTTTTTTTAAGTTGGTTCACTTTTGTCATTTATTCATTTAGTTACTTTTTGGGTTTTTTTGTAAATTTCCGTCATTATTTATTCATTTCTGTTTGTTCACACATAAAACTCAGTGCTAAAGCCAGACATCAAAGTCAAACACCATCTATAATTGAAAAGGTACTAAAAGTATAATCATATGTTCCTTAAAAGTGTGTCACAGCAGAACCCTGATGATTCAGTCCAAACTTTTCTGTTTTTATCAGAACATCCACTGGCCCGTTCACTCCGCCACTGATTTCCACCAAATGAAATGAGTCATGGGAACATGTTTAAAGAACGCAGTCACAAAAGGCTGGACTCACCAGCTGAATGTGGTCCAAAAGCAGTGTGGATTCAGGTTCAGACCAGTTCAGGGGCTCCTCAGGGTTCTTTCCTGGGACACCTGAGATTTTGTACGAGAAAAGGCGGGTTTCATTAATAGAGTTAAGTCTCAAGGGGGGTAATTTAATGTATATTAGGACATTTTTTTGATGTTATTACATTTTATTTAATTTTAAGTGTAACTTTGTAATCTTTTGTACATTTTATTTCACATTTTTTTGTATATTTTATTACATTTTTATTAATTTTTATTTGAAACTTGTGCATTTTAGCAATTTGCAGAATGTGCTGATGTAACTTAGCAGCAGACGGCGACGACCGCTGCAGCATCAGCGTCCATATGTCTGCCCTCAAACATGGCCGACTCATCAGCGATGACATCACGCTCCCATTCCCTGCACAGGCAGCGTTAAATCTGCACTTCATGAATCACCCACAGCTGAAGAATGAAACCCTGCCACATTCCTCTCACCTTTTCACCTCCCAGTGTGCAGAGCTGATGTCATTATGAGATAACCTGCATTACCTCAAACCCTGTTTTCCAACACAACGCACGCTTACGAAGATTTTGCAACACTGCCTGGACGTGAACACAGAGGCCTTTGAAGGAGCAGAACCAGGGCCTCCTGGATTCCACAGCCCAAACTCCCACCGCACCGCTCTGCTTCCAGGAAACCAGCTGTTGGACGGCAACAGGGGTGGAGGAGGAGGAGGAGGAGCAGAGGTGGTCAAAGTACTCATATTCTGTACTTAAATAGAACTACAGCTACTGGAGTGAAAACTTATTTAACCAGGATAAATCAGAAAAGATTCAAAAGTATCAAAAATAAAGCCTTTAAAAGTGAGTTAGTGTGTAGATGACGTGTTTGATCAGGTCACACTTACTCAGTTTAGTGGATATGGGCAGAACATTTAGGAAAATGGAGGAAAAAATCACGATTGAAAAAAAAGTTAGAAATATAAGATAAAAATGTGTCATTTTAAGAGAAAAAGTCAAAATTATGACATAATAGTCATATATCTATAATACATAAAATCAGTTTCTGTCCACTGATGTTCCCTCTGAAGTGACTTATTTTTTAGATATTTCTATAAATGTAAGGAGTATAAAATACAAATATTTATATAAATGTAAGGAGTATAAAATACAAATATTTATATAAATGTAAGGAGTATAAAATACAAATATTTATATAAATGTCAGGAGTATAAAATACAAATATTTATATAAATGTAAGGAGTATAAAATACAAATATTTATATAAATGTAAGGAGTATAAAATACAAATATTTATATAAATGTAAGGAGTATAAAATACAAATACTTATATAAATATAAGGAGTATAAAATAGGTCGGCCTGGTTAGCGCTCTTGCCTCACAGCAGTTTGATTTCCGAACCGTGTGGGTCTTTCTGTGTGGAGTTTGTATGTTTCTCTCCCGTGTCTGGATGGGTTTCCTCTGGGTGCTCCTTTTTCCCTTCCTCACCCAAAAACATGTTTGTTAGGGCAAAATCTTCCAGCCAGGTGATTCTGACCATTAGCTCTACAGCTGGAGATGGGTCCCCGGGCGCCGCCCATGGCTTCCCACTGCTCCTTAGAGGTGCCCCAACGGCATCAAGGATGGGTTAAATGCATTGTACAATGTATGACAAATAAAGTACTTTACCTTTACCTTGAATACAAATATTTATATAAAGGTAAGGAGTATAAAATATATAGATATTTATACAAAAATATAGGGAGTAAAAGTAAAAAGTTGCCAGAGAAATAATCCGACAGTAAAGTACAGATACCTAAAAAATCTACTTAAGTACAGTAAAGGAAGTGCTTTTACTTAGTTACTTCCACCTCTGAGGAGGAGGACGAGGAGGACGAGGAGGAGGGAGGGGCTGGTATTCTATATCAGGGCTGTGAATCACAGTTCCATGCTCTGTATTTTTCCTCTGGTGGTTTGGCTGCCGGGCTGGCAGGGCGCATGAGGAGGAATGTGTTATAGAGCTGGCCACGGCGTTGAGGGACGGACAGGGAGACGGGGATGGGAGGGGGGGGGGGGGGTTGCTGGGTTATTACTCAGCCTCGGGGGTGCTTATTTAAACCAAAGTCCTGTCTGGACCGCTCCACTCAAACACTGTTATTGTACTGCAGCTGCATGAGAAACAAAGGCACAGAGATGGAAACAGGGCTGGACCAGGAGGAGGGGTGGGGGGGTAGGGGGGTAGGTCTGGACCATGTCATCCCCCTCCCCAGGAAACAACACAAACAATAAGGAAAATGAGGGAGGCCAATGGAGCGGAAGAGGGAACAGTGAAAGGACAGGCCATAATTAGGCATTAGACGATGAAGCTCTTTGTTGTCGTACAGTGAAGGAATGTCAGCCTGCATCTGGAGCTGCACTTCTGCACATGCACATTCTGCACACGCACAGTCTGCACATACTCAGTCTGCGCATGCACATTCTGCACACGCACATTCTGCACATGCTCAGTCTGCACACACACAGTCTGCACATGCTCAGTCTGCACACACACAGTCTGCACATGTGCATTCTGCACACGCACAGTCTGCACATGTTCAGTCTGCACATGTACAGTCTGCACATGCTCAGTTTGCACATGTACAGTCTGCACATGTGCATTCTGCACACACACAGTCTGCACATGCACATTCTGCTCACATACAGTCTGCACACGCACATTCTGCACATGCACATTCTGCACACGCACAGTCTGCACATGCTCATTCTGCACACACTCAGTCTGCACATGCACTGTCTGCACATGCTCATTCTGCACACGCTCAGTCTGCACATGCACTGTCTGCACATGTTCAGTCTGCACATGCACAATCTGCACATGCACATTTACCACGTGCACATTCTGCACATGCATCTTGAGTTGCACATTTATACCATAAATCCAGTGCAAATCTGAGGTTGTTCTCCACTTCTTTTACACATGACACTTCTTAATTCTAAACTGAAGTTACAATTTAAGAGACACAAACCACTATTCTTATTCTGTGTTAATATTTACCCAAACCATAGAACATACCATTAAATCCCCGGGATATCTATGAATGCAGATGATATGTATGTATATATATATATATATATATATATATATATATATGTATATATATATATATATATATATATATATATATATATATATATATATATATATATATATATATATGCAATATTAAGTGCTAAAAAAACCCACACACAAACACCAATCCTCCTCAATCAGGGCTCCCAAACTCATTTTCTTCATTTTCTACATTCAGCCCCATTTGCTCTCCAATGGACCAAATGGTTTTAAAAAAAACAGCATAATAACCTATAAACACAATTCCAAATATTTGTCCTTGTTTTAATGCAAAAAATATCCATTCTATTTACTTTCATATACAATTGGTTTAGAAAAATGTTAACTATTTTCATCATCAATCATTGTTGTATCAATGTTAACGTTATTTTATTATTTCTACATGTGCATTATGTACTGGATCGACAAAAACACTGAACACTTAACACGAAACAGGCAGGAAACAGTTAAAATTGTGCTTAATTTTCTTCAGGTTTCAGGTTTTTCAGATGTGCTCGGATTATTAAGATTATATTATTGCAGCTTGTAAATGTAAATATTTACACTAAATCAAAGACAAAAATGTGAAAAATGTCATTATTTGTCTTCATAATTTATTTATAAATTTCACATCAAACCAAGAAGAAACTACGGACTGATTATTTTTCCTATGTTATTTTGTTAAACTTTGCTGCAGATCATGTTGGTTTGTTTGTGGAACCCGAACTAAAAGAAGTTTCAAAGCCTTGATTGTGGAATTTTTGTACTTTGTCAATTCAACCCACAGGCCGCATTCGAACCATTAGCGGGCTGTATTTGGCCCCCGGGCCGCGTGTTTGACATCCTTGGTCTAAAGGCTTCAGTGGAAAAAGCATGGCCACAGCGGAGGAAACAGATCTAAGTGTGATGCATGAAGAATATGGTGCATGTGTGAGGAATAAAGTAGGTCAAAGCAGCTGAAAGTTAAAGCAGGACAATGCAGAGTAAAGGGCAGACAGACAGAAACCAGCAGGTAAAGGGTTAAAACCAAAACTGGAACAAAATGAGCTGCAGGATTCTGAAGGTCGGAACAAAACATGGCAGGTTCCTGTTCTTCGTCTGCACTCATGTTCAGAGGACAGACTTAAAGATTTGTTGGATTTGTTGGAAAATGCATCGTCACTAAGTAGGAAACAGATGTGAATATGATGCATGTGCAGATGAACCCTTAAAGGGATAGTTCACTATTTTTCACATGAATTTGTATGGAATCACCGTCTTTACTCTGGTGCACCAACAGTGACTTACACCAGACAGTGTCCTGTGAGCCAAGTTGTGGTCAAAGTGAAAGTAGTCCCGGCAGGTTTCCTGGGGTCAACTAAATGAAAACGGGTTTCGTCTCAAAACAGCATGTCTTTAAATAAGTGATTTATTTTCATAACAAAATGGTCACGGAACAAAAACTCACACCTCATAATTGCTTAGAGCTACTTTGTGTCAATAGCGATCACTACGCGTTGTCACTGCTAACAGCTGTGCGCCTGCACGTAGCAGCCGCTAACACTGCCGAACAACTGATGAAAGTAGTTTACTAAGTCGCACCATTTGAACACCAGGGGGCGCTGATGACTTTTTGAATAAGCCTCAAAACACATTGAAACACTCCTGGAAACATGTAGATGTGTGTGTATAATGATGTCAAATAGATTTTAACCAAATTTCAACATGGCCCAAAATGATCAATGTTTATAAAAAAAAAAGTAAGACATTTTTAAGAAATTTTAACAGCCACTAAACATCTGAATGTCTACTGAAAGGAAACGATGGCGCCCACTTCCTGTTTTGTGTTTGTTTCAACTATCAACATGTTAGACCAGATACTACACGTGATGTTTGACTTTATTTTGTGATAATTACGAAGCAGCAGCTCGACCCAATTTACCACAGGAGTCAACAAACTAATGCCCACAGTGAAATATGTGCGTCATGATGAAAGGAATAATGTTAAAGAAGAATTAAGTGTTTCCATGTCAGACGAATTATGGAATTCAAAATTAAGATCAGAATAAACCAGTGACTTTATTCTGAATTCAGTTTAATAGTGATTTATCATTTTCTACTGGAATTAAGTGTTTATATGGATCATCTGAAAGAGGAATGAACCTTTATACTGATTTAAACAGAAATAAAAACTCATCTAAACCGGGCCAATGGTAGAAATTGGCTGATGTTCTGTTTGGAATCAGAAACTCTCCTGCCCTTGGCCACACCCTGGGTACGCTCTTCTTCTGCCAAACTATCCTCATGAAACCTCAGGATGTCTGGAGCATTCTTGGACACCTTATGTTGGACATCATTAGGTTCTGGAGCTGATGGGGTTGTTGCCCAGTGGAATCCATTCTCTTTCCCAGTTGGAGACCCTGCATCCATGTGGTTTTGGGAGAGTGGACGGGTGGACTGTCTGGTGGGATGTGTTAGCCTAGCCGCGCTATCCCTATTCATTCCATGTATGGGTCTAGTGGTGCTTCATAGTCAGGGGAGGCGGGGCTAAAAGGTTGTCTTTCAAATCCTCTGTATGCAATAGGACGCTACTACAACCAATCAACGTAATCTTTAGGATGATGCAGTTAGAGCACTGGAAAGTTGATGGAGGAGTCTGGAGAAATGTAGGAATGACTAAACAAAATGGTGGACGGTTGTCGCTTCTGTAAAAATAATTTAAAGATTGTTGACGTTTTCTCACATTCTTCACTCATCTTTGATAAAAAGGAAATCATCACCCAGCAGCCGTTTATCGTCGCTGTTCTTCTTCTATGGTTTTCTAATGTATTGCTTATGCACAGTTTATAATAAAGCATTTGTTCCCATGGCTACAAATGATTTTTTTTCATAGACAAGAAGAACAACAAGGCATTAAGAAATAGATAATAAATGGTTAATATATAGTGAATAGTGTGTAGGTATTATAAAGTGTTGCTGATTCGTCCTTTACTCAAAGAATTGAAAAGATGAAAAAAGATCTACATCACCAAAAATAAATGGAGAAAATAAAAACAATACCTAGCCTAATACCTCAGCTAGGTAATCCATATCAACACTGTGATTAATCTGATTAAACATTATAACATTTGACAGCCCTATAGTTCAAACTAGAATAAAAACAGTCAGTGAAAGAACTTCCTAGACTGTGAAGGTCAAACACTGCAGGTCCAAAAGTGTCCAGTCTGGACACACTTCTGCAGATGCTAACGTCCAGGCGGTGGTTGGACTGGAAGGAGACTCTGGTGTTTTACGTCTGACCTGGTAAGAAGAGTAAGGGGAAAGTCTGGGTCTGGGTCTGGGCCTGGGTCTGGGTCTGGCCCACGCTATAGAAGGCCGGAAATCCTGCTCTGATTGTGCAGCCGTGTTTTGCTTATGCTCAGACAGCTCCGAGGAAAGGAATGTGTGGCCTACATTCCCCCTCCACCCCCCCCCCCCCTCCTCCCCCTCTCCCAAACACCGACACTCACTGTCAGCACAGCAGCATTTAAGAGTCTGCAGAACAAAAACAACAAAGGAGGGAAACGTTCGACGCTCGACGCCTGATTTACTGTCGCTTTTTGACAGCGACGCAGTTTACACCAAAACACCAGCACCGGAGTGCGTTTGTTCTGGAGGGAGGGAGGGAGGGAGGGGGCAGGAAGGGGTTAAGTCTGCTGCAGAGAGAGAGGGAAGGGAAAGGAAGGGAAAGGGGGTATGGGTAGACAGGGGGGAAGGGGGAGGGGGGGCAGGACTGCATTCAGATGAAATTAAATGGAAGCTAAAGTGCTGACTCATTGCATTGAGGCCCTTTATTACCTGCTCCGTCACCCAGGGTTTGGGGGTGGGGGGGGTGGGGCTGGTGGGTAGTAGTGGTGGTGGTGGGGGGGGTGAGGCAGACAGCCCTCATTTACAGGAACCCTCTTGAAGGCGATAGTGCTGCAGTCATCTTACCTGCACTCTGTAACAACCCCCCTGGAAAAAAACACCACTAGTACCCCCCCCCCCACACACACACACACATTTTGGTTGTTATTTAGTTGTTGTTTTTTTGTACTTTCAGAATTTGTGTTCACTTTCTTGATTTTTTTTTTTAAAGGGGGGGGGGGGTTATAGAATTCTTTTGGTTCATTTGGTAAATTATTTTGTTATTTTGTTGATTATTTTGTTGCTGACGTTAACATTCATCCTGAATCCATTACATAAGACTGTTTGCATATTTCCAGGAGTCGTTCTATATTCATGCCCCATAGTAATTCCCCAGTAATTGCTTTGCTTTCTTTTTTTCTTTTTCTTTTTTTACTCTGAACAGATTACACTCTGCAGCTGCACATGATTTCACTTTACATTTGGACAAAGAAGAGTGAATACAGAGTGACGAAAGTGGAATTAGATCTTAACTGATGATTATTTTCTTCATTTTTACTTATATTTTTGATTATTATGTTCATTATTTTCTTTTTTCTTTTTTCTTTTTTTTCTTTTGTTCTTTTTTCCATTTTTTACTCATGATTTAGATTTTTTTTTTGGTCAATTTTGTCTAATCTTTTGTCATTTTATTCAATTTCATGATTTTTTGTTCATTTGGACAATTATTTATATTATTACTCATTTTCTTGATTTTTTGGAGGGTAATTTTGTTAAATATTTTGTTCATTTTATTAATTTTTTTGTTCATTCTTTCTTGATTTATTTTGGTTCATTCTGTTGATTTGTTTTTCTTTATTTATTATTATTATTATTATTGTTATTATTATTATTATTGTTATTATTATTTTGCTAATTATTATTTGACTGCTTTGTCAATTTTCTTGATTTATTTTGGTTCATTTTGTTCATTACTTTGTTGGTTTTATTGTTTTTCTTAACTATTTTCATCCTTTTTTTTTAGAAATGTTCTTGATTTTATTTGGTCATTTTGTTGATTATTTTGTCCATTTGACAAATGTCCCTTATTATATTAATATTTGTTCAGTTGGTGAATTATTTTGTTTATTTTGTTTAATCTTTTGTTCATTTCATACCTTTTTTTTGGTTTATTTTGAGCATTTCCTCTAGTTTTGGCCGGTCAGGAGGAAACCTACCTGTGCTGCTAATGTGACACTTCAATGGGATGTGGGGAATCTGGGGAATGTGGGCCTGGTCCGTCATGCAGTAAAAAACCCTTTGTTTGTTTGTTGTGCCGTCGTTCCACCAACGCTACGGCCCGTGTGCTGATTCTGCATCTGCCGCATACGTGAAAAAAAGGTCTTTGAACTGAAAAAGTTGGCGACGACGAAATGTGTTTGTGCGTCATCGCCCTCAGTGTCTCGTCACACGCTAACACTGTCAGATGTGTCAGCTATCGCATCATTTGCATTCCAGTGAGGATTCAGTCACATGGCGAGGTGATAGAGCTGTTAGGCGTGTGTGAACGGCGAGGCGGCGTGCAAAGTTTGGGAAAACGATTCTGGTGTTCAAGCAAACATATTTGGACCTTTAGCACCGTTAAGTTCAGGAACAACAAAGACAATCTTTTATATCAGAACTCTCAAATGTATTTTCTTCCTTTTCCACATTCAGCCTGATTTAATTTCAACTAAATTATGAATATGCTTATTTTTAGAAATTATCCAAATGCAAAAGATGTGAAAAACCTGAAATAAAAGTTAAATTTCATCAAGAAAACAGGGAAGATTTTAGCAATTTTAATAATATTCTGTCTCAATTTATCATTAGTCCATGTGTTTGAATTCAATTACATTTTATTTATAGAGCCTCAACTTAATTTTAAATGTAGAGACTGTGTCGGCCTCTCTAATATTAAATGGAAGCTGATTCCATAAGACAGTAACCATGGTAACTAACAGCTCTAGCTCCTACAGTACTTTCACAGATGCTGAGAACCTTCAGTAGACCCGCATTCTGAGAACGGAGGGTTCTGATTAATGACAAATGTGCAAAATAAACAAAATGGGAAAAAAGTATTATAATTAATGAAAATCTACAAAATGTTTTTATTATTTTCATTCATTTTATTACGTATTTTCTTAATTTTTTTGCTTATTTTATACATCTTCATGCATTCATCTTATTATTAGTATTAGTATTTTGTTGCTTGTATTTTAAATTTTCATTCATTTTATTACATATTTTGTTCATTTTATTTTTTATTTTCTACATTTTCATTCATTTTATTACTTATTTTGTTCATTTTGTTGCTTATTTTGTACATTTTTATTAATTTTATTATGTAATTTGTACATTTTGTTGCTTATTTTGTGCACATCCATTCATTTATTTGGACTACACGGTCACATGCTCCATATACGGGTGTCCTTCACTGTTTGGTAAACAGTATTTTGTACATTTCCAATCATTTTATTCCTTACTTTGTTCATTTTGTTCCTTAGTATGTACATTTTCATTCATTTTATTACTTATTTTGTGCATTTTCATTCACGTTATTACTTATTTTGCAATACGTTTGAATAAGTTGAGTTTTTCATTGTGTTTTTAAATTTTTTTTATTTCAGTGGATTTTAGCATGATTGTATAGTTTGTTTCTCCACATTTTTTTGGTTCTTAGAGTATTTTTGTGTATTTTGTGGGAGAGGAGTACAAAAAAAAGAACAGTTGACCGACAGAAAGTGTTTATTCATGATTAATTAAAATTAATCCAAAGCAACCTTGGGATTAATCTGATTAAATTAGAATGATTTGACAGCCCTACATTTAACACCACAAATAACCAAATAGCCTTTAAATACTGATATTTGTGGTGATAAATATTGTTAAAGTGATGGGAACATTCCCATCGTTGCATTATTGGTTGCTGTGGAGTTACTTCCTCAGGCAGGAATTTTGTTTTGAGCAAAAACCAAGTCCAGAATCCTTGGAAATAATTTGCAGGGCAGGGCCACGATGCTGAATTTCTTGGGGCTGTTTCTGTTGATTCAGGGGAAAATCCATTTTACAGCATGTTCATCCAGCCAAGTGTCCAATTAGTGCAGTAAAAAATATTTTCCTCGTGGAAATGAGCTGGAGTCACATTCTGTGAATTCTGGAGCCCAGGTCTGACACCAGGGAACCAATGCCTTCACCTAAATATTAAACGGCCTCAGAAATGACACTGTTTCAACCTTGATCCACCGGAGTCAGCCCATTTTGCCATCTTCTTGCCGAAGATGGACCATCGCCACACTCCAACGGATATTCAGATAATTGCCCTTCGACACAGCCAATCTGAATAATGCATATGAATGGGATCGAAGCCACAAGGCCTCAGAGGTCGTAAATTCTGCCGCTGCGTCGCCTCGCCCCGCAGGAACAGGAGGCTGTTTATAAAATGGATGAAAATGTACAAAATAAACAACAAAATGAACAAAATAAGTAATAAAAATTAATAAAATTAAAGCACTGAAACTGCATTAGTCAAAGTCACTGATGATTTATTATTTGCTGCTGATGACAGATTAGTATCGATCCTGGTTTTGTTAGACCTTAGTGCAGCCTTTGACACCGTCAACCACATTATCTTAGTGCAAAGATTAGAATGTGATGTAGGTATTAGTGGAGCAGCCCACTGCTGGTTTACATCATATTTATCTAATTGGTACCAATTTGTCAACGTTAATCAACAATCACTGCCGTTCTCCAGAGTAACTTATGGCGTGCCTCAAGGGTCAGTCCTTGGGCCTATTATGTTTACGCTGTAAATGCTAACTTTAGGTAACCTGACTGTCGCTCAATCGTATCTCACGATACCATCTGGGACCCTTCCACGGCCAATCCATTTTCAAAGGAAGGGCTTTATCTAAAATCCTTGCATGTGCTTAGATGAAGAATCTGTCCGTCATCTTGACTGACACGCTGCTTCATCCACTCACGTTGAACCCGAGCGTGACGCTTTACGTCACACCAGCCACAACACCGCCCTGTCGGGGTTTAGTCACACCCGGCGACACTGATTGGCTCCTTCGTTTTGAAGAAAACCTGAACCTCAGATGGTTGCATGAGTGTAGTGAAATACAGCCAGATGATGTGAGTCAGGTTACCCTCTAGGTAACATCAATAGAAATCATGGCATTAATTTTCATTGTTACACAGATGACATACAGCTATATTTATCGATTAAACCTGATCTGACCAGGTACAAGTACATGTGTCCATGACATAAAGACTTGGATGAGTGCCAATTATCTCCTATTGAACCCTGAAAAAACTGAAGTCATTATAATAGGCCCTAAAAATGTGAGAGACTCCCTAACTGACCAGATAGTTACTTTAGACCACTTAACCCTTGTGCGGTCCTCTGGGTCAAAGTCACCCAGTGGCCCATAAATGTGCCTTATAGTATGTACGGTGCCATTGCTTACTACTGAAAACAGTAAAATATCCTCAGGGGTCGGGTGATGAGTCTTTGGAACTGAACTTTGGAATCTGGGTCTGATTGGACCTGATTGTAGGACACAGCCTGTGTGCCTTGTACGGAGGACCGCACAGGGGATAAGTGTAACACCCAGTGCCACAGTTAAAAACTTAGGAGTATTATTTGATCCAGATCTTTCATTCAAATCACACATTAACCAAACATGCAGAACAGCCTTTTTTGACTTGTGCAACATTAGCCAAAATTAGGAATATTCTGTCTAAAACTGATGTAGAAAAATTAATTCACGCATTTATTACATCTAGATTTGATTATTTTAACTCCTTACTTGTAGCATGTCCTAAATATTCCTTAAAAAACCTTCAACTGGTTCAAAATACAGCAGATTATTAACAGGACCAAACAGAAGAGAACACATCACCCCTGTGCTCCAAACCCTTCACTGACTTCCAGTTGAGTTTAGAATTAAATTTAAAATCCTCCTCCTTACATATAAAACCATTAATGGTATGGGCCCCTCTTATCTTAAAGACGATCTGATTCTGTACCAGCCCAATAGAACCCTTTGTTCTCAGAATGCAGGTCTATTGAAAGTTACCAGGGTCTGTAAAAGTACAGTAGGAGCTAGAGCCTTTAGTTACCATGGTTACTGACTTATGGAATCAGCTTCCATTTAATATTAAAGCGGTCGACACATTCTCTACATTTAAAAATAGGTTGAAAACATTCCTGTTTGAGAAAGACTATGGTCAGGTTAGTTGAAAACAGACTGAAGTCACAGTTCAGTCTAAGCTGCACTAGGAGCTAGAATGCTGGGGGAAGTACAGACACTGAGTCCTACTACCTCTCTCTCACTCTCTCTTTTTCTCTCTCTCTCATCTGTATTTGTAATTTGTAATATTGTATATTTTACATACCAAGTCTGTTCTTGACTATTCCCACGGTGTCCCTTTTCCCCAAAATGGAATTGAATTGAATAAAAATGAACAAAACAAGTATTAAAAATGAATGAAAATGTATAAAATGCACTCTGGCATATATTCAGATAATTGCTCTTTGACCCAGCCAATCAGAATAATGCATATGAACGGGAGCGAAGCCACAAGGCCTTGGAGGTTGTAAATTCTGCCGCTGCGTGGGTTCGGCCCACGGGGACGGGAGGTTGTTTCTAAAATGCCCTTGGAAAAAAGAGTGTAATCCAGCCAAAGCGTAAGCCATGGGGAGAGCATTAGATAAGCCACAAGCTGCAGAGTAATGAGAGTAATGAGGGAGATGGAGGAGCAGCGCCAGCGCACGCAGAATGCAGCCATTTAACGGCCGCCGCCTCTGATTGGCCCAGAGCACTGGAGACAAACTGGAGCCTGACACGGTGCTGGAGTCCATTTGGACTGATCAGCAGATAGAAGCCGCTGAGTGCACACATACATCAGCCGCTCGCATTACGTCTGTTTACCGACCGGCGAAGGACACCCGCAGATGGAGCATGTTACCGTGGAGACCAAATGAATGAATCAATGGACACAAAATAAGCAACTAAATGGACCAAATACATACATAAAATGTACAAAATAAGTATTACAATCAATGAAAATGTACAAAATAAGTATTACAATCAATGAAAATGTACAAAATAAGTATTACAATCAATGAAAATTTACAAAATAAGTATTACAATCAATGAAAATGTACAAAATAAGTATTACAATCAATGAAAATTTACAAAATAAGTATTACAATCAATGAAAATGTACAAAATAAGTATTACAATCAATGAAAATGTACAAAAAAAATTTCCCATTCATTTTATTATGTATTTTATTCTTTTTTTGCTTATTTTGTACATCTTCATGCATTTTATTACTTATTTTGTACATTTTGTTGTTTATTTTATACATGTTCATTCATTTTATTACTTATTTTGCAGTTTTTTGTGCTTATTTTGTACATTTTTATTCATTTCATTCTGTATTTTGTTCATGTTGTTGCTTATTTTGTACAAGTTCATTAATTTTATTGCTTATGTTGTACATTTTGCTGAGAAATTCATATTTGTACTGAAGACAGTGTATTCCTAATGTTTCATTTTGTAAATGTCATTTTTTTATGTGGTCGCTTTTCGACTAAATATCAAATACACAACACATTATCAGTACAAATGGACTCATTTTACAGTTTGACTATTTATTTTTTGTTCAACTACAACCACAGACATATGCATATCCCAAATATGCACACATTACTTTCCTGTGAATGCCCTTAATTTGTCCCAAAAATCGTTCCATAACAAAGAACTGGATTCCTCGTCTTCATTCATCCGTTTCCTTTTTATGACTCGTCCAAAGTATCAGTGAACAACGGGGTCAAAGGTCATATTTAGCACAGGAAGTGATACTCATACCACCTCCTGTCTGTCTTTTGTGTCTGTGTTTTACATCTTTGTATGATTTGGCGACTGAAGGCAGGATGAAGTTTCACCCCCCACCCCCACCCCCACCACGGTGTTCTCCAGTTCCCGTCACCGATACCATGGAAACAAAACCTCAGTGAAACACTCCAACCAGGACGAGGACAGGTACAGGTCGACGCCCATCCTCCCACCACTGAAAATGCAGTGGGCGTGGCCTTCAGCGTTAACTGATGAAAACCGCCATGATGCTTTGTTCACCACAGGACGGGATGGGAGGGGTCAGGGGTGGGAAGGGTCAGTCGTCAATGCCCGTGGCCTCGTACATAAATGATCTAAAGTCACATTTGAAAAACTCCACTGATAAAAGTATCAGTGGAATTTTCCAGGCGTTACAGTTGACAGGAAAAGAAGGCGGCGTCCTGTGGCGTAAAGTAAATTGACCAAAATTGGTGGTCCATTAAAAAATGTCAGACCACTACCACCCAGCACCATCCCAACATGGACCCAATTGTACCCAAACATCCACCCAACTTCACCCCAGTGCCACCAATTTTGGTCATTTTTCTGTGTTTTGTTAAATATTTGGTTTGTTTTATTGTTTTTTTACATTTGTTGCTCATTTAGTTCATTCAGTGTGAATGGAATGTGTCTCTGAAATGACCCTGAAATGACCCTGAAGTGACCCCACACACGCAAGAGGCTCTGACATAATGATGAAGTAGGAAATACTGCATATGTGGAAGGCTAAGATGCTAGCGGTTGCTATGGGCAACAGCATAGTATCGACCTGCAGGAAAGAGCAGAATAAATCATGATTTAAGATTTTAAAAATGTATAAGGTGGAGGTGAAAGCAAGGATTCATATAGAGAGAAGATGAAGGAGACTGACTGAAGGGATTTGGAGAAGATCAGAGATATGAAGGATACGTCTATGATACCAACTATCGCAGGGGTCCTCAATCCTGGGTCCTCAAGGGACACTGTCCTGCATGTTCTAGATGTTTCCCTCTTTTAACATCTGCAGAGCAGGTGTGTTAGATGAGGGGTACATCTAAAAGGAGAGGATAGTGGCCCTCAAGGACCAGGACTGAGCACATCTGAACTATCAGGATTCACCTGCACCACTGGCACCCCCCCCCCCCCCTCGGACCGGCATACAGTGTCTGGTTTTCATCAGTTTCTACACAGTGGAAAAAGTCCATTCAAAGATATGAACAGTTTTACTGTGACTGGTTCAAGCTTTAGCACCTACAGCCTGATGACTGACAACACTGTGGTGTCAAAGGTCAATTAATGCACGTGTATGCACCTCCCAAAAAATTTAACCCTCAAAGGTCAGATACAGGTCAAATGGAAATGAAACAGTCAGATTAGGGAACATTTACCTGCAGTGTGAACGTAGCCTAAGTCAACGCCTGTGTGGTGGGCTGTAGTTTTGCTTTTTCTTTCTCTTTGTCTCTGCTCAGGGGTGGGGGGTGGGGGGGTTGGTGCAGATCTGTATCTTGCAGCGTTACCACAGACTGTGTCACTTCTCAGTTTCATAAGCTGAACACCATCATCAGACACAGCTGCTTCTACTCCAGTTGCTGGGGAAATTACAACGTTCAGCGGTGATTTTCTGATCCAGTCAAAGTGAAAATAACCTTTAACCCCAGAGCCGTTTTACAGGAAGATGAAAATGAAAAGTGGAGGAGGTCTGAATGTTCACCCAGATGTAAACACAAACACATTCACTGTCCATGACTCATCAAATACCACTGCTGACTTCTGATTTAGACTGATTTTATTACATAATTAATTGCTTATTTAGTTAATCTCGCCCAACATTGGTTGGGAGAGATTATTGTAATCGGTGTGTGTGTGTGTGTGTGTGTGTGTGTGTGTGTGTGTGTGCAGAGACATATCATACTATAACTCAATGAATATCACCATGAAATTACATGGACATTTACATATAGCTAATGTGCATCAGATGCAATGATCCATTTGAGTAAATGTCAAAGGTCAATGTCACAATTAACTAAAAGGTCAAAATGACATTATCCATTATAATTCAAGAACAGAGGGTCACAGAACTTTCAGATTGGTACCAAACAATGCAGAATGAAGATTTCTACAATTCTCTTAATAGGTCCTATCACCTCCGACCACTAGTTTTTGAGATCTCTGGAGGTCAAAGGTGACATTTTAATTAACTTCTGTAACACTGTTTGTGTGTCAAACATAGACATATCACACTATAACTTAATCAATACTGTATATATTATCATAATATTACACACACAATGACCCACATATACATATAACGAAATTATCAATATTGTAAAAGGTCAAAGGTCAAGGTTGCATTTAACAGAAAGGTCAAAATTACATTATTGGCTCTAATTCTTGAACGCATTGTCATAGAAACTTGAGATTGGCACAAAATAGGGGTGAGATTAGACATTCTCTGTATACTTGTTAATTTTTTTGTTTTGTCATCTGAACCAGCTTTATCCTTACCATGGTCATGGGGGTCACTGGGGGCATAATCCAGCTACAATAGACCTTTGTCACAATTTCCATAATTCGTACTGGAAATACGCAATCTTAGTGTAACCCGTCTTCTGCACTGGCAATTTTTTATGGGGAGTAAAACAAAGGCAGCCTCTGGTACCTGTGAGGTGACACAGTAACATCTCTTTTATGAGTGTGAAAACTGGACATGGCTGATCAACGTCAAAGAATGGTAACTGCAGTTTTGTTTTTCTGCCATGGTTTCATGGTTTTGAAAGTTATGGTGAACACAAATAACACATTTTCTGCTTAAAATGTAGTTAGGACCTTTTGCCTTTACACGCCAGTACATCAGTGTCAGCAGTAAACTAAAGCAGCATCGTAAGGAAAGAGTTGAAATAGCGGTACTGCAGCCAGTGGACAGTAGTTACTGCAACAACAGTAAGTCACAGACAACTTATGCACAGTGGTCAAACCTCTAGTTTGTGAGGCTCCTCATTTTTCCTTTGCGATGAGTAGCATCTAGCCTAGCCGCACTAGACGCCCCTAGAGGAAGCAAATTTAATATGTTACCGTAGTAGTCCAGTTTTGCTCAATGTAACTTTTGGCTAGATTTCCCTGAAACGGGCTGACCAATCATGGTGAAGTATAGAGTCAGAGGACGGGAATAACAAGGTGACGCTGCAACGATTCAGAGAGAAACAACCGGAAACAACCATAGAAGAACAACAACAGGGTGGATATTTCTTTTTTGTTTATTTTATTTTTCATTTGGTTTATTTGTGTTAATTTTTTACTTTTTGGTTTATTTTTTTGCTTATTTAGTTCCTTTTTTCCCTTTTCTTATTTTCTTGTTATTTTGTAAGTTTTTGTTCATTGTATCACTTATTTTGTTTCCCATTTAGTTAAATGTAATTATTTTTTACTTATTTTGTTGCTTATTTTAGCTCATTTTGTAACTTTTTTGTTTGTTTTGTTGTTTATTTAGTTCATTTTTGTTCATTTTAATAGTTTTTTTTGTCTTTTTTTTTAGCTTATTTTGTTCAATTATGTTGTTCATGTGTTCATTTTGTACTTATTAAAGAATCTGATAATTTTCCTTAATTTCCCTCATCATCAGATAATCCTAATTTTCTCTGATTAGGCTAAATATCTTTTTAAACTCATGATGGTTTGTTTCTTCATTTTATCACTTGACTTTTGCATCTAAATGTAGAACTTTATGAAGATGAAACCCGTCTGAACCCTGATGTAAACACAAGCAGACACTGTGAGAATAACTGAGGGTGATGGCGTTTTAACACTCACCGTCCCTCCCCCATCCTTTCTGACTCACGGGGGATTACTCGTCTGATCACTTTGATCTCCTTGCCAATGCCAAAAGCTATTTTCTGTGTTGGGTGAGCGGCGTGCAGCAGCTTTAGCCTACGGGCTGAAGACACACTCAGGATGGGGTTTCATTTTCCCACCAACGCTGTTAAACCCACGCCACACAGGTTACAGTCCCATTAAGAATGAATGGGCTTTTATTTGGCATAATAATGCAAAATCTGTATGACATATCAGAATTATGAGACCACACGTATAACCTCTGAGCCAATCTGAAGAATTTTTCCTATTTACTTAACACTCTGATGTATCGTTTGGGAGTTATAGCCACGTAAACATGGCCCAGTTCATTTCGGATGGACTTTTTTGACAGTTTTTTTTCACATTTTATATGAAATATGTGCATCTGAATGTCAATCTTGATAGATAGCACATCTTTCAAGACCAGGCCACACATTTTTGCGTCAAAATCTTTAATCTATTTCCAGCAGTGTGGGCTTTATTTGTATTTGTATAAGTCAAAATAGGGTTGTGCAATCTGACGATATTAAACCATGAAGAATAAGAACATGTAGATGATCTGCCAAAGAGCAGAGATCATAGAGATCACCTTTAGTAAATTTGATCATTTATAGTAACATGCAAAAGGGCGACTCTCAAGCCAGACAAGGTCGACAAAATGGTTTATGCTAAAAATCTCTGAGGGGAATCTGTCATAATGTGCACTTTTTTAAAAAGAGCAGGTTGATATTTTTTTGTTGCACTAACATAGATAACCACAGTTACTGTTGTTTACATTTTATTTGAACCTTTTCAATAAGGTATTTAGTGTTTTGCTAAAATGACTGTGTTGAATAACAGTAATGTCTACACTGACATTTTTACTTTCTTGTTTAATATTCCATGAGTGAACTTTATGACAGCTTTGTCATTTACCTTTTACTATGTTTGTACTGTTTGTACATGTTGGCAAAACTGCAACTATTTAAATTAAAGTTTATTTAGCCTAAATTGTCTATTTTTCTTTTTTAGACTTAATCATTTGTGATAATATTGAAATTTTAGTTTTTTAAAAATCATAATATATTTTTGCCATATCGCACACCGCTAACAGCAGAAGCAGAAGTCATAAAAATAAATATGATCAACAATATAACCATGTGCTTTGTATTATATTCAAACACACGGGGATTACCAAGTACATGTCTGCTTACTGGAGGATATTGCACAACAGTCATGATTAACAGCCATTTGTAACCGCAAACAGTTTACAGTTGATGCAACAGCCTGGTGGTCACATGATCGACCTCAGACGGAAGAAAAGCGACTGTTCTCAGGCTGCAGAAGAACGTCTGAGGTTTAACTGTAGAGTGAAGATGGAAACTGAAAAGAGTTGAATGATTCTTAGACCATTATTCTTATCGTTACCTTCACTGAGGAACTTCTGTTTTTGTCTGTTTGTTCGTTTGGTGGTTTTTGTACAACATAACTGAAAAACTAAGGGATGGATTTTGATGAAATTTTCAGGGAATGGTGATAATGGGGAGAATTAGATCACCTGAAATTTCTCTGAATTGATAAAAATAAATCTTATAAATTAAAAACTAGAAAAGCTGACAGTGCAGATCCATCCATCCACCCACCCATCCATCCATCCATCCATCCATTAACCCAGCCATCCATCCATCCATCCATCCATCCACCCACCCACCCATTCTCCCATCTACCCATCCATCCATCCATCCATCCATCCATCCATCCATCCACCCATCCACCCATCCACCCATCCACCCATCCATCCATCCATTAACCCAGCCATCCATCCACCCACCCATCCATCCATCCATCCATTAACCCAGCCATCCATCCATCCATCCATCCATCCACCCACCCACCCATTCTCCCATCTACCCATCCATCCATCCATCCATCCATCCATCCATCCATCCATCCATCCATCCATCCATCCATCCATCCACCCATCCACCCATCCACCCATCCACCCATCCACCCATCCATCCATCCATTAACCCAGCTATCCATCCATCCATCCATCCATCCACCCATCCACCCAGCCATCCATCCATCCACCCACCCACCCACCCACCCACCCATCCACCCAGCCATCCATCATCCATCCACCCATCCATCCATCATCCATCCACCCATCCATCCACCCATCCATCCACCCATCCATCCATCCATCCATCCATCCACCCATCCATCCATCCATCCATCCATCCATCCATCCATCCATACACCCATCCACCCATTCACCCATCCATCCATCCATTAACCCAGCCATCCATCCATCCATCCACCCATCCATCCATCCATCCATCCATCCATCCATCCATCCATCCATCCATCCATCCATCCATCCATCCATCCATCCATCCATCCATCCACCCATCCATCCATCCATTAACCCAGCCATCCATCCATCCATCCATCCACCCATCCACCCAGCCATCCATCCATCCACCCACCCACCCACCCATCCACCCAGCCATCCATCATCCATCCACCCATCCATCCATCATCCATCCACCCATCCATCCACCCATCCATCCACCCATCCATCCACCCATCCATCCATCCACCCATCCATCCATCCATCCATCCATCCATCCATCCACCCATCCATCCATCCACCCATCCATCCATCCATCCATCCATCCATCCATCCATCCATACACCCACCTATCCATCCATACACCCACCCACCCATCCATCCATCCATCCATCTACCCATCCATCCATCCATACACCTGCCCATCCATCCACCCACCCACCCACCCATCCATCCATCCATCCATACACCCATCCATCCACCCGCCCATCCATCCATCCATCCATCCACCTGCCCATCCATCCATCCGTCCATCCTTCCATCCACCCATGCATCCATCCACCCACCCATCCATCCATACAGCTGCCCATCCATCCATCCATCCATCCATCCATCCACCCACCTGCCCATCCATCCATCCATACACCCGCCCATCCATCCATCCATCCACCCGCCCATCCATCCATCCATCCATACACCCATCCATCCATACACCCGCCCATCCATCCATCCATCCATCCGTCCATCCATTCACCCACCCATCCATACACCCGCCCATCCATCCATCCATACACCCGCCCATCCATCCATCCATCCATCCTCTGAGTATCTGCTGCTATCAGTGGGTGTCGTTTCATGAGAGCCATCATCAAAGGCAGCTGCCTGGTTTCCATGGAAACAGCCCACTTGAGGGGAGGTGGATCAGAGGAGGCGTGTGTTAGAATGCTGCGCGTTGCCATGGAGACTGGAGCGACAGCTTACATAAGTATTCAGTGAGCGCGTCTGTTGCAGCGGACACATTCCAGCATATAATTAATGCTCAGAGTGTTTGCTTCTGCTGTTCAAAATTACAACAATGTCATTCCAGGCGGCGACGGTGGCGATGGTGCTCATCAGTCGCTGCTGCCACCAGCCACCGCAGTCAAGGTCAGGCTAATTTCCCCACCAATTAAATCCAGAGTGAGTACAGAACAGCTGTCAACTGCCGTCTCCAAGGTGACACATCAGAGGGTTGTGTTTCAGCGACCATCGGTCTCCGGTGGGCGCTTCACCCTCTGTCCAGATGTGGTCGTGTTCGCTTTGGGCAGAGGCGGTAAAAGTACTAACATTCTGTACTCCAGTACAAGTACAGCTACTAGTGTGAAAAATACTCTGGTAAAAGTAGAAGTACTGATTCAACTGCTTTACTGAAGTAAAAGTAAAAAAGTACAACTTCTAAATTGTAATAAATTAAAAAGTAAAACTGCATTTTTTGCTATAATGCTTATTTATCCTCACTGGGGTCATTTCCTGTATGAGTCTCCAGTTCATCTCAGGGGCTGAACATATATAGACGAACAATCATTCTCACATTCACACCTATGGGTGATTTAGATTAACCAGTTAACCTATCAGTGCATGTGTTTGGATGGTGGGAGGAGCCAGAGTACCTGGAAAAAACATGCAAACTCCACACAGAAAGGTCTGGTGTGGGAATAGAACCAGGAACGAGTTAGCACGAGTGCTAACCACTGCACTACCGTGACGCCCCTGGTTTAGTGGTAAGGACAGAAAATTTAGGAAAAAATCAAAAGTCATGAATAGAAGATTAAAAAAAAAACATAATTATGAGATAAAGAAATCTAAATCATGAGATAAGAAGTGAATTATGAGAAAAAAGTTGTAACTATGAGATAAGTCAAAATTATGATATAGTAAGTCACAATTTGTGATTTATTCCCTGATTTCTGACTTATTTTTCATACTGTCACGTCTGTTTAGTTTGAAAGAGTATAAAGTACAAATATTTATATAAATATAAGGAGTATAAAGTACAGATATTTATATAAAAATGTAGGGAGTAAAAGTAAAACGTTACCAGAAAAATAATACTACAGTAAAGTACAGATACCTAAAAAAAACTACTAAAGTACAGTAAAGGAAGTACTTTTACTTAGTTACTTCCACCTCTGGATTTAGGAAACCATGACAGGATCCAGACTGAACAGAAGCAGGTCACAGAGGTGGAGGTGGACGACTTCATCAGTCCATCACTAATGGATATTGTGTGTGTTGAGTGGGCGGAGTCAGTGGGAGCAGGTGACCGGCGGCCATCTTACCGCAGGAAGAATGCGTTCACTTTGATTTATGCGCCGTCACGTCAGAGATTCTACTGAAGGCAGGTCTTTAAGCTCTGGTGTCAGTTCAGTCCAGTAGGAATGCTGCGTTTCGATGTGACCGATGCTTTTCAACCAGTTGAACTTCCATCAGTTCAACTGGTCAAAGGGACAAACGAACAACATGGAAACCAGTGACTTTTACCGTGACAACCATTAGAAACATGAATCACAACTGGAATCAGAATCATATTAGAATCACAATGCGAACACGTTCTGCATTCTAGGGTGAAATTAATGGAAGCTACAGACAGACAGACAGACAGACAGACAGACAGACAGACAGACAGACAGACAGACAGACAGACAGACAGATAGATAGATAGATAGATAGATAGATAGATAGATAGATAGATAGATAGATAGATAGATAGATAGATAGATAGATAGATAGATAGATAGATAGATAGATAGATAGATAGATAGATAGATAGTGTTAGCATTAGCCGAGTGTTAGCATTAGCCTATTGAAAGTCTGTCAAAACTCTTCATGTTGGTCAAATGTTCTTTCTCTGGGTTGTTTTATGCTTACACTTCCCATGAAATACATTAAGAAACACAAAAAATATGACAAGAAAATCTACAAAACATGCTTAAGCCCAATTAAATCCATAAAAAAATATCAACTAACACAAAAAAAGATGAAAAATCCAAATCATATTGAAAAACTCTTCTAAAATACAGAAAAAATATCTAAAACATTTGCAAAATATGAATATATATGCAATGAACATGTTTATTCAACACCTTCTACAGTTTCAAACAAAACACTTGGGCAGAGACAGACAGACAGAGAGAGAGAGAGAGAGAGAGAGAGAGAGAGAGAGAGAGAGCAGCAACCATGCTGTATATAAAAGTCTAAACATACAAACATATATCTCTAAACATATATATTAAAACATTCTTATCAAGGAGACGTACGTGGCATCAGTTCTGATGACATGTGTCTATGTTATTTGTACGAACATATGATTCAACACCATGTGGTCACATGTCAGTTTATACCAGAGTCTTCCCTTCATATATAACACTAACTCTGTGTGGTGTGTGCTATATGTGGTAGTGTGAACATCCACGTGGAAACACACAACACTTAACACTCACAGCAGTTAAAAGTGGTGTGAATATTTATTAATAATAACAATAATGTTATTTAGGTATGCATGATATTATCAAGACACAAAAATAGATTTAAAAAAAATGTACAAGACAAGATATGATCAATATGATGAGTAAAGAAATGCACACAATTAGTGAGCAAACAAACGACAACAAACAGCAGTTGGTGTAAAATGTAAATGATGTGGATATAAAGTTTTATTAAAATAGATCAAAGCTTATGGCAATAGAATTATTTTAGTCTTAGAGGTTTATTCATGTTGTTTTTGTTAATTTCATTAGTTTAACATCACAAATAACCATCATTTACATCATTTTGAGTTTAATGAGAATGAAAATCACACATAATGCAAATAAAGAAAATATGTAAAATAATCACTAAATCATGTTTCTTTCAACTTATTTTTGTGTTTTGGGAATCATTTCACCATATGAAATCTTTAAACTAGACTCAAAACTCAACCTCATTTTACATTTATTTTCATAATTACCTTCATCAAAATCTAAAACGGCCCGGGGGTCAAATGTGGCCTGTGGGATAAAGTGCATAATAACCTATTAAATGACTCAGGGCCGGACCTAGGCATGGACAAGGGGGGCAATGCCCCACTAAATGCCATGACTGCTCCCCCAACAAAATGGCACCAAAAAAGAAAAAAAAAATCATACCACTGGTATGAAAGAACCCCCCCCAAACACACACACTCCCAAAATAACTCCATATGATCCATCCCCAAAAGAAAGAAAGAAAAAAAAACATCACTCCCACACTCTCCCAATCTGCTGCAGATAACCTCTACCTGTTAGTCTGTCACTTTCCAAGTTCTGGTTGAGAATATAGAAAAGAAACATTTATACAAACCAAGCCTATTAGATTTTCTACATTGATAAGAGTATTACAATGAAATTCAGCTTATAGTGCAGAAAATACGGTATATATATATATATATATATATATATATATATATATATATATATATATATATATATATATATATATATATATATATATATATATATATATATATATATATACATATATATAATCAAGACTTTAACATTTCTTTCTTCTTCTGGCTTCTTCAACTTTGATTAAATGTTCACACAAATCAGACATTAATTCAACTTTTATCATATGGATATAAACTGAATTAATAGAGTTGAACAGACAATATTTGCACCACAACAAACAAGAAAAGGTTCAAATATCCACTAATATTCAGAGTAAATTAGTTCAGTGTTATTATGGCGAAGTGAAAGTCGATTAATGTAGTGTTTCTTCTTCAGATAAATGACGTGTGTGGACTGTAAATGTGTTCAGGTTGGTATATTTTTCTAATGTGATGTTTGGCTGCAGCTAAAACTGTCTGTTTTCAGAATCACTGATGTCATCGTGAAACTAGAAACTAGACGAAGTCGACCACGACTGTCACTGTTTTCACTAATTAACAGGAAACGCTGTGAGTCAAAGGAACCGTCGACTTCACCTCCGCTCACTTTTTATATAAATAAACCAGAAAACTGAGCTCAAAGATAAGATCAGATATTCATTTATTACTCCCACCAGGCGATATTTCAGGTTTACAGCAGCAAGATTATAGCACAGTACACAAGAGTTATCACTTTTATAAATAAATAATTCTATATACAATATCCAGTTAGAATAGAATAGAATAGAATAGAATAGAATAGAATAGAATAGAATAGAATAGAATAGCCACTTTATTGTCACAAATATCCACCATAGTGCACATTCAGTGAAATTTCGATGCAGAAGCTCGCCATCGGACATAAGAATCAATCATAAAAATCTAATTTAGAAAAAAAAACAGTCTACGTAAATACTTAAACACTATACTAAAACTATATGTACACCTCTCTACCACCACATTTTATTTACTAAATACAAATATATTTTTAAATATACAAGAATAACAATAACAATATAAAAGAAGGTCCCTGGTTCTATTCCCACACCAGACCTTTCTGTGTGGAGTTTACATGTTCTCCTTGTGTCTGCGTGGGTTTTCTCCAGGTACTCTGGCTCCTCCCACCATCCAAACACATGCACTGATAGGTTAACTAGTTAACTAGTTAATCTAAATTGTCCATAGGTGTGAATGTGACAGTGATTGTTTGTCTATATATGTTCAACCCTGAGATGAACTGGAGTCTCATACAGGGTGTACCCCGCCTTCACCCATTGGAGCTGGATTAGGCCCCCAGTGACCCCTGTGACCCTAGTGAGGATGAAGCGGGTTCAGATGATGAGACGAGATGTTAGGGTGCATTCACACCAACACCATTTGGTTCACTTTAAGCGAACTAGAGTTCGGAACACCTGCAGGTCCGGTTCGTTTGGGCTGGTGTGAAAGTGGACCAGTTTGTTTTTGTCCACACTAAAGGACCGTACCAAGACGGTTATATATATATATATATATATATATATATATATATATATATATATATATATATATATATATATATATATATATATATATATATATATATATATATATATATATATATATATATATATATATATATATATATAGTTTTTGAATGACAATTTGGATTTTTCATCTTTTTTATGTTAGTTTAGATTTTTTGGTGGATTTTATTGGATTTTTTTCTCATAATTTTTTGTGTTTCTTAGTCTATTTTATGGGAAATGTAAGTGTAAAACAACTCAGAGAAAGAGCATTTGACCAACAAAAAGTGTTTTGACAGAGTTTTATTTTCACCAAAGCAGCAAAGCAAAAATACCACATTAAGCCAAAGCATAGTCATGCTAGCACTAGGCTAATGCTAGCTCTAGGCTAATGCTAGTACTAGGCTAATGCGTCACATAGCTTGGACAAACATGTTCAGTGCAGATATATTCTCTTCTTTCTTGAGTTTGCTCATGAAAAATTAAGCACAACTAATAAAGATTAAAAATTTATATTTTGTGTATTTTTACAGACTGTAAGTCGCAGAGTTTTTTCATAGTTTTCATTGTGCTTTTTCATAGTCTTGCCCCGACATTGTGATTTTAACACATTATTATATAATTTCACATGATATTTTCACACTGACAACTACAAGAGGGTGCTGTTGAGTATGGGCATGTTCTTTATGCTATAGTTATCTGAATAACTGTTAATATGTTACATTAACATACCAGGCATGTTCTCACTTCATTGTTTATGCATCATGTAACGTTAGCTGAATGTGTTACATTAGCATACGTTAGCATACCATACACTTATTCAGCCTCACTGCTGGTACATCCTTAAAGAGGAAAAACATCGTACCGTGGAAAAACTTTCCATCGCTTTTTTAACTAGCCTTCCCACTAGCTGGCCCGCAATAAATATATTTGAAAGGACACACCCGACACGCTTCTTGACCCACATTTTTAAAAAGTACTCAATCACATGACCTTACTCACATACCTGCATTCATTTACGTGTTAAGATCTGACATCATTATTTGTGCGCAGCATTTAAACCAAGGTCGACAACCTGTAACACCCAAAGAAACATTTGAACCTTGTTTCCATGGAAAAGAAAACACTGGGAGCCGCTCATCATCTTTAAAACTCTCAGCAAATGTGTCCAAAACCTTACTTTTTTGTTTGTATGTTCCTGGAGCTTCCACTCTCCCAACTTGACTTTCTCTCTTGCTCCCTCCATACAACACTGTCTCACTTCCAGCGTCAAAATCTGACACACCGACCAAACGTCGGTATTTGACGCACAAGGTGTCCCTCAGCGTCTAATTCAGATGCAGTGAGTTTCTAAGCTGTCCGTAGGAATATGAGCCACTCGGGTTTAAGACCCTTTTTTGTTCGGGTTTAGTGTTTAGAGTTCGGACTCAGATTGTCACATATTAAAGTGGTTAGAAAGTCAATTAGACGCTGACGGACACCTTGTGCGTCAAATACAAAAGCCCTGTGAGACGACATTGTTGTGATTTGGGGCTCTATAAATAAAATTGAATTGAATTGAAAATACTGACATTTGGGAAGCACGTCTGAGCGTGTTGGATTTTGACAGGCTGGGAGTGAGAATTCCCTGCTACATACTATAGGCTACTTCCGACGTTGTACGTCACCTTCACGGAAATTCAGTTAATAAAATGTATTTACCAGGTTATTTTAATGTTTATGTCAAACAACAAATGACCCGACCGAGCACAACCTGAATATCCCTAAAAATATTTTTCAATGATGCGCAACTGTGGGTGAACAGAGGTGAGTGCGGGCACCGCGCATCACTGGCTAACTCATTAAGTGTAGCTTACCTGACTTGCATCGATGATAAATGGCGCTAACAGCCATCTAATCAACCTAATGTCATGATGAAATAAGAAAATATGAAAGTGTAATTACATAGCACTATATTATATTATTATTATATATTATATTATTATATATTACTATATTTTGTGGTTAGCATACTGACGATATGCTAGCGGTGCCATTAGTCTACTTAAACTTTTTGTAGCCTTCAACCCAGTTAGTTTAGCCTTTCAGCAACACAGTCCGGGGAATATTGCAGTCTTTACATGCCCATTTTTGAACAATATTGATCGTTGGTCCAAACTGCTGGCATGTTGCCAACCCAAATGTTCACTGAACCTAGTGATCGACAACGTATGGAACTGTGTACTTCCGTTTAACTTCCGTACCCCTCAAGTGGCCGCCAGGTGAATAAGGCAAATTGTATTTTTATTTTAAATTGACTTTCAAGATAAAATGTCTGTTCTTGGTGTTGGATTTTATTAAATACATTTCCTCCAGAAACTGCAATTTATACTCCAGTGCGATTTATAGTCCAGAAAATATGGTCATTATGATTCATTAAAATTAATCCACAGTAAACCTGTGATTAATCTGACTAAAAACTGTAATTATTTGACAGGACACGTTTAGGATAAAAACAGCTGTTCCATGGCAGGAACAACTCTTGCATGCGACGGTAATAAAATGACAGATGGCGGGAGGGGAAGGCCATCCGACTACGGCGAGGCAGAGTGTGACGGCGCCGAGCGAAGCTAAGTGAGAAGAATGCGTTGCGACACTCCTCACGGGCACGTTATGAAGAACGTGATGAGGCAGCGAGGCGTCAACATGCCCGTGTTCACGCCGCCAACACCTGGGCTCCACCTGGGCTGTGTGGGAGGGGCTCTGGGGGCTGTGTGGGAGGGGCTGTAGGGGCTGTGTGGGAGGGGCTCTGGGGGCTGTGTGGGAGGGGTTCTCGGGGATGTGTGGGAGGGGCTGTGGGGGCTGTGTGGGAGGGACTGTGGGGGCTATGTGGGAGGGGCTTCTATGGTGTAAACACCGGCCAAGAGGAGGAGTGTTTGTTTGTGAATTAAGCGCAGGTTGTTTATTTAACCGTCTGGTATCAGGTGTAATATTTAACCACACTTTGCACTTTGTGTTAAAAAAAAAACATTAGTGGTGGAAGGTAAGTAAAAGTACTTCCTGTAGTAGATTTTTTAGGTATCTGTACTTTACTTTAGTATTTATTTTTCTGACAACTTTGTACTTTTAGTTCTTACATTTTTATAAAATATCTGCACTTTATACTCTTTACATTTATATAAATATTATATAATATTATATAAATAGTTGTGAATCTGTAAATCAGAAATTGTGACTTACTATATCATAATTTTGAATATGTATCTCACAATTTAGATTTTTTTTTATCTCATAATTATGCTTCTTTTTAAATCCCCTATTTATGACCTGTCCATATCCACTAAACTGAGTACCATGACCCAATAAAACACATCATCTACACACTAACTCACTTCATTTTTGGATATTTTGGAAACATTTTTCTGGTTTAAGTATTATTTCATCCATAGCAAAAAAAAAAAAAAAGTACTTTTTACTTCATTACAACTGAGAAGTTGTACTTTTTTTTGCTTTTATTTCAGTAAAGCAGTTCAATCATTCTAGTATTTTTTCACACCAGTAGCTGTACTTGTACTGCAGTACAGAATGTCAGTACTTTTAAGACCTCTGTACTTATACAAAAACTTCCTGTCATTTTTCAGAATTTCCTTTTTACATGATCTTTAACTTTTATTTTGGTAACCCTTTCTGTTACTTAGTCAGCACCAGCTCGTCAGCCGTGGTGCATTCACTGACTCATCGTTGTGTTGGAGCAGCTGTTCCACCACGTCATGCTCTGATGTGTGACTCCAACACAAAGGAATTTTAATGTTGTAAACCAACAAAACAAAGATGATTGTGTTTGGGTTTGGCCACAAACCACTGAAAGTTAAATTCTACAACCACAGTGTCAGCGGCTGCGGCTCCCTGTTGTTCCCTCATCAGGTTTGGGCCGTTTGTTTTGGCAGAACTACGACGTTTTAATCCAACCTCCATAAACCTGCTCACCTGGATGCAACTGACGACTTCTACTCATGTCATCATCAAAACATTCATGTCTGTCAGCGTCACTTCATCATTAAATAAATGTCAATCAGTTGCTTTTTATCTCATAATTTTGACTTTTTATCTCTGACTTTTTCGCATAATTTAACTTATCAAAAATGACTAAAAGATGCCTGTGATTTTATATATTTATATTTTTATATTGTATAGTGATCATTATAATAAATCAGTTAAATATGCAGCTTTTTTAATGTTAAAGATGGAGTTTTAAAAAGAAAAATAAGGAAAACTAAGGTAAAAATTGACAAATAAGGTAAACATTTTAAGAATAATTAAATTAAAAATACAAATGACTAAAAGATACTTATTTTTTCTCTGCATATTTTGTGTTTCTTAGTTTGAGACAAAGCAGTCGATCGACATTAAGTGTTTAAATGATGATTAATTAAAATTAATCCAAAATCTGATTCAAAATTGTAATAATTTTACAGCCTGAAAGAAAATATGTAATTATCATTAAATCATGATAATTGTGTGTATCTTCTTTAATTCCATCTTCGTGGTTTGTTTTTGCATTCATTGTCATTGTTAGTTTTTATTTCTGACTTCATCAAACTGGTTCTCTGCACATTCATTATTAGCGTTGATGCCCTGCAGGCGTCGTATACATCATAACTGCTGTTCACTTGTTGGCAGTCGATATATTAGAGCCTTACCCCCCCCCCCCCCCCAAAAAAAAAAAACAAACCTAGAACCACCTCCAGACAGCCCAGGACGCTGAATAATTAATGCTGCATCTTTGCTTTTTCTGATTTCATGAAGCAAAAAAAAGTTGTTTGGAGTCTTTATCGCCTGCAGCCAAATCCTCTGCTCGCTGCCGCCACGTTCAGCTTCTAAAGGACGATGCAGCGCTCACACAAACACTTCGCTTTTTGCTAAAACTCACATAAGATTCAACAGGAAAAATAAACTGGAGCAGGAATAAAACTCTGAATGAACTCGTTCTGCAGCTGAGAACCATCCACTTCAAAGAAATGATGAACAGGAAGTGAACAGTGGCATTAGCATAGTGGAAGCATTAGCATAGTGGAAGCATTAGCACAGAGGAAGCATTAGCATAGAGGAGCATTAGCATAGTGGAAGCATTAGCACAGAGGAAGCATTATCATGAGGAAGCATTAGCATAGAGAAAGCATTAGCATAGAGGAGGTAATAGCATAGAGGAAGCATTAGCATTGAGGAAGCATTAGCATAGACGAGGTATTAGCATAGAGGAGGCATTAGCATAGAGGAGCATTAGCATAGAGAGGCGTTAGCATAGAGGAGGCGTTAGCATAGAGGAAGCATTAGCATAGAGGAAGCATTAGCATAAAGGAGAGATTAGCATAGAGGAGATAGAGGAGGCATTAGCATAGAGGAGGCATTAGCATAGAGGAAGCATTAGCATAGAGGATGCATTAGCATAGAGGAGGCATTAGCATAGAGGATGGATTAGCATAGAGGATGCATTAGCATAGAGGAGGCATTAGCATAGAGGAGGCATTAGCATAGGGGAAGCATTAGCATAGAGGAAGCATTAGCATAAAGGAAGGATTAGCATAGAGGAAGCATTAGCATAGAGGAGGCATTAGCATAGAGGAAGCATTAGCATAGAGGATGCATTAGCATAGAGGAGGCATTAGCATAGAGGCATTAGCATAAAGGAGGCATTAGCAGAGGAGGCATTAGCATAGAGGATGGATTAGCATAGAGGATGCATTAGCATAGAGGAGGCATTAGCATAGAGGAGGCATTAGCATAGGGGAAGCATTAGCATAGAGGAAGCATTAGCATAAAGGAGGGATTAGCATAGAGGAGGCATTAGCATAGAGGAGGCATTAGCATAGAGGAAGCATTAGCATAGAGGATGCATTAGCATAGAGGAGGCATTAGCATAGAGGAGGCATTAGCATAGAGGAGGCATTAGCATAAAGGATGGATTAGCATAGAGGAGGCATTAGCATAGAGGAAGCATTACATGAGAAACACTGACATGTTTGTAATAATATATTGCAATAATAATAAATCATATGACTGAATGTACATGAATTTGTCTCGTCATCTGAACCCACTTTATCCTCTCTAGGGTCGCAAGGTGTATATGAATTAATTTGAATAAATATAGTGATGGAGTGCAGACATTAGGGTGACTATTCGTCGGATTTCGTCCGGACAGTCCGGTTTTAGAGCCATCTGTCCGGCCGTCTGTGAAGAGCTTTTTCACATTTTGTCCTCCGTTGCATTAATCGTCATAAATCCTCACCCGCTATGCAATGTAAATATTCGATGCAGCGCACGCTGCTTCGCACGAAGTGGACACAGTGAGGGCTGAGCTGCGCCCCCCACGGGGCCGTCTGTCCTAACTTTAGGGCTTTTGTCCTCCTGTTTGGACACAAGTGTCGTCCTTTCCTCATTCATGCCAGTGGTCACTCTAGCAGACATCCATCCGTCAGCCAATCAGAGCAGAGTGGGCAGGTCAACATTCACGTAAATGCTGATGTTTGTGCAGTGATCAGTTTGTTTATTTCATTTATTTTTTACATTTGGTTTTCAGACTCATCTTTTTCTTACCGTCTGTTTATCCCAGTAAACCCCGCCCTCTTTGCTGTGGGCATAAACTTTAATCTGAGGTAACGGTGCCGATATGAGGATAATAAACGCCACATTAACATCTGACCTGTTACCGTAGCAACACGGCGAGGTGCTTGTTGGGTTTGTTGTCGGAAAAAAGCCCATGGACGGTTTACAAAGCGCAGATTAATCACTGCTGTCGAGGTGAGGCCGACCGCAGACCGCCACTCGCCGCTGTATTGATGGTGTTTCCCACCGCCCGTTTAGCCCGCAGGGCCTTCTGGGAGTGCAGCGTTCAGGGCGGCTCAAGGCCAAAGCTCCACCCATCCATCATGGTTGTGACATCACGTCAGGAGGCGGGGTCACAGCAGCACGGAGGTTTTTCTTTTACAGGTACAGAAAAGGTTTTGGTGGGGTCAAAGGTCATCATGACATGACAGCGTCCAACATCTGCAGAGGTGAAAGTAACTAAGTAGAAGTCGTTAGTTTACTGTACATCTGTAAGTATACTGTACAGTATAATTTTTAGGTATCTCTTTACATTTATATAAATATCCTATTTATAACTTTTTATTTTTTCCTAAATGTCCTGTCCATACACACTAAACTCAGTACCATGACCCAATAAAATACATCATCTACACACTAACTCACTTTTAAAAGATGTATTTTTGGATATTTTTGACATTTTTCTGGTAATTATTTCATCTATACCAAAAAAAAATCAGTTATACCTTTTACTTTATTACAGTTGAGAAGTTGTACTTTTTTACTTTTACTTCAGTAACGCAGTTGAATCAGTACTTCTACTTTTACCAGAGTATTTTTTACACCAGTAGCTGTACTTGTACTGCAGTACAGACTGTCAGTACTTTGACCATCTCTGCAGGGTGTGGGCGTGGCCAGTGTTTGCCTCCTGATGAAAGTGGGAGGGGTCACACAGATGCTGACGGTGACATCACAGCCCAGAGCGCCATAACAACCGGCGTCTTGTTGGAGCGCAGACAAAGGCGGTTTGTTTGGCGAGTGTCGGGCTTCGTCCTGCGAGTCGAAAACGTGACGACAGACGATGCTGACCTTTAGCCTTCGCTAACAGACCACCTCTGTGGAGAGGAGGGAGGAGGGGGGGGCTGCAGAGTGGAGGGCTGATCACATGAGAAGGTTAAAACAACACAGCGTCTGATGTGACTGAAGGTGGTGTGATGTCATCAGGTGGAAATGACCTTGAATGGCTGATCACTAAAGTCCAATCTAATTTAATTTCATCTAATTTAATTTCACCCAATCTAAATGTGATCTAATATAGTCTGATTAAGTTTGATCTGAACCAACCTAATCCAATTTAACAAACTCTAATCTAATCTAAATAATCTATTATAACCTAATATAATCTAATGTAATCTAATAGAACCTAATCTAATACAATACAATCGAATCCAAAGTAATGTAATCTAATATGATCTAATATAATACAATCTAAAACAATCTAACCCGGTCCTATGTAATATAGTCCAATCTGATCTAATACAATGTAGTATAATCTAACATAATCTAATCCAAACTAATACATTCTCATCTAATCCAATCCACTCTAATGCAACCTAATCTAAACTGATCTAATCCAATACAATCTAATACAACATAATCAAAATTAATGTAATCAATACAATCTAATACACTCTAATTTGATCTGATCTAATTCAATCTAATCTAATCTAATCTAAACCAATCCAATATAATAAAACACAATCTAACCTAATCCAATCTAATACAACCTAATCTAATCCCATACAATCTAATACACTTTAATCAACAATCCAATGTAATATAACCTAATCTAAACTATTTCAATCCAATCTAATCCCATTTGATCCAATATAATCTAATCTGATATAATCTTCATTTTGTTGGTAACATTCTTCCTTTTTTGTGTTTTTGTTGTATTTTTGTTGTACTTTTCTCCTCTTTTGTCCTGGTTGCTCATGCTTCTGTGGTTTCCGTCTTCTCTACTCAACCTCCGAAACAGATTCAACTCATTTTCTAGTGAAAGAAATCTAAACTTGGAGCGAGGTCACCGTTGGACTGCGACTCATCGGACACATGACGGATGTTGCAAGACGTGATGTAGCAACGAGGCTGTTTCTTTCACAACCATGGAGGAGTTTAGATGCCGTCGCCATGGAAACAGAGTTCACTAAGTTCATTAAACCTGTGTGTGTTTATGGAATCTGTTTAAATCGAGTCTCAGTAGAATTTCTGACCATTATGACGTCACATCAAATGAAGAAAAACACGACTAATGTTTCATTTTGTCAACTTGTATTCTTTTTGGTTTGTTTTGTTTCCATCGTGTAGTGTAGGTGAAGGTGACTCTCAGCTTCAGCGGCTAGCTTTACAGCGCCCTCTGCCTGGACTTTGCCACTTCCCACACTCACTCCGTCATCTCTCTCTTGGATGCGAAGCCTCAAGAGGGACAGGACCCCTTTTCCATATCGGGTTGTACGTGGGACCGGCCCACAAACAACAGGTACCAGGGGTCAGCAAATCGCACCCGGACAATAATAATAATAATAATAATAATAATAATAATAATAATAATAATAATAATAATAATAATAATAATAATAATAATAAGGCAGTCAGAGATGGCAGACCTCCCTTAAAGCTTGATATGGCATCATATGACGTCAAAACGTGATATGGTGACCATAGGTGTTGACCCATCTGATGTCTGAAGGTCAGACCATGTGAATGAAAAACAACCACCAGATTCTATCTTGTCTGAATCCTGAGATATTACCACTGATGTGTTTTAGATGTTGACCTTTATTGTGACCTTGACCTTTGACCTTCATTGCTCAAAATCTAATGGGTTCTTCCTTGACCCATTGTCTATCATTCCATCAAAATCCGTTCAGAACTTTTTGCGTAATCCTGCTGAAAGCCAGACAAATAAATGGACCTGAATTGAATACAGTGGTACCTCTACTTACCAAAGGTCCAGCTAATGAAGAATTCAAGTCACAAAAAAACTTTACCTCAATTTTTCATCTCTGAATACTAAAGAAAATTAGATTTATGAAAGGAAACCGAACCCAGAGACATAAATACTATGTACATTACTGTACGTACTAGGGTATTAACAGACACGTCGACTTTGCACTTTTGGACCTGTGACAGACGTCTGGACAGTCTGGTTTTAGAGCCGTGGGTCCAGACCAAATGTGGACATATGTTCACCTACTGACGTTGTTCAGTTAAATTTAACAGAAAACTCTTTAGCTCGTTAGCTTTTGTTTTGTTGGGGTTAAAATGTTGATGCTTGTGTCTTGTCAGTGGACATTGTTACATTGCAGTGAATTTGCTCATTGCTGGACAGACGTGTGTCTGTATTGTTCCTCAGCTGATAATGTGATGACATCATCATGACACATCGACTTGACTCCGACTTTATTGACGGATAAGTCGACTTGAAAAAAGCTGAACTTGTTAATGCCCTACTACATACTGTACGTAACTACGTAATGTATGTAAATATCTCATGTATTTACAATACGTGGCATCCCATTAGCTATGATGCTTTTCGTGAGCCTTTGACCCTCATTCAGCACAGAGTTCTAACCATACATGCGTTAAGGACAGAGCCACCGTTGCCCTGTGAGCCCCCCCCCCCCCCCCCCCCCCCCCCCAAGCCCAAAGAAAGCAGAAGACAGCCATCACTCCACCAGCACGAACAAAAGACATGCCAACGAAACCCAACAAACCCAACAAACCCGCGGAAAAAAACACCAGAAAAAATGTCCACGAGCCGTGCCATCGCCCACCCATGCCAAGCCGTGGTGCACACGCCCCACCACCAAAAGCCGTCAAAGCCAATCATCCCTGGACCTACACTCCATCGAACGTCCGATAACAAACACAGCTGAAGGTGAAAGTGACAATTAAAACAAATACGATGGTATGAAAATGACCCACATGTCTGGTTCATTTGAATGGTTTAATATTTAATGTTCAGTCAGTGAATACATTACATCTAAAATCTAAATCTACATTTTCTTTTACTTTTAACACATATATCATACAAAATTGTGAAATTGTGTAATAATTTTTAAAGGGTTTAGAGATTAGTATTTGGGGCTTTGGAACGAATCAGAGCTTAAGATACGAATCTATTCATGGTATGGAAACACTTCTGGAAATAGATAATTTTGTAAGTAGAGGTACCAGTGTACGTCTTTGGTGGAGGTAATAATAATAATAATAATAATAATAATAATAATAATGTGTTCTTCATGTGTGGTGGTTGAATGGATGCTTTAGAGGATAAATAAGTGCGTCCGTCCTCCTAAAGGACACGATAACCCTGCCATGGTCGACCGATGACATCACAGCGAATGACGGCGAGCGTCGACTCCTACAGACGGGAAAGGCCATTTGGGTGTCAACCTCCCAGTGCATGATGGGAGGAGAGGAGGACTGTTGTACTGATTTACAACTGGAAGAGAAGATGAGGTTTTCCACAGCTGCCGCCGCCGTGGATGCGCTCGCCTTGTTTCCATGGTAACGGACATATTGACATGCTGCAGTGCTGCTGTGGAAGCTGGAACGGCGCCAGGAAACGCAACCTCACACCCCACCTCCCGCCAACGCCATTACTACGGCGACAGATGCACACAGTACCACCACAAACACACAAATATGACTACACACACGACTACAAACACACAAATATGACTACACACGACTACAAACACACAAATATGACTACACACAACTACAAACACACAAATATGACTACACACTCCTACAAACACACAAATATGACTACACACGACTACAAACACACAAATATGACTACACACACGACTACAAACACACAAATATGACTACATACATGACTACAAACACACAAATATGACTACACACACGACTACAAACACACAAATATGACTACACACAACTACAAACACACAAATATGACTACACATGACTACAAACACACAAATATGACTACACACGCAACTACAAACACACAAATATGACTACATACATGACTACAAAACACACACAAATATGACTACACACGTGACTACAAACACACAAATATGACTACACACGACTACAAACACACAAATATGACTACACACACGACTACAAACACACAAATATGACTACACACACGACTACAAACACACAAATATCACGACATACACGACTACAAACACACAAATATGACTACATACATGACTACAAACACACAAATATGACTACACATGCGACTACAAACACACAAATATGACTACACACGCGACTACAAACACACAAATATGACTACACACACGACTACAAACACACAAATATGACTACACACGACTACAAACACACAAATATGACTACACACGACTACAAACACAAAAATATGACTACACACACGACTACAAACACACAAATATGACTACACACACGACTACAAACACACAAATATGACTACATACATGATTACAAACACACAAATATGACTACACATGCGACTACAAACACACAAATATGACTACACACGCGACTACAAACACACAAATATGACTACACACACGACTACAAACACACAAATATGCCTACATACATGACTACAAACACACAAATATGACTACACACACGACTACAAACACACAAATATGACTACACACACGACTACAAACACACAAATATGACTACATACATGATTACAAACACACAAATATGACTACACACGCGACTACAAACACACAAATATGACTACACACACGACTACAAACACACAAATATGACTACACACACGACTACAAACACACAAATATGACTACACACACGACTACAAACACACAAATATGACTACATACATGACTACAAACACACAAATATGACTACACACACGACTACAAACACACAAATATGACTACACACACGACTACAAACACACAAATATGACTACATACATGATTACAAACACACAAATATGACTACACACACGACTACAAACACACAAATATGACTACATACATGATTACAAACACACAAATATGACTACACATGCGACTACAAACACACAAATATGACTACATACATGATTACAAACACACAAATATGACTACACACGCGACTACAAACACACAAATATGACTACACACACGACTACAAACACACAAATATGACTACATACATGACTACAAACACACAAATATGACTACACACGCGACTACAAACAATTCAATTCAATTCAATTCAATTTTATTTATAAAGCCCTAAATCACAACAAAGTCGTCTCAGAGGGCTTTACAAAAACATAATCAACAACAGAAATACATGAAAAGTCCCAGGCATCCCCTGTCCTTAGACCCTCCTTCTCGGCAAGAAAAAACTTCCAAACCCAGTGGGAAAAAGAAGAAATCTTGAGGAGAACCACATTGAAGGAGAGATCCACTCCCATGGACGGACAGGCTATAGATGAACGTCCATGTATAAATGCAGGAAGGGGGGCTGGTCCAGACAGGCAGGGGCGGTGGTCCGGGGTCACAGGTCAGCACAGGCGAGATACTCCAGATCCTGTCGTCCATGGCTCCCGTGCAGGCACTGTCAGGAGAGCCACCACTCCCCCCAGGGGGGGAGGGGGGAAAGGGGACACCAGGTGACTAGTCATGAACAGACTTGGTATGAAAGATATGTTGTAAAAATTACAGAAACAGGTGTGAGGAAGAGAAAGAGAAGAAAGAACTCAGTGTCTGTACTTCCCCCAGCATTCTAACTCCTAGGGCAGCCTAGACTGAACTGTGACTCATACATCATGTATACATGATATATGAGTCACATAATTTTTAACTAACCTGACCATAGGCTTTCTCAAACAGGAATGTTTTAAGCCTAATTTTAAATGTAGAGACTGTTTCGGCGTCTTTAATATTAAAGGGAAGATGATTCCATAAGACAGGGGCCTGATAACTAAAGGCTCTAGCTCCTACTGTACTTTTATAAACCCTAGGAACTTTCAATAAACCTGCATTCTGAGAACGAAGGGTTCTATTGGGTTGGTACGGAACCAGATCATCTTTAAGATAAGAGGGGCCCATACCATTAATGGTTTTATATGTAAGGAGGAGGATTTTAAATTTAATTCTAGACTCAACTGGTAGCCAGTGAAGGGTTTGAAGCACAGGGGTGATGTGTTCGCTTCTATTTGATCCTGTTAATAATCTTGCTGCTGCATTTTGAACCAGTTGCAAGCTTTTTAGGGAATATTTAGGACATGCTACAAGTAAGGAGTTACAATAATCTAATCGTGATGTAACAAATGCATGAATTAATTTTTCTGCAGTCGTTTTAGACAGAATATTCCTAATTTTGGCTATGTTGCGCAGGTGAAAGAAGGCTGTTCTGCACACAAATATGACTACACACACGATTACAAACACACAAATATGACTACACACATGACTACAAACACACAAATATGACTACACACGACTACAAACACACAAATATGACTACACACACGACTACAAACACACAAATATGACTACACATGACTACAAACACACAAATATGAGTACACACGACTACAAACACACAAATATGACTACACACGACTACAAACACACAAATATGACTACACACACGACTACAAACACACAAATATGACTACACACGCGACTACAAACACACAAATATGACTACACACGACTACAAACACACAAATATGAGTACACACGACTACAAACACACAAATATGACTACACACGACTACAAACACACAAATATGACTACACACACGACTACAAACACACAAATATGACTACACACGCGACTACAAACACACAAATATGACTACACACGACTACAAACACACAAATATGACTACACATGACTACAAACACACAAATATGACTACACACACGACTACAAACACACAAATATGACTACACACGCGACTACAAACACACAAATATGACTACACACGACTACAAACACACAAATATGACTACACACGACTACAAACACACAAATATGACTACACACGACTACAAACACACAAATATGACTACACACGACTACAAACACACAAATATGACTACACATGACTACAAACACAAAAATATGACTACACACATGACTACAAACACACAAATATGACTACACACACGACTACAAACACACAAATATGACTACACACAACTACAAACACACAAATATGACTACACACACGACTACCAACACACAAATATGACTACACACACGACTACAAACACACAAATATGACGACATACACAACTACAAACACACAAATATGACTACACAGACGACTACAAACACACAAATATAACAACATAAAACAAATAAACAAATATGACAACAAACACAAACACATTTTGTTTGTCTCTTTCACTGTTTTTGTTTGGTTTCAGTCTATTATTATTTATTATTATTATTATTATTATTATTATTATTATTTGTCAGTTTTTCATCTATTTTTCATCAAATTTTCATCTATTTTTCATCAAATTTTTGTCCATTTTAGCCTATTTTCATCTACTCTGTCCATTTTTAGTTGATTTTCATCTATTTCTCATCAAATTTTCACCTATTTTCATCTACTTTGTTAATTTTTTGCCTATTTTCATCTATTTCAATCTAGTTTTCATTTATTTTCACCTAGTTTTCATCCAATTTTTGCCCATTTTTAGTCTATTTTCATCTTCTTTGTCAATTTTTTGGTCTATTTTCAACTATTTTTTCGCCTATTTTCATCTATTTTTCTTCTATTTTTCATTTAATTTTCATTCTTGTTTTTTGTCGAGTGTGAAGATGAATGAGCTGGGTGAGCTGGGAGCAGGAAACAGAGGACAGAAATAAAAAGACAAGGCGAGGCGGTGGTGGTGGTGGTGGTGGGGGGGTGGCTGAAGAAAAACAGCGAGAAGGGAGGGGCTAAGGAGTCTGTGCCATGCAGTACTGGCATGTTAGGATGAATAGAGGGAACGGCGAGGGAGTGTTATGTTACAAGCACATAGTAGTGGCTGGGGGTGGGGGGGTGTATGTGCTGGGTGCTGCATCAACAGATGGATAAACCCAGGAGAAGAATGCACGCCAAGCGCCAAATGTATCAGCGACTTGCTGGGGCATGAAAATGTCAGGTGTCAGCGGCGAGCCACGCGGTCGCTGCTATTTATACCATTCACCATGAGCTGGATGTTCACATAAGGCCTGGAGAGAGAGAGAGAGAGGAGAGGGGGGGGTTAAGGCCTGGAGGGAGGGAGGGTGGGGGTGAGGGGTGAGTCACCTCTTTATCTGCCATGGATACAGAAGAGCCTCCACAGGCCGATGTGTTCAGACAGGAAGGAAATGTCAACACTAGAGCAAAAAGAAAAGACCCCAGTGATTCAAAACAAGACCAGAACCTGGACCAGGACTAGAACCAGGACCAAAAATACAACCAGAACTAGGACCGGGACCAGAACCTGGAACAGGACTAGAACTAGAACCAGGAACAGAATCAGGGTTAGACCAGCAAAGGGGTAAAGATAGACCAGTAAGGACCGATGGAAGCAGAACCAGTACCACAGTTAAACTGGCACCACTTAGAACCATTATGTTTTTTAATATTTTCCTCTTTTTTTTCATTATTTTCTTAATTTTATTGATTATATTGTTTGTTGTTTTGTGATTATTTTACTAATTTTTTCATTATTTTGTTCATTTTGTTGATTATGTTCTTCATTTTTGTCACCATTTTCCATTTTTTTCATTATTTTCCTATTTTTTTCATTATTTTGTTCATTTGGTGATTTATTTTCCTGATTTTAAAATTTTTTTTCCAAATTTTTTGCATTCTTTTGTTCATTTCTTGCATTCTTTTCCCCATTTTTGCTCATTTTATTGCATCTTCTCCTCACTCTCTTGATGCTTTTGTCCATTTCCTCTCACTTCAGTTCTGTATCTGGCCTTTCTGCTCTCATTGCCATTGTCTTTTCTTTCTTTGACTTTTTTCCATCTTGCTCAGACTCCGTCTCGGTCCAGACAAAGCCAGTGAAAATAAAGCAGTTAAATAAATGTCGTTTTTTGCACTGTGTTTGGTAATGGCGTGTTCAGAAAACGGGATAGTTATGGTGTGTGTGGACGCCTCGGCTCTTCTTGTTATTCATGTCATGCCTGCTGCTTTAGTAGGGCAGGGTGCAGAATTTTCCAGAAGCAGCTGTGAGAGCGAGTGGAGCTGACGGAGCGCCAGCTCCAAAAGGATTTCTACCCCCCCCCCACCCCCACCCCTCCTCCCCTTCCATCAGCATGCTTGGCTTAGTGCCCAGACTTACTCAAACTCACACTCCACCAGAAATATCTGCTCGCTCGCTCGCCCCTCCCTCCCTCCCTCCCTCCCTCTGGCTCTGCAGAGAAGCTTCCATCACTCTGGATGACATTGGATCATTTTTCTCCCCCCGCACATTCCGAGGGAGGGGGTGGCAGGGTGGTGTTGGGGGGGGTGGTGCTGTGTGATTATATCATTACAGAGCAGCAGACGTGTATACAGTAACATCCACAGTCTGTCATTAGGCTGGATCTGCGGCGCTTGGAATGTTGCTCGCCTTTGTGCCAACGCCGACCGCTTAAATTGGGAAAACGCTCTCGCAGACTGCTCTAAATTTACTGTCAACCTTGAGCTATATATAAAAAAAAAGCCATCTCTTATTGAGTGTAGCACTAGCCCCATCCACCTGTCGTTATCAGATACGGCCCACAAACGTGTCACGCAGTTGTGTAACTAACGCGCTGGAAGCGTGGACTCCAATAATAGACGGCAGCTGTCAAACACAGGCCGCTGACCCTAACCACCGCTCGGCCCTTCACACCCACTCAAAGGTTCCATGGCTGCCACGCAATATCAACAGTTCGAAGGAAAAACGGCGGACGATACGAAGAGCAGGAGGCCACACAATACCTACAATACTCAAGTTTTGACCTGACTTATATTTTATTTACCACATTTTGTCCTTTTTCCCCTAGTTATTGGTCACTACTCATCTCCATCTACTTTCAGTCTGTTTTTTACTATTTGTGTAATTTTTGGTTTTCATACGTTTCTTTTCACATTTTCAACTCATATTATTGCAAAAAAAAATTCAAATGTTTCATTTGCCTCATTTTGTTTTTTTCCTGGCGTCTGATGGTTGGTTTGTGTACAAAATAACTCAAAAACTTATGGACAGATTATGATGTAATTGTCAGGTCCAGGTTGGTAATGGGGGGGGGGGTACCTTGGCGGTGGTCTCAGAGTGCTTTTTAGCTTTTATTTTGCTGGCTACTTTCAGTCTGATTTTAACCTTTTGTGTCAGTTTTTGGTTTTCTTACGTCTCTTTTCACATTTTTGTCTCATACTTAAAAAAAAAAAAAATCTAATTTGACATTTGACCTTGAATTTGACGTGACTTACATTTCATTTATCTCTTTTTGTATTTTTCCCCCATTTTTTCATAGTTTTTGCTTACGACTCATCTCCATCTACTTTCAGTCTAACTTTTACCTAGTTTTTGTTTTGCTTAGTGATTTCAGTCTGATTTTAACCTTTTGTGTCATTTTGTTGGTTTTCTTATGTCTCTTTTCACATTTTCATTCAATATTTTTACAAAAAAAAAGTCGAATTTTTGACTTAGATTTCATTTGCTTCATTTTGTCTTGTTTTTCCCATCTACTTTCAGTCTAACTTTTACCATTTGTGTGATTTTTTTTTTTTTGTCTTTTCTGCGGAGGTTTCGTGTGTTGTTGGTTGACAGAGCAGAGGGGCAGAGGTCAAGGTAAAACCAGGAGCAGAGAAGGTTATGACTAGCAACAGAGAGCGAACAAAAGCGCTAAAAGCATTTTTCTTCTGCTTGTGCACAGACTGTACACTGGCTGCCACAATAAAGCCTTGATTGACAACAACATTAGCGCTGAGAGGAGAAAACGCTCCCACTCGCTGTTATGTAACGTGGAATCAGACGACAGCGGCCTGTGGATGGTATTAGCGTTGATGTGTGTGGGCACAAACACGCGTCGCCTTCCCAGATAAAAACAAAAGTGACAGAATATCTAAGAGTGTTGTTCTTATCTTCTGACAACTGTACGGTGTCGGGGAGATGAAAGGCGATGTACGACACGCTGCGCTCCTCTCAGGAATCCTGTATTTATGCAGCACATAAAAGTCAGCGCAGACGTTTTCTGTGACGCTTTGTTGTTTGGCGCGGAGACGGTGAAAGTTTAATTGCGTGGTTGAGGTTGAGGCAGGATGATTCGAGTTGCATTTTAGCCTTGTGTCCCAGTTTGAACCGGCGGTAATTGTCGATGGCGGAGGTCCTGCGGAGGGGCGAACAAAGAACAGACGAGGAAGGCAGGAAATGAGGATCGCCCAATACATGACCACAGATCTGCTGACACACCCCAGAAACCTGCTCTGGCCCCGCCCCCTCAACAGGCCTTCCGACAGTCAGTGGAAACTATGAGCAGTCAAAATAGACTGTGTTCTGGTCCCTGTTGTGCGGGTGAGATTTTATATACGTAGTAAGGGTGTGAATCTTTCACTCGCAAAACGATCCGATTTAAACTCGATTCATAGACTACGATCTGATTCCGAGATGATTCATATAAATTAGTAAATGATTCAGTACAATTCAAACCGATTCAGTTCAGTTTGATTCAATACAAATTGAATTTTTTTTACTCTGTTATTGAGAAGAAAAAGAGAAACACAAATATAATTTAAAAACTGTATCCTTTTGTTTATTTAGTGTCAGAGAGACAATAGAGCAGGAACTACTAAACATACATTCACATAACATAAATTGAAGTATTTACAATATAAGGCCCTACCTGTAGATAACTGATATTAGAGACAATATATATCAGTTAATATATTAATAACTTTGGCTTCTACTTGAGCAAAATGTACTAACCAGATCTTGGGGACTTTTAATTAAATACCCCTGTTGTAGAGGATGATGGTTTTTCCACGGTAACTACATCTGGTTTGAACTTTTAGCTGTTTTTAGGAAAAGTTTCATAGAAGCAGTTGAATTTGTAGGTTTTGGGGTACCTCAGGGTTCTAGTCTGGTTCCTGTTTTTTTTTTTTATAGAAACCACAATATTTAATTTCAGTTTTTTCTGTTTCTGATATAATAGTCCTCAATTTCAGTCTCAATGTTGAGACTGATCAAACTGACCAAACATGATCAATGAATTAAATATAAGAAAATACATGGTTTACACTGAAACATTTACAATATCGAGGATCATATTCTACCTATTGTTGTGAAAGTGGAACCTGAATTCAAATGAAAATGACTTTGACGTTCACTCTGCAGATAAAAGCACAGACAGCAGTGAAGTATCTGTACTCGGTCAGTTCCACCTGAATGTTCTCGATCGCCCCAGATAACACTCTGCTGTCTCTCTCTATCTCTCGCCGACTATTTTGTACTTGGTGTAGTTGCAGTGGTACGGCTTCTTATCAGCTGATCCAGAGCCAGAAGCCAGAGGAGTAGTGGCTCAGCAGAAAAAGGAGGGATTGTTACTGGGCTGGGCTGCAACACAACTGCTCTGGGATCAGTCCTCGTCTCTCACATTACCTCGTCCCCTTGTTCATTTTTCACTCGGGCTGCTTTCATCTTTTTGTCCTGCGCCCCTCTTCCTCTTCTTCCTCCTCCTCCTCCTCCTTCTCGCTCTGCTCCACTTATAAGATTTGGCAGCACTCCAGGATCTGAGAAAAACATTGGAGGCATAGCCTGGTTTTGATGTCTGGAAAGAGAGAGAGAGAGAGAGAGAGAGAGAGAGAGAGAGAGAGAGAGAGAGAGAGAGAGAGGAGAGAGAGTCCTCATTTCCATTTCACAGCAGAAAGACCAAGAATACAGGAATATGGAGAGGGTGAGCGTAACTGACAGTCAGAGAGTAGAGGAAGGATGTGAAGATGATGCAGAAACACACACACACACACAAAAATGCCACGGATTTGTCTGTAAATGCAACGACAGTCTGTAGAAAAGCACAGAAATACAGGAAGGTGTGAAATGCAAGCAAAAATGGACAAACATATGAATTAAAATGAGTAAAGATGAAAAAATAAGCAGCAAAATGAGTGAAAAATAATCAAGAAATAGATAGGTAGGTAGGTAGGTAGGTAGGTAGGTAGGTAGGTAGGTAGGTAGGTAGGTAGACAGAAACACAGACAAGACAAAATAAAGCAGCAAATTGTGTGAAAAATTAACAAAGACATGACAAAAATAGACTTAAATCTTTTGAACGATGAAAAAAAGGGACATATATGGGTGTAACTTTCATCTGATGCTCAGTGTTTTACAGATGTGGTCATGTGCCTGGGCGCTTCTGCTACGAGGCTAATGCTAACGCTGTTGTTTACGTGACCTCTCAGAAATGCTGTTCGTTTCAGTAAATCCACTCTCGTCTGCGTTGGCTCTGAGGGCTGTAATCATCCTCTTGTCGCAGGGCCCAGTGGTAACACCCCCCCCCCCCCCCCCCCCTACTCAACCAGCCCAAAAACAGAAGGGAAATTTTACACATCCTGCGGATCCGTGCGGGCTCCGCCTCCACCTAATTGTTGGTTGGAGCTGCAGCTTGTGCCGAACACAAACCGTCATTACTGGTCTCGCAGGAGCCTGAAGTCGACTCCAAAGGGAAACTTTGATGGATGAAAAAAAAGCAGAGGCAGATCCGAGCGTGTCCTCGATACAACATTTGCTGTGACCTTGTTTTCCCTGACAGCTCTAAAATTAACCCAGAGGATCAGTTATACTGGGAGCACACATGTGGACCACATTCTGCTGTTGGCACGGCCCTGTCTCTGCTCACTTTCAGGGGATTACAGCAGCAGCAGTAGCATTAGCAGCAGTAGTAGCTGTAGTACCAGCAGCAGTAACAGTAGCAGTAACAGCATTAGTAGCAGTAGCAGTAGCAGCAGCAGCAGCAGTAGCATTAGCAGCAGTAGTAGCAGTAGCAGTAACAGTAGCAGTAACAGTAACAGTAGCAGTAGCAGTAACAGTAGCAGTAAGAGTAGCAGTAGCAGTAACAGTTACAGTCACAGTTACAGTAACAGCAGCAGTAACAGTAACAGTAACAGCAGCAGTAACAGTAACAGTAACAGCAGCAGTAACAGTAACAGTAGCAGTTACAGTCACAGTTACAGTAACAGCAGCAGTAACAGTAACAGTAGCAGTAACAGTTACAGTAACAGTTACAGTGGAAGTAACAGTTACAGTAACAGTAGCAGTAACAGTTACAGTAACAGCAGCAGTAACAGTAACAGTAGCACTTACAGTCACAGTTACAGTAACAGCAGCAGTAACAGTAACAGTAGCAGTAGCAGTTACAGTAACAGTAACGTAGCAGTAACAGTTACAATAGCAGTAGCAGTTACAGTAACAGCAGCAGTAACAGTAACAGTAGCAGTAGCAGTTACAGTAACAGTAACAGTAACGTAGCAGTAACAGTTACAATAGCAGTAGCAGTTACAGTAACAGTTACAGTAGCAGTAGCAGTAACGTAGCAGTAACAGTAAGAGTAGCAGTAGCAGTAGCAGTTACAGTCACAGTAACAGTAACAGTAGCAGTAGCAGTAACAGTAGCAGTTACAGTTACAGTAACAGTAACAGTAGCAGTAACAGTTACAGTGGAAGTAACAGTTACAGTAACAGTAGCAGTAACAGTAACAGTAGCAGTAGCAGTAACAGTAACAGTAGCAGTAGCAGTAGCAGTAGCAGTAACAGTAACAGTTACAGTTACAGTTACAGTAGCAGTTACAGTTACAGTAACAGTAACAGTAGCAGTTACAGTTACAGTAACAGTAACAGTAGCAGTTACAGTAACAGTAACAGTAGCAGTAGCAGTAGCAGTAACAGTAACAGTTACAGTCACAGTCACAGTAACAGTAGCAGTAGCAGTAGCAGTAACAGTAACAGTAACAGTTACAGTCACAGTCACAGTAGCAGTAGCAGTAGCAGTAACAGTTACAGTTACAGTAACAGTAACAGTAACAGTAACAGTAGCAGTAGCAGTAACAGTAGCAGTAGCAGTAGCAGTAGCAGTAGCAGTAACAGTAACAGTAACAGTAGCAGTAGCAGTAACAGTAGCAGTAGCAGTAACAGTAGCAGTAGCAGTAGCAGTTACAGTAACAGTAGCAGTAGCAGTAGCAGTAACAGTAACAGTAACAGTAGCAGTAGCAGTAGCAGTAACAGTAGCAGTAGCAGTAGCAGTAGCAGTAACAGTAACAGTAACAGTAGCAGTAGCAGTAGCAGTAACAGTAGCAGTAGCAGTAGCAGTAGCAGTAACAGTAACAGTTACAGTTACAGTCACAGTTACAGTAACAGTAGCAGTAGTTAAAAAAAACCTGTCTGTTGCGGCTAGTTTGTACATACATACACATACATTTGGTTCATTTATAAAAGTATTTTCATAATTTAATGGGTTTTTTGCACTAAAACAATGACATAAATGTGCAGTTGTCATTATTTATAGGTTATTATGTTTTCATTTTACTGGTCTGATCCACTGGATCAAATCAGACTGAATGTGGTAAATGAAGAACATGAGTTTGTGACCCCTGCTCCAACACAAAGACAACAGCTTGTATTTGTCATTATTTTCAGATTATTCAATTATTTTTTACTGGTTCTGATCCAGTTTAGTGGATACTGGTCTGACTGATGTAGAACCTGAACTGAATTTAACATCCCTGCCCTAGTGTCAGAAAATGCCTCAGGATTACAGTGGAGTGTTTTTGGGTTTGTTTGTTTTAGTGCAGATGTTTTCAGTACAAGTGTTGCAGTGTCTGTTGATACTGAAGAACCATTAAAAACCCAAACATCCACCTTTAACCAGAAAAAATACCGATGGAACACTTCAATACCTGCTCAGCCACAACACAGAAATAATTGGTATAAAATACACTTATTCTTCTATTCATGGTCATCAGATATGACCCATTTGGACGTTCACAGGCTCCATAGTTACCGTGGAAACACCATCATCCTGTACAACACTGATTCACCAGTAACACCATGGAGTTGGATCAATGACAGTGTTATATATAACAAGTATTAAATTAAATGAACTCAAACAAATTGAAAAAATGTTAAATAACAAAAAGTAGGTCAAAATATTTTCAGAATTGTTTTATATATATATATAATAATAATAATCATAATAATAATAAATAATAAAATTATATATATATATATATATATATATATATATATATATATATAAATAATAATAATAATAATAAATAATGAAATTATATATATATATATATATATATATATATATATATATATATATATATATATATATATATATATATATATATATATATATGAAGAAACATATAATTCATTTTTAAAAAATTTACAAATGTACTCATTCATTCATTCAATTTTATTTATAAAGCCCTAAATCACAACAAAGTCGTCTCAGAGGGCTTTACAAAAACACAATCAACTACAGAGATACATGAAAAGTCCCAGGCATCCCCTGTCCTTAGACCCTCCTTCTCGGCAAGAAAAAACTTCAAAACCCAGTGGGAAAAACAAGAAATCTTGAGGAGAACCACATTGAAGGAGAGATCCACTCCCATGGACGGACAGGCTATAGATGAACGTCCATATATAAATGCAGGAGGGGGGGCTGGTCCAGACAGGCAGGGACGGGGGTCCGGGGTCACAGGTCGGCACAGGCGAAACACTGCAGATCCGGTCGTCCATGGCTCTGGTACTGAACAAAACATGACACAAACTGAATACATTGAAGAAAAAAATTCTAAATTAGACAGTAAACTGAACGAAAACAACCAAAAGAGTCGATAAAATAAATAAATAAATGATATAAATAAAACCAACAAGAACAACATAAGCCACAAACTGGACAAAGATAGACATAGATAGATAGATAGATAGATAGATAGATAGATAGATAGATAGATAGATAGATAGATAGATAGATATATAGATAGATAGATAGATAGATAGATAGATAGATAGATAGATAGATAGATAGATAGATAGATAGATAGATAGATAGATAGATAGATAGATAGATAGATAGATAGATAGATAGATAGATAGATAGATAGATAGATAGATAGATAGATAGATAGATAGATAGATTTTGCAACATGTCACCGTTGACCTCCAAAGATCTAAAAAACTATTAGTTGTAGGTAATAACACCTAATGTGAGAATTGTAGAAATTTACATTCCACATCGTTTGGTACCAATCTGAAAATTCTGTGACCCTCCGTTCTTGAGTTATAACAGATAATGTGATTTTCAACTTTTAGTTAATTGTGACCTTGACCTTTGACCCCTTACTCAAATGGATAATGGCATCTGATGTCCATTAGCCATATGTATATGCCCATGTAATTTCATGGTGATATCTCAAGTAGTCATTGAGTTATAGCATGATATGTCTCTGCCGACACACACACACACACACACGGTGACTACAATAATCTCTTCCCACCAATGTTGGGAGAAATTAAAAAACTGAGAAGACAATGCCTTGGAACCATTGATGGGCCACATTTGGCCCCCTGGCCACATGTTTGAGACCCCTGCTGTAACAGTTGACAGTCATTTAAACCATCGTTATCTTATCTTCATTAACAGGCTGCGTCCAGTTAATCAGTCAAACGGTCAATGAGGGGTTTGATGATTATTGATCAGGTCGAGTGTTTCAGCTGTAGAGGAAAAAAAATACTTCAACTGTGTTACTTCATTACTGTACTTAAGTAGATTTTTTTTACATATCTGTACTTTATTTGAGTATTTATTTTTCTGGAAACTTTAGACTTTTATTCCCGACATTTGTTCATAAATATATATACTTTATACTCTTTACATGTATATAAATATCTGTACTTTATACTATTTACATTTATATAAATATATGTACTTTATACTCTTTACATTTATATAAATATCTGTACTTTATACTCTTTACATTTATATAAATATCTGTACTTTATACTATTTACATTTATATAAATATCTGTACTTTATACTATTTACATTTATATAAATATATGTACTTTATACTCTTTACATTTATATAAATATCTGTACTTTATACTCTTTACATTTATATAAATATCTGTACTTTATACTCTTTATATTTATATAAATATCTGTACTTTATACTATTTACATTTATATAAATATCTGTACTTTATACTATTTACATTTATATAAATATATGTACTTTATACTCTTTACATTTATATAAATATCTGTACTTTATACTCTTTATATTTATATAAATATATGTACTTTATACTCTTTACATTTATATAAATATCTGTACTTTATACTCTTTATATTTATATAAATATATGTACTTTATACTCTTTACATTTATATACTTTATATATTATAGTTATATGACTATTATCTCACAATTTTGACTTTTTGCCAAAATATTAAAGCAGAAGAAGAGAAAGAAAAAAAGGAGGAAGAGGAGGAGGAGGAGGAGGAGGTGAGTTTGACTAATATCCAACAGTGTTAAAGTGTGACCAGCAGGAGTTTAACCATTCAAACTGTGCAGGTAAATAAATGAACAGTATGATAATAAATGATTAACTCCAAACGTCTGCTGCAGCATCAGTAAAAGCCTTTAACTGGTCACTACTCTGGACACTTATTCTACAGCTGTTCTCTTCTATGTTCATGGCTTTTCTGGGTTAATGCATCATCCAATACACTGTCATTCAGGGGTCTCAAACGTGTGGCCCGGGGGCCAAATGCGGCCCCTGGGATGACTTTTTAAAGGTCAAGTCATTTTAGTTCAGGTTCCATAAACAGATCAATATTATCCACTGTTAAATAATAACAGAATAACAAAAAATGACTATATTTTCATCTCATTTTGATGTGGAAATAATAACACTATGCATATAAATAAACTTAAACTTTTTATCTGTTTTAGTACAAAAAGATAACATATAAATTCTAAAAAAAATTACAGTTACAAACTATCCTGTAATAATAAAATGTGAACAAACTGAAATGTCTAAAAAAAAATTAAGCACAATTTTGACAATGTTCTGCTTGTTATTAAATGTAGAAATGGTAAATGGAGACATTCCACTTGTTTTTTTAGTTTTTACAAGTTATTTTTATATTTTTTTTATTTGGATAGTAGGGGTGTGATGACATCTCGTGTAACAAGATCTCACGAGATGTGATTCGGCAAGATTGCTCATCACGTTAAAATTCTGTCTCGTGATATTTGTTATCCAGCAGCAGCAAAAATAATGTCGGAAAACACAGGTTTTACTATTGAAGACGCCCCCTCCACTTTCAAATGGTTTATTTGGCACCATTTTGGGTTCCCGGCAGAAATGATAAATAGCAAGAGAGTGAGTGATAAAGACACAGACAATATACAGACACTGTATGTAAACAATGGTGTAGAGCGCGGCTAATACGTACGGTGGCCGACGAGGGCAAACGCATTGCATCGATGAGAAAAGGAATTCCACTGAGTTTGCAAAATTATTTATTTTACTCAAAGGTTTCCTTTTTGTTTGACTTGAAATAAAAGCCTTAAACTTATTTGACTGCATGCGACTACTGTTATTTATGATAAAAGACATTAAATATGTTGTTGAATTTCTTGCATTTGAAGTTAAAAGTTAAACAATTAGTTACTTTTTAAAAATGTGGACTTGCGGGACTTTGGCTCAGACCTTCTACTTGAGCAAAACATAATAAGTGGACGGCTGTGGCTCAGTTGGTAGAGTGGGTCGCCCAATGACCGAGAGGTTGGCGGTTTGTGTCCCAGCTCTGGCTGTCCACATGTCGAAGTGTCCTTGGGCAAGACACAGTAGGACTGACCTTAGAAACCTACTGGTGTGAATGTGAGGCTAATGTAAAGCGCTTTGAGCACCATGTAGGTGGAAAAGCACTATATCAGCGCAGTCCACAGTAACTACATCTGGGTTGAATTTTTAGCTGTTTTTAGGAAAAGTTTCACAGAAGCAGTTGAATTTGTAGGCTTTGGGGTGCCTCAGGGTTCTGTACTGGATCCTTTTTTTAAATAGAAACCACAATACAGTCGTACCTTTACTTACTAAATTGATTTGATCCAAAAGTGTTTTCGTACTGTGAAATTTTCAGAAATTGAGTTGCATTTTACATGTAAAATGCCTAATTTGTTCCAAGGCCCCCCAATACTGCCCCCAACTCCCTTTAAAATTTATAGAAAATTACTGATTTTGTACAAAATATGTGTTAAAAGAAAATGTAGATTTAGTTGTTAGTGTAGATACAAACACCACCACACTGGGTTTTACCTGTGAGAGCACGGCTTCTGTCAGAGCTAAATACTGTTAGCACATCCAGGCTAATGTCAGTGTCTGGGACCAAAGAGTTGAGCCATATCTGGGTGAGAATGAGGATGCAACAGTCTGGTGGATCATGTTTGGAGTTTAAATCCAACTTCAGGTAGTCCAGTTTGTTTTCCAGTGAGCGTACGTTAGCGAGCAAGACTGTGATCGGAATGGGTTAGCTCTTAGCTTAGCTGTAAATCCACCGTGACAGCCGCCTTCTACTTCCTCCCACAGAGGCCGCCGCCGGAGGCATCGGAGGCGGCCTATGGGATGATAGTCTGTGGGTCATATACTCTTCTTGCACCGTTCGGCTGAACTTTTGATCCTAAAAGCACTGGTCTAGGTGGAGAAATGACCGTTAAAGTGTCTGTGTTACTGGGAGACACAGCAGCAGCTCCGTGATGAATGAGGGTCAAAGGGTAACAAAAAGCATCATGGGTAGCTACCTCATAGCCAATGGGATGCTACGTATGTGACGTATTTACGTAAATTACATGGTTGCGTATAGGAATGTACTGTATTTATGCCTGGGAGGTTTCAGTTTCCTTTTGTAAATAAGATTTTCTTTTGTATTTAGAGACGAAAAAAATTGAGGTAAAGGTTTTTCGTAACTTGGATTTTTCGTTAGCTGGGACTTTCGTAAGTAGAGGTACCACTGTTTTGTTTCTGTTTCTGATATAATACTCCTCAATTTCAGTCTCAGTGTTTATCAACATTACATAATTAATTAATTAATTAAATATGTGAAAATACATGTTTTACGCTGAAAAACGTACAATATCGAGGATTATATTCGACCTATTGTTGTGAAAGTGGAACCTGAATTCAAATAAAAATGACTTTGATATTCGTTCTGCAGATAAAAGCACAGACAGCAGTGAAGTATCTGCACTCAGTCAGTTCCACCCGAAAGTGATTGAATATGTTGTCTAATGTCTTGCATTTGAAGTTAAAAGTTAAACAATTAGTTACTTTTTAAAAATGTGAACTTGCAGGACTTTGGCTCAGACCTTCTACTTGAGCAAAATATAATAACTGGACCTTGGTGACTTTTAATTGAATATAAACACATGAATATTTAGTTGTTTTTCAGACAATATTGGCTCTAAAAGGTAGAACTGGAAAGTTCTACAGCCTCTGGTTTGTTGATATAAAGGTTGACATTAGTCTCTGTTCTTCAAAACACTGCTAATGATCGTGCAAGTGATGAATTTGTCATTTTTATTTCAGATTATTTCTAGTCTACATGTAAAATGACTTTACAGGTTTGGCATGAACGTCTTTCTATTCTTATTTATTTAAATTTCATAATGCATGTATTATCAGTTTATCTTGTGCTTTTGTAATTTTATAAATTTGTGCGATCAAATTTTAATGAATTTTTTATTTCACCCTGTCTTAAAATTGTATTTTAATTTTTAATCAATGTGAAGCACTTTGGGCTACAGTGTTTGAATGAAAGGTGCTATACAAATAAAGATTATTATTATTATGATTATTATGATTATTATGATTATTATTAAATAAAATATTTCAAGTAGAAAAATACTGTATTAATGTTCAATAATCCAATAAATGCTTAAATATCCTGCAGTTGGTATTACCTATTGGTATTATCTATATGTTCAATATGATGGTAGGATGAAGGTTATAATTCACTTTCTGATGTTGGGTTTCATTTATAATTCCAGGGTGAATATGTTTTTCAGCCTAAAGAATAAAAACACTCAGAAATCATGCACCAAAGGGTTAAACACATGACAAATGAGGCTGAAAAGAGAAAAAAAAAACACCAAATACCTGGTGACCTTGCGTTCAGTGTGTATAGATCATCCTGCTCAGTTACCACGGCAACAGCAGAACGTATGTGTTATGACAAGAGCCACTTCCAGGGAAACGTTAACAGCACATTGGGTTGAGTTACAGGTTATTTTTGACGGCATCCACTGAACAAACAGGTATGGGCTGTTGTAAAGATCAGTCTTATTGCATCACTGTTCACATATATTCATGGCTTTTCTGGGTTAATACATCATCCAATACACTGTAATACAGGGGTCTCAAACATGTGGCCTGGGGGCTGAATGTGGCCCACCAAAGGTTCCAATGTGGCCATTGGGAAGAATTTGCAAAGTGTAAAAACCATTTTAGTTCAGGTTCCACATACAGAACAATGTTATCGACAGTCAAATTATAGCAGAATAACCTACAAAAAAAACACTCCATATTTTGTTCTTATTTTAATGTGAAAATAATTGACATCACACCCATAAATAATGACAACTTCAATTTTTTGTCTTTGTTTTAGTGAAAAAAATAACATTGAATCAGTAAAAAAAAAATGATACTCATGAACTATCCTGTAACAATAAAATGTGAAAAACCTGAACAAATATTAAAAACCTGAAATTTCTAAAGATAATTAAGCACAATTTTAACAATTTTCTGCTTGTTATTTATTTTTCTTGAAATATTATATATTTTTATTCACAACTTTCTTGTTAGATAGTTGTTGTTTTTTTTAAAGTAAGTATTTTCATAAGTTAATGGGGTTTGTTTGCACTAAAATTAAGACAAAAATTTGGAATTGGAATTTGGAATTTCACCTAGTTTATGACGTTATTATTTTACAGGTCTGGTTTGTCCACTGGAGATCAAATGGAGCTGGATGTGACCCCTGAAGGTCATGAGTTTGAGACTCCTGGGTTACTCATTTTTCTGACACATTCCTTGTGTTAAGATGGTTTTAACACATTATGTGTAGAATATGACACAACATGAGTATTATTCAGGGAAAGTATGCAACACATTTTGTGTTAAATTACACATTACTTGTTTTAAATGTACAAAGTAGTCGAATATACTAACATTTATTCGTCACAAAGCATGAATGTGGCTTGATTATGCCCCCAAATCTAGGTTTTTTTTTCATTATTTCTACTGACCTTTCACCTCAGTGTCATAGCATCATTTCCAGTCCTCATTAGGCACATGTGGTCTTCTATCCTTTCTATACATATGTGGTAAAAAAACCAACAAACTTTTTACATGACATGATTCAGCAAATTTTCTTCATATTGTTCGAGATTTTAACTCTGACAAACTGTTTCTCGTCTCGTCGTCTGAACCCACTTTATCCTCACCAGGGTCACAGGGGTCACTGGGGGTCAAATCCAGCTCCAGCAGGTGAAGGCGGGGTACACCCTGTATGGGTCTCCAGTTCATCTCAGGGCTGAACATATGTGACCCACCACCACGAAACCAGGCATACGTGTGTGTAAATCCAAACTGAGTTATCTATGTATCTTGGTAGAGTGGAAACTAAGGTTTAAGATGGTGAAATAATTATGTTTCTATCATAAGTAGAACCAAAGTTATGGTCATTTTAATATCCACATTTGGACATATTTTACAATTTGCATATTTTTAGATATTGTCCGTTAAAGTTTTGGACTGTTTTGGGGTAGGAAGTCCTTAGCAACGCATAATAATTTGTATCCGATTGACACAAATTGTTGACAGATGTTAAAGGACACTCTGATGGACATGTCACAGAAGTTTTATATATTATAATAATAGGACAGAAGTGTGACGTATTATAATCATTTGGCTTACACCATTGGACAGAACATTCAATATAAGCTTTTACCTCGTACCAAACACTTGGGTGTTTACCCACGGAACGGAGATCGTTTTGTTCGGTGAAAAGAGGTGGAAGTCGTCTTTGTCTTTGCTCAGCAATACCTGAACTTTTGTCGCCGCTTAAATAATTGACTCAATAAACACCTTTATTGATTGGATTTCAATGTAATGACCACAGGAACTGAACATAGAGGTGTTACGGTACCGTTTTTGATAAGGTGTAAACACAAATAAGAAATCACCTTCCAGCCTAAATTTGGCTGTAGCTCTGAACGGCTCAGCGCGACTTATGCCTGGTTTCGTGGTGGCGGGTCACATATATAGACAAACAATCACTGTCACATTCACACCTATGGACAATTTAGATTAACCAGTTAACCTATCAGTGCATGTGTTTGGATGGTGGGAGGAGCCAGAGTACCTGGAGAAAACCCACATAGACATGAGGAGAACATGTAAACTCCACACAGAAAGGTCTGGTGTGGGAATAGAACCAAGGACCTTCTGTCTGTGAGGCACCAGAATTAACCACTGCATGAATACCTGTATACAAACAGTATGTAAACCTAAAATACTAAATCTATTGGATTGTACACATGTGTCATTAAACCAGTGGTTCAGTCACAGCAGTTTTTCTAACTTTAGCCTCAAATACATTATTTGGGTCAAAATGATCAAGTTTGAAGTTTATGCAGAAAATCCCAGTAAAATGTCTCCTGAACACTTCTAACAAGTTTTGGTGAAATTCCTACCGTACGTTCTTCAGATCATTCCTTTTAGGAAGAACAACAACTGACTCTGACAGTAATTAAGTCTGAAATAAAGAAAAATGGGCTCAAAACAAGACTTTCCTTGGCGCTGGCGTTACGTCATGTTTGGTACCGTTGGAAAGATAGAGATTCACTCTAGACAACCCTTGAATAGAAATCTACATAATTATATATTTGAACCAATGGGAGGCCTCAGAACAAAGCCTTTTCCTGTAAACAAAATCGAAAAGGCGATGTTGAAAAACCGCCTCTGATTGGTTTAATTAGTGTCATGCAAACATTTTTAATAAGCTTTAGATAAATATAAAATCTTAATTTAGAAAATTTGACCCAAGTGGCTAGTTTTGTGCTGGAGGGTCACATTTGTGTGTAACTTAAATATTGAGTTCGATTAAAAGTATGTATTTTACTGACTTTTTGTCCAGTACTATATGATTACATTCTCATGTGTTTTAATAAAAATATCAAATATATAATAAAATAATGTTAATAGTGTTTTTTACCTCCACTTAATTGTTTTTATTAATGGGAACCAGGTTGATAACGGTGAAGTAAAAAAAAAAACAACAACAAATAAATAAATAATTTAATAAGTATACATTACACATTTATGTGTTGAAAACTATTATTTAACTTATATGTTTTGTCTGTATCCAACCCTGACAACCTCCTGGATCACCATCTTTAAAACGTTGTCAAAGGGACTGAATATAATCTTCAGTCCCTATCAATAGGTGACACAGTAATGTGTTGTCCCTGAACACACACACACACACACACACACACACACACACACAACACACGTGATGACATTCAACACATTTTGTATAATTTCGAACACATTAATATTTAGAGTGTAATGACTGTGAGACCCCTGGGTTACAGGTTATTAATATAACCCAACATTGGTTGGGCGAGATTAATCACACACACATTACAGTGTGTGTGTGTGTGTGTGTGTGTGTGTGTGTCTGCAGAGACATATCATGCTAAAACTCAATGACTACTTGAGATATCATCATGAAATTACCTGGGCATATATATATAGCTAATGGGCATCAGATACAATGATCCATTTGAGTAAAGGTCAAAGGTCAAGGTCACAATTAACTAAAAGGTCAAAATCACATTATCAGTTATAACTCAAGAACAGAGAGTCAGAACTTTCAGATTGGTACCAAACGATGTGGAAGGAAGATTTCTACAATTCTCACAGATGGTGTTATCACCTACAACCAATAGTTTTTGAGATCTTTGGAGGTCAAAGGTGACATGTCAGGTGACACACACTGAAGCATATATATACAAATAACAAAATTATCAATATTCTAAAAGGTCAAATGTCTAGGTCGTATTTAGTAGAAAGGTCAAAATCACATTATTGGCTCTAATTCAAGAACAGGTTGTCATAGAAACTTGAGATTAGCACAAAATAGGGGCAGGATTACAGTAGGCATTCTCCAAATACTTGTTTTTGACTGTAGCCACTGAACAAACAGGTAAGGGCTGTTGTAAAGCTCAGATAAATCTGCCAAGTCCACAGCACACAAATGCTGGTTTACGTGTCTTATTGCATCACCGTTCACACTAAGGTTACATAAAAAAATAATGTTCTCAGATGTGGAAATGTGACTGTGGCTCCAGGCAAAGTGAGGAACAAGTAGGTCAAAGTGGCAGCGAACAAAACAAAGGGAAATAATCACAACAGTGTGTACGATGGACTTGGGCTCCACAATATTGGCAAAACATGCAATATGCAATATAGGAGTACAGCAGGGGTCTCAAACAGGCGGTCCGGGGGCCAAATGCGGCCTGCCAATGCTTCCAATATGGTCCCTTGGAAGAAAAACTTCCACAGTCAAAGCTGTCGATATGATTTTAATTCAGGTTCCACATACAGACTGATATGATCTACCGTAAAATAATAGAATATTAACCTACATAAAATAATGACTCCATATTTTCTTATCAGTTTGATGTGAAAAAGTAATATTATGTTCTACTTGTAAATAATGACAATTTCCAATGTTTGTCTTGATGAAAATATTGACATTTACAAACTATCCTGAAACAATAAAATGTAGAAAAACCTAAACAACCTGAAATGTCTAAAGAAAATTAGGCAGAATTTGAACCATTTTCTGCTTCTGTTACTAAGAGTTTAGTGTCTTTGTAGAACTGATCCATAATCAAACACATGGACTAATGATAAACTGAGGCAGAATATTGTTAAAATTGACCTCATTGTTCTTTAGAAATGTCATTTTTTCCCCAGGTTATTCACACACACACACATATTGTGCAGCTCTAATTAGCAGCGCAATTCATTGGGTTACAGGTTATTTTTGACTGTAGCCACTGAACAAACAGGTAAGAGCTGTTGTGAAGCTCAGATCAATCTGCCCAGTCCACAGCACACAAAGGTTGGTTTACGTGTCTTATTACATCACCGTTCACACCAAGGTTACATAAAGAAAATGATGTTCTCAGATGCGGTAATTTCACTCTGGCTCCAGACAAAGTGAGGAACAAGTAGGTCAAAGTGGCAGCGAATAAAACAAAGGGAAAAAATCTGAACAGTGCGTGTGACGGACGATAGAGTGGGGGGAAAAAAACAGGAAAGTTTCATGAAAATTAAAGCCTTTAAAAGTGAGTTAGTCTGAAGAAAATGTGTTTGATCAGGTCAATAGTTACTCAGTGTAGAGGATATGGACAGAAAATTAAAAAAAAAATTAAAACAAAAAGTCACAGTTCAGATGAAACGTCATCATTAGGGTAAAAGGTCATATGTGAGATTAAAGAAATGCATAATTATGAGATAAAAAAGTCTAAATTATGAGACAGTTATACATATGAAATAAGAAATGCAGAATTATGAGAAAGAGTTGAAATCATGACCTCAAAGTCATAATTATCATATAGAAAGTCACCATTTCTGTCCACTGATTGTTCACACTATTCTGAGAATGTAAAGAGTATAAAGTACATATATTTATATAAATGTAAAGAGTATAAAGTACATATATTTATATAAATGTAAAGAGTATAAAGTACAGATATTTATATAAATGTAAAGAGTATAAAGTACATATATTTATATAAATATAAAGAGTATAAAGTACAGATATTTATATAAATGTAAAGAGTATAAAGTACATATATTTATATAAATGTAAAGAGTATAAAGTACACATATTTATATAAATGTAAAGAGTATAAAGTACACATATTTATATAAATGTAAGGAGCAGAGGTGGAAGTAACTAAGTACAAGTACTTCCTTTATTGTACTTAAATACAGTTTTTAGGTATCTGTACTTTACTTGAGTATTTTTTTTCTGGAAACATTTTACTTTTGTTCCCTACATTTTCTTTTTATTGATATCTGTACTTTATACTCTTTACATTTATATAAATATCTGTACTTTATACTCTTTACATTTATATAAATATCTGTACTTTATAATCCTTACATTCTCAGAATAGACTTATTACTGTTTTAAACTAGACAAATATGACAGTATGAAAAAGAAGTCATAAATCAAAAATTGTGACTTACTATATCATATTTATAACTTTCTTTCTCATACTACTTGAGTTTTTATCTTTTTATCTCATAATTCTGAGGTTTTTGCTAATTTGAATATTTATCTCATAATTTAGACTTTTTATCTTTCATAATTTTTACCTTTTTAAAAAAAAAAAAAAAAAACAGAGTATTTTTTCACACAAGTAGCTGTACTTCTACTTAAGTACAGAATGGGAGTACTTTAACCACCTCTGGAAAGGAGTATAAAGTACAGATATTTATGAACAAATGTATGGAGTAAAAGTAAAAAGTTGCCAGGAAAATAAATACTCAAGTAAAGTACAGATACCTAAAAAAGAATCTACTTAAGTACAGTAATGAAGTACTTGTACTTAGTTATTTCCAGCTCTGGTTTACGTGTCTTATTGCATCACTGTTCACACTAAGGTTACATAAAAACCTGATGTTCTCAGATGTGGAAATGTGACTGTGGCTCCAGGCAAAGTGAGGAACAACTAGGTCAAAGTGGCAGCGAATAAAACAAAGGGAAAAAAAATCACAACAGCCCGTGTGACGGACGATAGCGTGGGGGTGTTGATGCGCCCGCCGCTGATATCACACCAGGACATTCTGGTTTTAAAGTCCAAATGATAAGACACTGATAACTGTCCAAAGGAGGAAAAGACGCCACTATAAACACAGGTACTTATGAAAGCAGGTTTGCATCAGTCTTGTGAAATCCCTTTGTAAAAAATGTTACTCAATGTCATAAAGAGTTAACGTCTAGTGTGGATCAACAACAACAGCAACAGATGGGAGTAAAAAGTCGTGGTTTCATTCATTCATCAGCGTCCGAATCACAGCTGAATACTGTAGAGATGCACAGAACTTTACAAAAGAATAAAAATAAGTAATAAAATGAATGAAAACAAATAATAAAATCAAGTAACGTGAGTAAAATAAGACAAAAACTAAAGAAAATGTTCAACGTAAGGCAACAAAATCAATAAAAGCAGTCAAAAATAATCAATGAAATAAACAAAACGGGGGGGAAATGTATTAATTAATTAGGCAACAAAATGAACAAAAACAACCAATAATAATCAATAAAATAAACAGAATGGGTAAATAAATAAATAAATACAAGGGGAAAAAAATAACAAGAACTGGATGACAAAACTGGCACTGGCTCAATGTCAAATGAAAATAAATAAATAAAATCAAGTAATGTGAACAAAATTAGCCACAAACTGAAGAAAATGTTCACAATTAGGCAAAAAAATCAACAAAAAAAACTGCCAAAAAAATAATAAATAAGTAAAAAATACACAGAACAAAAAACCTAAGAAGAACAAAAGCCACAAACTGGACGAGAAAAATAAAACTATGGCACTGGCTTAACGTCAACATAAGGAATAAAATGAATGAAAATAAGTAAATAAAATCAAGTAACGGGAACGAAATAAGCCACAAACTGAAGAAAATGTTCAAAATTAGGCAAAAAAAGGAACAAAAACTGTCAAAAACAATCAAAAACAGAAACAGAATGTGTAAAATAAATTACACAAAAAAACCTAAGAATAAAAGCCACAAACTGGACGATTAAAATAATAAAGCTACAGCACTGGTTCAATGTCAGTGGATGGAGATGATTGGAACAGTACAAAAGAATAAAATAAGTCATAAAATGAATGAAAACAAATAATAAAATCAAGTAACATGAACAAAATAAGCCACAAAATGAAGAAAATGTTCAACATTAGGCAACAAAATGAACAAAAACCACTAAAAAGAATCAATAAAATAAACAAAATGGTGAAAAAATCAATTTAAAAAAATAATAAAATCAAGTAACGTGAACAAAATAAGCCACAACCTTAAGAATTTTTTTTTTAAATGTTCAAAATTAGGCAACAAAATTAACAAAAAATGGCCACAAAATAAGTAAATTTAAAAAAAAAAAATACAGAAAAAAAACTAAGAAGAACCAAATGAACAAACTGGACGTTAAAACTAATAAAAAGACTAAAGCTTTGTCAGAGGCTCAGTGTCAGTGGATGCAGAATGTGTGGAACACTCCTGTGACGTCAGTAAATCCACAGGGAAGGAGCAGATTTTCTGATGATCGGAGTTAAAAGCCGAAGCCGTGTGTCTGAGTCGACTTACAGCTGAATATCAGACAGACAGACAGACAGACAGACAGACAGACAGACAGACAAACATATGCAGGAAGCAGATTATGTCTGAAATAATTACGCAACCTCCAGTTCCCCAGCGCTCGACTACACAACTTCCAACAACACCAAGGTCCGAGCGCTGCAGAGTCAGCCGCCGCTGCTGCATTTACGGTGGCGCTGCAACAGTTAAATATGCATGACTGTACGGCTGTTTACTCACACACTGCATAGTAAAGCAGAAATGTGTTCAGATCATGTGACCCTCACAGGCTGCTGCTGCAGATACTGAGACAAAGAAGCAGCACAAACGCCTGACGCTGCAGCGCTGGTCTGGAAAAGGCAAGACCGTCCTTTTCTTCAAAGACTGGCGTCCAATTCACACTTTGCATCAAAACCAGACATATTTTCGCAAACATGAGGCAAAAAAACAACAACAAATAAAAACAAAACAAAAAACTAACAAAAAGAGTTAAAAGTGTGTAAAAGCAAACTGAGGAGGTGGCTGATATCCGTCCTAATTTGTGTTTCCATGAAGAGGTTCCACTCTGGTATCATGTGGCCGATCCTGCACTTTCTCACATTACTGACTCAACACATTCCAGCTGACTGAACATGACTTGGCACCTATTTCTGCGAGCTACAATCAATTACAGCGACGTCTGGTCTGCGCACTACTTCGGGAAAGGCTACGAGACATGCGGCTGCTTTTTTTTAGCGACCGTGCTCCCCTTCCCAGTGCGTACGTCGTCGTTGCAGCCGCTCCCCTGCAGCTTTGGAACAGTAGCCTACTTCTGGTTGTGCGGCATAAATCAAATCAGAGTCTCCTGAGCCGTCACAACAAGCAACTAAAGAGCAAACGCAAGAGCCCTACCGACCCCCGGGGCAGGACGTGAAACGCTCAAAATGAAGCAAGCTCAGACAATAAGTTCATACAAGATCAAGAAATTGTATTTGGCAATTTTTAAACAAGTGCATACAAGTACAGCTAAAAGCATTTCAGTTTTTGCCAAGTGCTCGTAGAGTAGCATTAGTCACATTCTACGTTAAACAGGAACTGCCACCAGACCTAGAAGAAGTACATCGAGAATTTTTGTTAAACATCAACAAAGAGGAACGTAGTCCATTATAATGAGTACATACCTTTATCTTCAAAAATATAGAAACACAATGTATTCAAAAATCAAAAATTATACAACCATGTTTACGAAGTATACTCTTCCCTTGGGTCCAAATATGTACAAGTCCGTTAGTTTGTTTTGAATGGTATGTATGTGATATTTATATATTTATACTCATATTTTTAATTCCCCCGCCCCCAAAAGAAGAAGAAGAACTGTTCGGAACAAAATCAAGGGTCCCTCTCCTTTTTTACTTTGACGTCTCCTGCGAGGATGGTGGCGATTTCTCCTTGCATGAAAGCCCACGGTACGTTCGAGCCAACCAGGGGACATTTCTCTCCACTCGGACAGTACACTTCGCCCGTGGCGCCTTGTTGCTTTATGCTCTCCCTCGAACACGGGAAGCAGAACTTGTGAGAAGGAACTGACGGGCACTGAACAAAGTGCGTGTCCTCCAAGCGCTCGTGGCACAGCGTGCAGCACAGCGGTATGCTGCCCGGTACCGAGGAGTCCGGAATGCTCTGGGGGTGCACCTGGTCCATGCCGGGCACGTGGGGGGTGCCGGCGCCAGATGCCTCTCTTTGCGCCAGCCTCCTCTGGTTCATGGAGGACGGCGACAGGGGGCTGCTGCTGTTCCTGCGTGTGGTGGAGTGCACCTGGTTGGCGTCCTTGGGGGAGCTGTTGCCACCCGCGTTGTCCGCCGCCATGATGAGTGCCGCCATGGGGGGACTGGCCGTTCTGGGCCGCCTCCGGTGGGGTGGTGCGGGAGTGGGGCGATATTGTGGATGGGGGGGAGGCAAAGTTCGGTGGGGGGACTGGGGGCATTTTGAGTCCGTCGCCGGGCGGGTGGTAACCATTGCTGGCCGTCTCCATTCATCTTGGCCGCCGTGCCTTCACCCTCAGGCTCCGGGGAGGCTTTTCTCTTCATGTTCCGGGGGTGTTTTCCTCTGTCTGAGGAGGGGAGGGGAGGAGGGAAGGCAAAGGGGGGGGGAGGGAAAGGGTTAAACAGTTGGCTGAGTTGCACAGCTCACACACAAGGATCAACAATTACACTGGAAAGACTGCGACGTGCTGCATTTTTCCTGCTGCACCGCAGGCAACAACACAACAACAACAACAAGAACTAGAAGCACCAGAACATGAACAGAACACCCCCCCCCCCCAACACCACCACCACCACCACCACCCTCCCCTTCTTTCACTCCACTCCACATAAACCTGTCCTAAAACCCTTGCTTTTCGTACCTGACTTGGACGCTGCGGCGCTGGGCTCGTACCCCATGACCCTTTGTTGCATGGCCGGGTGGTCCTTCTTGAACCTGCTGTCAAAGGTGTGCAGCGCCATCAGGTCCCGGACCGTCTTTCCTTTGCCCATCCAGTCCGCATCGGCCCGGTTCTTGTGGCTGTCGGAGATTTCCGGCGTCAGGCTGTCCGGTCTGTGCTTCTCCTTACCCTCTCGTTCGTGCTCGGTGCTGGACACGGACGCGGGTCTCTTTGCCACCAGGTCCGCGGGGCTCCCGGTGCCGAGCGCGGACGGCAGCCCCATGCGCTGGCCATTGACGCTGTGCACCTGGGGGGGCACGGGGCCCCCGTTTACCAAAGGCACTAGATTCGGGGGCACGGTGCTATTCCTGCGGGGGTTCGGGCTCTGGCGGTTCAGCTCCGGGGGCTCGTCGGGTTTAGGAAATCCATTGGGGACTGGGATGCCGTTCGCTTGCCTACCGGACTGGTACTCGGGACCGAGCCGGGGTGGGCGCTCGGAGGACAGCGGGTACCGGTCCAGAGGCTGCGGCGGCCGTGAGCCCGGGTCTCCGGCCGCTGCGTGGTTGATCGCTTGGATCTCCTTCCCGGAGAGCTGAGACTTTCCCGGCCCCGGAGACCTACCCTCCTGAAACCCATGCGCCCTCTTGAGCTGCCGGGCTGTCTCGATCACAAACTCGATCCGGTCCGCTCCTTCGTAGTTGACACATCCCCTGCACACCGGCTCGGTAAAATCCCAGATCATGGCCCACGGCATGCGGGGCAAGTCGCACAAATAGCACGACTGCCTCCTGGAAGAAGCAGCGACCGCCGCGGACGACATAGCTGAGCTGCCGGTCGTCGTCGGTGGAGTCGTCGATTCCCCCCGAAAAAAAACCCCAGAAACCCAAAACGAAGCCTCGCGCTCCCCGTGCGCCGTGCGTCCGAGCTCCGTGGAAAAAGGCGCAGAAAAGGCAGGTTCCGGTGCGTGGAGGGGGAAGGGGGAAAAAAACAACACCGAGGCGTAGACGCGTCCTCTCCCGGATCTCAGCGAAACAACAGCGAAGTTTCAGAGGGAGAAGTTCATGTCGGTGTGTACTCCTCTGTCTACATCCACCGAGTCTCTACTACTGGCTCAATGTGGACCAGTGACGTCACCAGGAGCTCTAAACGCCTGCTTCCACTTAAGTTTCTATTGACTTGATTTCTTCGACAGACCCCCCTCCTCCTCCTCCTCCTCTTCTTCTTCCTCCTTCCCTGGGTTTACTGCAGCCTCTGTCACTCACTGTTTTTTATTTTAATTTAATGACTTGACGCGCATCCACACGCGCTCCGCTCCTCTGTCCTCTTGCGCCGCTCCCGTTCCCGTCAGACTCTAGCACCACCGACCCGTCCGCCTGTTTTTTTTGTTTGTTTTTTTTAAATATCACTTCCAAACCTGCACGAAACGCCGCTCCTCGGATCCGTGAAAATGACTCCGTGGGTTGTGCCGGTTGTGAAGCTTTTTTTGCGCGTCCTGGTGCGCGCCTCTTTGTCCTGAATAATGTGGGGCTTTAATAAACGTACTCTGCGTGGCTTGTTTTTGTCAATGCGCGGAGGCTCGACGCCATGAGCTGTTCCTACTACTGCTGCTGTGCAATGAATGAGGAGGCTGAGCCCAACAAAAACAAGCGCAAACGCATTTTCTTTCTCGACACGTAGGCGCTGCTGTGGTCTGATGCGCTCCTGGAAATGCGCATCTGCCGCACACACTGTCTGTCAGCGGCTGCACCACAATACACTACACAACACAGGCTCTATCTAGTCCAGTAAGTGGCACATTACTATAGAGGCTTTTTGAGTTTGCAAAGCCTCCTCCTTTCATTGTGTTTTTTTTTATTGAACACGTTCTGACCTCGTCTTTTATTTATTTATTTTTTATTTTTTTTGCGCTGGTTACACAATCCCTGCCCCTTTCACAGAAAAAGCAAAAGCGCCTCCATTAGCCAGAAACCAGGAAGCTCTGCTCTTGTCATGAGGTGGGGATTTCCACCATCCACCAGTGTGTTGTAAACTTGAATGGATCGGGGTTGCAGCACGAATATAGCTCTGCCCACATCTGATTCTAGAGCAGTGAGCAGTAAGTCATCCAGATCTGCCACCAAATGAAATAACAGTGGAATGAATCAGCCTTTCAGACACACAAACACACTGTCTGAGCTGGAACATGATTAACGACTGCACTGCTTTACACCACAGAGAGAAAAAAAAGAAAGAGAGAGAGAGAGGAGAGAAGGGGGGGGGGGGGGGGGGGGGGGGGCTCTTACTAGACACTTCATAGAGCAGCCATCCAAAAGCCCTGCAGTCAGAGTGTGTGTTTGATGCACATGTGAGCCGGGGGAGTGTCCCAGTGGCTCAGATTCCTCCCTCTCATCTGGGCTCATTCCAGCTCATTGCAGCTTGGCCTCAGGCTCTGGGTGAGGCAATGCCTCTGAAACCTGCAGACACAAAGCAGGATATGTTTGTGCAAGTCCATGTGACGTTGGAAAGAGGAAGCAAGATGTTTAGTCACGTACCCTCATCCGCCTCACCCATCAGCAGAGGTGGTCAAAGTATACTCCCATTCTGTACTGCAGTACAAGTACAGCGACTGGTGTGGAAAAAATACTCTGAAGTACTGATGCAACTGCTTTACTGAAGTAAAAGTAAAAAAAAAAAAAAGTACAACTTCTCAATTGTAATAAAGTAAAAAGTAAAACTGCATTTTTTTGCTATGGATGAAATAATACTTGTTTAAGAAGGAAAAACTAGAAACATGTCAAAAAAATCCAAAAAATAAGGACTTTAAAAGTGAGTTAGTGTGGAGATGACGTGTTTTATTAGGAAGTTATAAATAAGTTATGAATAAAAATTATATATATATATATATATATATATATATATATATATATATATATATATATATATATATATATATATATATATATATATATATATAATTTTATTTTTTTAAAGCATAATTATGAGATTTTTAAAAAAAATCTAAATCGTGAGATAAAAAGTCGAAATTATGGAATAAAAAAGTTTAATTATACAATAAGTCACAATTTGTGATTTCTGACTTGTCTTTCATACTGTCACATTTGTCTAGTTTGAAAAAGTAATGAGTCTATTCTGAGAATGTAAAGAGTATAAAGTACAGATATTTATATAAATGTAAAGAGTATAAAGCACAAATATTTATATAAATATAAAGAGTATAAAGTACAAATATTTATATAAATATAAAGAGTATAAAGTAGAGATATTTATATAAATGTAAAGAGTATAAAGTACATATATTTATATAAATATAAAGAGTATAAAGTACAAATATTTATATAAATGTAAAGAGTATAAAGTACAGATATTTATATAAATGTAAAGAGTATAAAGTACATATATTTATATAAATATGAAGAGTATAAAGTACATATATTTATATAAATGTAAAGAGTATAAAGTACAGATATTTATATAAATGTAAAGAGTATAAAGTACAGATATTTATAGAAAAATGTAGGGAGTAAAAGTAAAAAGGTCAGTATAAATACTCAAGTAAAGTACAGATACCTAAAAACTGTACTTAAGTACAGTAAAGGAAGTATTTCGATTTAGTTATTTCCACCTCTGGACATCAGGATGTTTGGACCAACGCCGGCAGCCATGACAGCGCTCACTGAGACCTTCTAACGCTCTGACGCTCTGATGCAAACGTGATCTGACACCAAAACATAAACCAAAACACAGAGTTTACAATTCAACAGCAGATCAGTCAGAGAATGAAATGTATTAATAAAAAAGAGAAAAGCCTGAAACTGGTCATTTACAGCTAATTAAACGAGAAAAATCATATAAAAACTGAATTAATTCTGCAATAAGATGACATCGACATTAAAAAATAAATGGTAAGATGTTCATTCAGTGTCATAATATAAAGGGCTTACATTAGATAAATGTAATACTGTGATAATGTATATAATGATACTTATGATAATGACTATTTTAATGTTGTGAAAACCATGATTTCACACTAAATGTATCATCATCAGTCACTTTATCACAGATAAATGTTATAAACCCCAACAATGTTCATTTCAATGTTCATATTTCAGCAAAAATCAATGTTAAATCAATGTTTAAAGGTGATAGATGGGTATTTGTGATTGAGTTTCTTCATAAAAGATGAAAATGATGTAAAAACATGTAACAACTTTGAAGCTGTGGTAAAAAGATGAAATCATATCTATGCAGCATGAGGGTTTTAATAACATCAACATGAAATAATATAATGGATTCATTGTCATAATATAAAGGATTTACACTAAATAAATGTAAATAAATAAAATAATAGTGATATAACATGGTGGAATAGTTATTATGTTTCCAGTGTTTTAGTGAAAATTGAAGAAACCCTTTAAAAACAAGTATTCAGAGAATGCCAGAGGCTCGCCTATATTTTGTGCCAATCTCCAGTTTCTATGACAACCCGTTGTTGAATTAGAGCCAATAATGGGATTTTGACCTTTCTGCTAAATGTGACCTTGACCTTTGACCTTTTGTAATAGTGAGAATTTCATTATATGTATATATGCATCAGTGCATGTAATATTATGATAATATATCCAGTATTGATTAAGTTATTACGTGATATGTCTATGCTTGACACACACAGTGTTACACAAGTTAATTTTGCGGCATGTCACCTTTGACCTCCAGAGATTTCAAAAACCATTGGTCGTAGGTGATAACACCAATTATAAGAATTGTAGAAATCATCATTCTGCATCGTTTGGTTCCAATCTGAAAGTTCTGCAACCCTCCATTCTTGAGTTATAACCGATAACCGGAATATGTGCGTGCCGGCGTAACGACTTACGTAATCGCAACAAGACCAGGAGCATGTGCAGAACGACAGGAATAATGTTAAAGCAGAATTAACAATTTACATGGGACAGGAATGATCTTATTTGGAATAGGTAGGTTTCAGTCACATGACTATGATGACGTCACAATTTCAGCTGGAGGGCAGGAAGTAACCATGGAGACTGCAGCTGTGGAGGAAACCATTGAAGACAGGGTTTATTGTACAGATTTAGATCCAGTGTCCAAACACAGATACATACAGTTAGTTAAAAATATACTGGACATGACCCGTATATGATGAAAATTCATGAGTTTTCGACAGAACCCAAAGATTAGCCAACAATCTCTGCTGTGGATCTTACTAACTACCTGGTCCTGCAGACATCCTACTACACCAGCAGAATGACTGAACGACTAGAAAAGTTTAGAGACGTAGAATGTTTTTGTCAGTGAGTGGGTCCACAACCTCGATACCAAAAGGCTCAGCGATAATTATGGTTTGGTCTTCGTCAGGGTGAGTGTTTTATTTGTAAAGATACAATGTCAAGAAGTATTGCATGTTTTTTGACATTAGTCGCTACTGCTAGCCGCTAGCTGTAGCGACTAATGTCAAAAAACATACGTACAATGCATCTTTTTTCCCCATAATCCCATACTCTCAGATCACTTTTTAATGACCTTCCAGGTTTTGTTTGAGGATATTTCTACCTCAGTGATTAAAACGCAAATGAAAAGGATACTATGTGACCGTGCTGTCTCAAAGTATAAAGAGTTAATTCAGTCACTAATTGTGCCTGTGTCATGTGATTATGTAAAGGACACATTTAGTCCCAGTATAAGTGATGAGTTAGTCGATAGTACCATGCTCACACTAAAAACTACGTTAGATATAGTTGCCCCCCTTAAGTTAAAAACTACTAAGGTTAGATTAACCTCCCCATGGTACAATGCTGACACTCGCTCCATTAAACAAGCAACACGTAAATTAGAGAGGCAATGGAGGCGATCCAACTTAGAAGATTCTCTCAATGCCTGGAAAAATAGCTTAATAAAGTATAAGCAAGCTTTGCGTACAGCCAAAACTAGATATTACTCATCCATAATAGAAGAAAATAAGAATAACCCTAGATTCCTGTTCAGTACTGTAGCCAGACTGACAAACAGCCACACCTCCGTGGAACCAGTTATTCCATCCACGCTCCGTTCTGATGATTTCCTGCAGTTCTTTAACAATAAAATATCAACTATTAGAGAGAAAATAGACACATTTCTCCCAAACATTAGATCAGAAAATGTAGCGCATTCAAACCTAGGCCCTTTAATAAATCTCTCTGTAACACTAAATAATTTCACCACTGTAGACCAAACTGATCTCATATCTATTATCATGTCTTCCAAATCAGCCACCTGCCTCTTAGATCCAATCCCAACAAAACTCTTTAAAGAGATTCTGCCCCTAATTATTAGCACTGTCCTAAATATAATTAACACTTCATTAATTACTGGATATGTGCCGCAGTCATTTAAATATGCTGTTATTAAACCAATTCTGAAAAAGCCTACCCTAGATCCTGACATTTTAGCCAATTATAGGCCTATATCCAATTTGCCCTTCCTGTCAAAGGTTTTAGAACGAGTAATAGTTAAACAGCTGTGCCAATTCCTGCAGGATAATAGTTTATTTGAACAGTTTCAGTCTGGCTTTCGTGCCCATCATAGCACTGAAACGGCGTTAGTTAAAGTTACTAATGACTTATTATTAGCCGCTGACATCGGATTAATATCGGTCCTGGTGTTATTAGATCTTAGTGCAGCCTTTGACACCATTGACCACAGTATCTTAGTGCACAGATTAGAATGTGATATAGGTATTAGAGGAGCAGCCCTCTGCTAGTTTAAATCATATTTATCTAATCGCTACCAATTTGTTCACATCAACAAACAATCATCGCAGTCCTCCAGAGTTAATTATGGCGTTCCTCAAGGGTCAGTCCTTGGGCCTATTTTGTTTACACTATATATGCTCCCTTTAGGTAACATCATTAGAAATCATGGCATTAATTTTCATTGTTATGCGGATGACACACAGCTATATTTATCGATTAAACCTGATCAGACCAGACAAATAGATAAACTAAGTACTTGTGTACAAGACATAAAAATTTGGATGAGTGCCAATTATCTTTTATTGAACCCTGAAAAAACTGAAGTCGTTATAATTGGTCCTAAAAATGCGAGAGACTCCCTACCTGACCACATAGTTACTCTGGACAACTTAAGTGTAACACCCAGTGCCACAGTTAAAAATGTAGGAGTTTTATTTGATCCAGATCTTTCATTCAAAATGCACATTAACCAAACATGCAGAACAGCCTTCTTTCACCTGCGCAACATAGCCAAAATTAGGAATATTCTGTCTAAAACGACCGCAGAAAAATTAATTCATGCATTTGTTACATCACGATTAGATTATTGTAACTCCTTACTTGTAGCGTGTCCTAAATATTCCCTAAAAAGCTTCAACTGGTTCAAAATGCAGCAGCAAGATTATTAACAGGATCAACTAGAAGAGAACACATCACCCCTGTGCTCCAAACCCTTCACTGGCTACCAGTTGAGTCTAGAATTAAATTTAAAATCCTCCTCCTTACATATAAAACCATTAATGGTATGGGCCCCTCTTATCTTAAAGATGATCTGGTTCCGTACCAACCCAATAGAACCCTTCGTTCTCAGAATGCAGGTTTATTGAAAGTTCCTAGGGTTTCTAAAAGTACAGTAGGAGCTAGAGCCTTTAGTTATCAGGCCCCTGTCTTATGGAATCAGCTTCCCTTTAATATTAAAGACGCCGAAACAGTCTCTACATTTAAAATTAGGTTGAAAACATTCCTGTTTGAGAAAGCCTATGGTCAGGTTAGTTAAAAATTATGTGACTCATATATCATGTATACATGATGTATGAGTCACAGTTCAGTCTAGGCTGCCCTAGGAGTTAAAATGCTGGGGGAAGTACAGACACTGAGTTATTTCTTCTCTTTCTCTCCCTCACACCTGTTTCTGTAACTTTTACAACCTATCTTTCATACCAAGTCTGTTCATGACTAGTCACCTGGTGTCCCCTTTCCCCACTCCCCCCCCTGGGGGGAGTGGTGGTTTTCCTGACAGTGTCTGCACGGGAGCCATGGACGACAGGATCTGCAGTATCTCGCCTGTGCCGACCTGTGATCCCGGACCACCGCCCCTGCCTGTCTGGACCAGCCCCCCCTTCCTGCATCTATACATGGACGTTCATCTATAGTCTGTCCGTCCATGGGAGTGGATCTCTCCTTCAATGTGGTTCTCCTCAAGATTTCTTCTTTTTCCCACTGGGTTTGGAAGTTTTTTCTTGCCGAGAAGGAGGGTCTAAGGACAGGGGATGCCTGGGACTTTTCATGTATTTCTGTAGTTGATTGTGTTTTTGTAAAGCCCTCTGAGACGACTTTGTTGTGATTTAGGGCTTTATAAATAAAATTGAATTGAATTGAATTGAATCTTGATGTGTGTAGTTAAACCATATTACAACAGTGTAAATGAACATTTAACCACAACCTAATGATATATAGCACACAAATTTTGGAACATACCTCTGACGAAGTGGTCACTGCAGACACAGGCATTAGCATTAGCATTAGCATTAGCAGACTCTGCTCCTCCCAACCACAAACGCATATTTAAAATTCATTTTTTACAGCGTTTTTCCTGAGCTTTTTCCATTTCACACCTTTGTGAATGGCAATCTTTGGTACTAAAAAAAAATAAATCACTTTTCCTTCTCTTGGTTAGAATGATTGGCGCAGCCGTAAACTACACAAAACATAGACATTTTTGTCAAGCTACATCACTTCCTGCGCTCCATTTGAAAATCACGCGCTGACTATAGAGCAATGTGAAATCAACCTTTTAACATCAGAATAAACCAGTGACTTCATTCAGAATTAAGTTTAATTCAGAATTAATGTTTTCAACAGGAATTAAGAGTTTACATGGTTCATCTTAAAGTGGAATTCACTTTTATTCAGAATTAAACAGGAATAAAAACTCCCATGTAAACCCACCTCCTAACACAGTGTTCATATCAGTGTTGATACTGAACCAGATAATGATACTTATTTATAGTTTAAAGGTGAAAAGTGAAGATGATAAATGGATATTTGTGATTCATAAAGGATGAGAATGATGTAAAAGATGTAACAAGATGAAACTACAAAACGATTCGTGGATTTGAGAAAATTAATATGAAATGATAAAATGTTCACCCAGTGTCACATTAGAAAGGATTTCTACTAAATGTAAAAAATTATATTTAAAAATTACATTGTCATGATGATTTGGCTGATTTGCACTATTTTAATGTTGTGAAAATCATGATTTCACAGTAAAAAATTTCTTGCCAACGCATCACTTTATCATATGAAAATGTAGATAGTTGACATGAGAAAATAAAAACACAACTTACAATGACAATAAAGCTGTAAAATATCAAGATAAAACCCACAATTTTATGAGAATATAGCTATAATAATACCGTAAAATGAATGTTGTGATTTCAAAACAGTCTGTAGAAATGTTATTTATGAGAATAAAAAACAACTATATGGGAATGTGGAGTGTGACATGACAAAGCGTTGCCGCTGTCGTAAACATGAATGACTGCACCCTAAGAACCGTCACCATTTTCACACCAACCTTCTTAAGAGAAATCTTTAAATAGAGTTAATTCTAAGAGTTAGTTTAATGCCAGGTGGAAAAGGCTGACAGCGTCAATAAGAGCAGATAAGACGTTGAAGGGAGAATGAGGAGCTAGATGGTAGATAGGGCTGTTAAGCTAAACTTTATTTATTTAAATTTGTGCAGAGTCTGTAGAAAATGAGAGATTGTTTGTTACTAATGTGTTGTGGAAGTGGGTGAAAGGAGCAGAAATAAAGACTATAATTATTAGTTGGGGTTGTTTTGGAAGTGTGTACTGGAATCTGTGAGTATGCTAATGCTAATGCTAATGGTGTCAGTTGTTACTGCTGGTGGAATTAGTAAAACCCAGTTTCAGGTGGAGCAGACAGTCTACCACTGTAGTGGTTTGTGTCATGCTAACGCAGGCCACACCAATCAACACCCAGCAAGATATATTATTATTATTATTATTATTATTATTATTATTATTATTATTATTATTATTATTATTATTATTATTATTATTATTACGGCCATGAAGTGAGCTGCCAGTCGCTCATCCCACACTCAAATGTCACTGTCTACTTTCAGATTGAATGCACGAAAACCAGGAAACTGGGCAATGTGACTCCGCCTACTAAACTACAGCTAACAACAAACAAACCAAAAATGAAAAGGGTCTAAAAGTGAAGTGATAAAGCTGAACGGCGGGTGAGCCAGATAGTAATGTAGCCTACAGTCATTAAGGTTGGTGCAATGTTCAGTTGAAGGTGAATCAGACGTTCCGCATGTTAATTCAGTAAATTATGGACCTTGTTTAACACGTATGAATATGACCTACGTATTTGCGAGCATGCGCAGAATGACAGGAATAATGTTAAAGCGGATTTTAATTTTTAAAATCCGCTGCATAATTTTTAATTAATATTTTCAACAGAATTAGGCGTTTACACGGTCTTCTTAAAGTGGAATTAACCTTTATTTGGGAATAAAAACTCCCATTAAACCCACCTTTTATGTATTAAACATATTATATCAGTGGGTGTTTTTTGTCGGAGGTGGATACTTGGGTTTTCCAGGGTTAAATCTACACAATACACAATAATATTCCCTATAGGTTCAGAACAGACGTCACATATGGCCTGTAAAGGACTCTGTTAACACAGCACTTCCCATCAGCCCTTTCTCTCTGTGTTGGTCAGCTGAACAACACTAGGAAGTGTTGTTAGGCTTTATGACACAGTTAGGAAATGACTGTTGCGAATGGCAAAATAAACACATTCTTCCCTACAGATCGGTGGGAAAGCGTCGCCTGGTGCTTTGATCCCTCAGTTTCCACTCGCAGTTTGTGCCAGTAAATAACTACACACTATTATGCAAGGCGGAGGCGTGCTGCGATCCAATTAAAACCTAAATGACCTGATTCTATAATCGGAAGATCCAGAGATTTAAGCGAAACAGGAGGAGGTGGATGCGGCAGGATCTCCACGCCATGACCACATCCATCCGCCACCGCGCTCTCAAGACGCTTTGGCCTGTTTTTAGCTTAATCAGATCAGTGGTTCTTAAATGCGGTCCTCGTGGCCCAGTGTCCGGCATGTTTTAGAGATTAACTTCTTCTATCATACTTATTTCAATTATTGAACAAATCTTCAGAAGCGTAATAATGATGGCCTGGTTTACAGGTGTGATAGAAGAGGGACTACATATATATATATATATATATATATATATATATATATATATATATATATATATATATATATATATATATATATATATATATATATATATCAGTGTTGGGAAAGTTCACCTTGATTAGGAACTAGTTCAAAGTTCAGTTCAAGTTACTCAATATGAATTAGTTCAGTTCATCGTTCATTCTTCCAAATTAAGAACTAGAAGTTCATGGATCCCAAAATAAACTTTATTAACTGTTTCTGACGTTATCCTGTAGTCAAAAAATCAGGGGAAAATGCCGCCCCATCCAGGGCGGAAGTAAGTACCTTACCCCGGGGTTAACTTCCCTCTGCAGGTTCTTAGAACACAAGGAGTGGTTTCAGTGAGTTTCGTTTTCAATTTTTATTTCCAAGAACGGGACAACACCTGCTCCGGTCACACTCTGTACATTTAACTCTTTTTCTCCGCTCCCAAAAACTCTCTGCACCTCTCTCTCTCTCTCTCTCTCTCTCTCTCTCTCTCTCTCTCTCTACCACCTATGATAATGCTGTGTTTTGATCCCATTTTATTCCTTATAGGACTCAATAATTACAACATGATAACAACGAAATGTGAACTACATAAGAGCACAGTTCAATAAATGCCAGAATAACCGCGTTCACAACTTCCCGTTCATTTGGCAAAAGTGAACGAGTCGTTCACGTTCATCAAAAATATGATATAGTTCATGAACAATCGTTCAATGAAAGCGTTCAGGTACAACACTGTATATATATATAATTTATTATTATTATTATTATTGAATTGTTTTTATATATTTTTTTTTATTATTTTTAAAATATTTTTTTATTTAGTTAAATTTTGTATTTATTTTTTTATTTGTAATTTTAAATTTTTTAAAATTTTATTTACATATTTTAATTAAAAAAATATTTTTATTAAGTGTATTGAATTAATTTTTTATACTTTTCTTTTATTTATTAAAAAAAACAAAAAAAAGAAGGAGAAAAGGGAGCTGTGTAAACCATGCAGGACACTGGGCCATGAGGACCAGATTGAGAACCACTGGCGTAAATGGAGACGTGAAGCAGCTAAATAAAGAGCGTGAGCGAGGTGACGACCAGGGGAATACCCAGCATGTGACACCGCTGCAGCCCTGAACACATGACGTTATTTCTGTTCTTGGCTTCTTCCCGAGTCTGTTCAATTTGACATCGGCCATCTTTTATTCATGGATTCCACCATTACACATTCTCTGTGTAGTTTTTGGACATAAACGGCTGCAGCTCTGCGTGTTTAGTGTCTGTTCTCTTTGTTTTTTTTTCCTCCCCCTGTCTTTCTCTCTTCCATTATATAACCTTTGAGCTGACAAACATAAAGCGGTTAAAAACAGGACAGTGTGCTGACATGCAGCTGAAGTCAAGCAGCTGTGAGAGCGGTTTATCTGGTAGATTAATAACCAGACAGAGCGGCGGACACAGGAAAATGTCAACTGAGAGAGAGAGAGAGAGAGAGAGAGAGAGAGACATGTGAAGGCTTTGCAGTTCCTATAGTGGGTCTGTAACAGCGGAAGTAACCATGGAGATTATCACCAGCGCTGATGTATGCACTGTTTACACTGCTATTTTTAGATGAGGCCCGGACTAGTGGAGTATACACACACAACTTAGGGAGGTTTACAACACGATATTAATAAATATAATGCAGAGGAGTCAAAGTCATTTGAGTTCAAGGGTCACATTCAGCCCAGTATGATCTGAAATGAGCTGCACCAGTTAAATAAGAACAGTGGAAAATAAAAATGACATTAGAATGTTTACATCTACAAATCTGAAGAATGTGACCTTGAAATGTCTTAACTCTCTATGGCACAGGTGTCAAACATAAGGCCCGGGGGCCAAATCTGGCCAGCCCAAAGAGTCCAATCTGGCCCGTAGGATGAATAACAATGATGTATGGTGTAAAAATGATTTGAATTCAGGTTCTATATACAGAATAATTAGATGTACATTGGGCCAGAGCAGTAAAATATTATCATAATTATCTATAAATAATGAAAACTGCAAATGTTAATGTAAACAAGTCACATTACATGAACATATTTATATTAACAAACCACCATTTTACAAAAACCTGAATAAGTATGAAGCAGCTGAAATATGTGAAGTAATGTGTCATTTTACAAATATTCTGCCTGTTACTAAATGTTTAGTGTATTTGTAATGTAAATGTCAGTTGTAATTTAGGCAAAAATATTGTTAAAATTGCACTTGTAGTAGTGCAGTATTCAGTCTGGAATTATAAATAATTGAGTAAGAATACAAAAGGAAAGAAATTGAGCAAGGATTCAGTGAAATAATGAAAAAATTAGGAAAAACAAAGCAAAAAATTTAATAAAATATTTATAGAAAAAAAAATCTAACCAAAGTTTTGTAAAAATAATGAAAAAAGGAACAAAATCCAAACAAAAAATTAAGTAAAATAACAAAAAACTGATTTTTTTTTTTTTTGTAAAATAATGAAAAAAGGAACAAAATCACAAAAGAAATGTGAATAAATACCTGAACAAATATTTCAGCAGCTGAAATATGTGAAGAGAAGTAATGTGTGTGATTTTACAAATATTCTGCCGGTTACTAAATGTTTAGTGTATTTTTAATGTAAATGTCAGTTTTTCTGCACATGTGCAAATGACAAACTGATAAACTGAGGCAGAAAATGGGTCAAACTGAACTGTTTTTTCTGAAGAAAAGTCAAGTTAGTGATGTCATTCATGTTTTGAAGGAAACATTATAGATGTAAACATTATCATGATGTAATTTGACTTTTTTCACTGTTATTATTTTACTGGTCTGGTCCTTTTCACATCATATTGGACTGAAAATGGAACTAAACTAACATGAGTTTGACACCCATGGTCTATGGGACTATGTCATTAATAAATTACGCTTAAAAAACAGCTTTAAAGAAATAACACAAGTCTCTAACCAATCATATTGTAGCATAAATTGTTTCATTTGTAGTCGTCCATTCAACCTTATGTTCATCAACTTTTCAGAATTCATAACTAACATGAATATTTTTATCTATTTATTAGGATTTTAGAATCATTCTGGATGAAATGTTCTTGGTGTTTTTCAGTCAAATATGTTCATGGATAATGAAGCCATTGTTCTTTTATCAATAGTTTTTTCATGAAAAAATCTAAAAATATATACCCTAACGGGACAAAGTCATTTGTAAATGACAGCACCATGCAATAAAGGTCAAAGGTCAATTTTGTAACCTGCGCATAGGAAATTTAATACACTTCAAATCAAAGGTTAATGAATTTCGTTAATAAGTCCCATAGACAGTTAAGAAAAACAAGTGCAATTTTAACAATATTCTGTTTGAATTTATCAGTTTATCATTTACATGTGTGTTACAAATGTTACAATTTGTATTAAAATACACAAAACATTAACCCTGGAAAGTCTGAACCATTAAATCATTGACAGAAAATTCAACTTATTTGAAACTGGAGCTTTTATTGGTCTGTCTGAACAACCCCCCCAAAAAAAGTTTTTTCCAAATTTTTTTTAATTTTGTATCATATTTGATACATTGGGTCTCAGTGCTCAAATATTATTTCTGATTTCTCAAAAACATAATAGAGCACAAACATGTGTAACAAATTGCTGGTGTAATTTCCAGTTTATAAGCTGCGGCTGTGGCTCAAACAATGACGGGACTAACTTATGTTTCATGGACTCATGATTGATCTGACTGTTAAAGAAAGAAATAGAGGTGGTGCACAGAAGCTTGGCATCACTGAAAAATGGTGCCATGTTGGAGACGTGTGGCCACCTCCAGAACATATAGTCATTTATTTGTTAGTGTTAGTGTTGCTTGGCACAACAAACCCACAAACATTTTATTTGATTTGTTCCAATGCTTATAATTGTGAAAACACATTTTTAGTTACATTGACCTTTGACCTACATTGGCCAAAATTTAATAGGATCTATTCTGGAGGAGCTCACACGTTTTCTGGAAATTTCATGGAAATTGGTAAAGTTTCTGATAAACAGAAAAACAAACAGAGGCCACATGGAGCATGGTAACTTCACAAATCATATGAAATCTGCGATCTTGTCCAATCACGAATACATCATTATCACACATTAAGATGTTAATCACCAATATACAGTAGCATTATCAGTTTTCCAGATGAAGACGACATGTTGAAAACGGCAAATCTCTGCTCTGACCTTGACACGAAAATTCAATATGACGTCAGACCGGAAGTAGTGAGTCGATGCAGCTGAAATTCAGTCTGTTTCATCCTTGTCTCCGTCTCCTGGTACATGCCAAACTTCAGAACAATCCATCAAGAATTGGCGACACTAAAGTGTGAACAGAGGAATCTCAGATTCGCAATAAAAAAAAACCCAACCAAACGCTATACCCTTACCGCTCTATTGGGGGGGGGGGGCTTCTGGTGTCACAAGAAAAGCCTCAAAATAATGTATTCCTCTCCCTAGTGGATTATCTGTGTATTTGCATGTATCTAATTGTATACATCAGGTTTTTCAAGAAAAAAATATCACACTGATTATGTAGAATATTTTAAAAATACATGTATTAAATATAAGTTTTGTGTTTTCATACACACACACACACACACACACACACACACACACACACACATATATATATATATATGTGTGTGTGTGTGTGTGTGTGTGTGTGTGTGTTTTTATTTTTTACACTAAAGCATAGATAAAATGTGTATTTGTCATTATTTCTAAGTTATTATAACAGTATTTTACTGGTTCAGACCCACTTGAGATCATATGTGGAACCTGAACTAAAATGATTTTAATACCATTGACTGTTAATATTTACAGTTGAATTTCGCATTTGACAAATTCAACCCATGATTTGCTCCTAAGCCGTATGTTTGACACCTGTGACATAGAAAAATGTGTTTTCACACCAGTAGATAAGAGTGGAAACATTAAATGAGTGTTTATTTATAGTTTAAAGGTGATAGATGGGTATTTATGACTTTGTTTGTTCATAGAAGATGAAAATGATGTAAAAACATGCAACAATGCAACAGGTTTGAAGCTGTGGTAAAAGATGAAATCATATTTATGTAGCATGTGGGTTTTAAGAGCATCAACATGAAATAATAGATGGTAAAATGTGGGTTCAGTATCATAATATAAAGGATTTACATTAAATAAATGTAAAAATAATAACAGTGATAGTGATGTAACATGGTAGTAAGGTTTTATGTTTCCAGTGTTTTAGTGAAAGATGAAGAAATGAGGTTAAATGGATCAACACTAACAATGTTCATATCATTGTCAATACTTAATGAAATTAAGGTCAAGTCAGTATTTATTTACAGTTTAAAGGCAGAAAGTGAAGATGATAGATGGTCTTAATGATTTATATAAGATGAATATTATGTAAAAGACACAACAAATGAAAAGATTTGTGGATTTGAGAACATTAATACAAAACAAATACATAATAAAATGTTTGTTTACTGTCATAATATGAAGGATAAATCTAAAAATAATTACAAAATTAAACTGTGATAATGACTTTCACTATTGTAATCTCAAATTAGTGTCATCATCATCATTTTATCATCCCTAAATGTTATACACACCATCATTTCAACAGTGGTAAATAAAAACATGTGTTACTATGAGACTAAAGCTGTAAAATATCATGGTAAATAAATCTAAAAATAGTAAAAGGGGGATTTTCTGAATCTGGTTTCACTTTCTGTCCCCACAGGTTTAACTTCAAATATTTTCATATAAACTAAACCAGTAAACACATTCTGAAACAGGAAATGAAAACATCCACATGTCTTTGCATTATAACACACAAACATATTTAAAATATTATATTTTCAAACATTTTCTGGGTTTCTGAGGCGTAGAGTTCAGCCAAATGATCATGTCCCCACTGAACAAAGTTACTGTTTAATTGAATATAAAACAAAAAAAAATATCCAGTAACCACGACGATAATAATGGTATTTTAATTATTTATAAAATACCATTATTTAATTTTGTCCCCTAATTTCATCCAACCCGTAACAGGATATCATTAAAAAAATGGTTTAGTCCAACTTCCTGCACACGCAGGAAGTGACATCACTGAAGTCTTTTCCCACTCAAATTGTAAAGACAGGTCAGTATTACCATACTTTATGACCTACATTTCATTGTTTTTATCATCAGATTGACATTGTCCAGCTCAACCTTTCATCCCTGTTACAAGCATAAATTATATTTAGTATTGTTTGGGAAAAATAACTGACCTTGGAATCTTGAGGAACTTTATTGCTGTATTTTCTGGACTGTAAGGTGCACTTAAAATACTTTTATTTTCTCCACAAACAACAATGCACCTTATATATGGATTAATTTTGATTGTGCTTAGTGACTTGGAATCTCATAATTTTGACTTTTTATCTCATAATTCTGGCTTTTTATCGCATAATTGTGAATTTTTTTATCTCAGAATTTGGACTTTTTAAAAGTTTGATTTAGCAGAATAACAGTGTTTTGTTCCGTGTTGGCAGTTATATTGAATACGCTCATTAATGTTTGAACAAAGCTGAGTTACTGTGAACGTATTTAATAAAGTTTGATAGACATATCTGACTGTTTATTTTTGCTTAAAGCACCTTATATATGGAAAACAACAACAACAACAAAAAAACATTAATTGACAGTGTGCCTTATAGTACAGAAAATACGGTAAATTCTAGTTTTCCTCAGAATGCTCCATACCTTAGCTAATGTAGATCTATGGCTTCTTTTAGCTAAAATCTTCAACCCACATAAAAAAAAAAATTATAAAAAAAAAAAACCATTAGTCTTTGGTAGGGGCTTGAAGGTCGGACTGTTCATATGCCAGCCTCCAACGTGCACCCAATTCAGAGAATCACCCACAAATGAAAACACTAAAACATTTACATCCTGATACGATGACATTTAAGTGTTTGAGGGTTTTTTTTCCCTGTGTTCGTCAGTGTCCGTTTGGGTTGGACAGTAGAACGAGCTGCAGCAGAGTGTAAACACCACCCCTCCCCTCCACCCCATTCCACCCCCACCCTCAGGTCGGTGCAGAAAGTGGACTTTGATAAAGGTATAAAATGGAGGAATTCAAATAAAATGGAGGGTGGACGGACGGCGAAAGGGGAAAAATGTGCTGGGCGGCTGGAATCTGGAGGCTGGAGCTGCAGAGGTGATGTCATTGGACCAGAGCAGGAGGCCACGAAAAACAAGCCTCGCTCTTTATTCTGATCCTCTTTGCAGTCCCAGCAGGAGGGGGGAGGGAGGGTGGAGGCTGGCAGTCGGCCAAAGCAAGGGCTGCTGGGAAATGGCAAAGGATGCCAAGCAGGCCCCACCGCCAACATTAGAAGCTCACATCTTTGTTCTCAGAAACCTGGTGTGCTGCCAAAGGCCTCATTTCGGCTCCATGGCATGATTACACTGGATGTAGGCCAACTACTGAGAGCTCCCCCCTCTCCCTCTCCCTCCCTCCCTCTCTCTTCTCGCTTTGCCTTTATACTCCCTCCCTAGGCTCTCTCTCTCTCTCTCTCTCTTTTTCCACTGCCTTCAAAAGCTTTGTGCCAAACATGCAGCAGTTGCCATGGCTGCAGAGAATGGAACATAAAGGAGTGAGTAATGAGTCAGGCCTGGGCCCAGATGTGCCACATATGGATCCAGTTCACAGCTGGAAGTAACTAAGTACAAGTACTCCATTACTGTACTTAAGTAGATTTTTTTTTAAGTATCTGTACTTTACTTGAGTATTTATTTTTCTGCCAACTTTTCACTTTTACTTCCTATATTTGTTCATAAATACCTGTGCTTTATATAAATATCTGTACTTTATATTCTTTATATTTATACCCGTACCAGTACTTCTATTGCAGTACAGAATGTCAGTACTTTTACCACCTCTGATCTAGATAAAAAACAGATCCCCCCTAACGTACCGGGGCTGGTCAGGAACAGACATTCAGTCAGAAACATAAGGTTGAGGAACACCCCCCCCCCCACCACCACCACACACACACACACACACACACACACACACACACACATAAACATAACATGCAAATCAACAGCTGCGCTTTCACATCCATTTTTGTTCACAAGTCGGTTTCTGTGGCGTCAACCGCTGATTCAACTTTGGCAACGAGGAAGAAAAAAAAACCCTGAACTTTGCTTCTATATTTCTGTAATGCGGCGCTCCAAGTAGTAACATGAGCACAAAGCGTCACTTCCTGTCCAGTGGAAACCCCCATACGTTGAGTCACAGCCAGACCTGGATGTAAACAATCCACCTCAGCACATGGCGAGGCCTGGGCCCTTGGCCACGCCCACAACTGTACCTCTGCATGCATTACCCACACTTAGATTAGAACAGAGGTGGAAATAACTATGTAAAAGTACTTCATTACTGTACTGTATATATTTTTAAGGTATCTGTACTTTACTTAAGTACTTATTTTTCTGTAAACTTTTGACTTGTACTCCTTACATTTATAGAAATATCTGTACTTTATACTTCTTATATTTATAGAAATACAGTATCTGACCACAACCACGAAGATATAGACCACAACCACGAAGATATAGACCACAACCACAAAGATATAGACCACAACCAGGAAGATATAGACCACAACCACAAAGATATAGACCACAACCACGAAGATATAGACCACAACCATGAAGATATGGACCACAACCATGAAGATACAGACCACAACCATGAAGATACAGACCACAACCATGAAGATATAGACCACAGCCATGAAGATATAGACCACAACCATGAAGATATAGACCACAACCATGAAGATACAGACCACAACCATGAAGATATGGACCACAACCATGAAGATATAGACCACAATCATGAAGATATGAACCACAACCATGAAGATATAGTACACAACCATGAAGATATAGACCACAACCATGAAGATATAGACCACAACCATGAAGATATAGACCACAACCATGAAGATACTGACCACAACCATGAAGATATAGTACACAACCATGAAGATATAGACCACAACCATGAAGATATGGAGCACAACCATGAAGATACAGACCACAACCACGAAGATATAGACCACAACCATGAAGATACTGACCACAACCATGAAGATATGGACCACAACCATGAAGATATGGAGCACAACCATGCGGTAGCTCAGTATATTTGGTACAAACTGTTTAAAATTCTGATTATTACAGTAGTGCACATGTTGTCATGGTGACTGTGGTCACTTCCTGAAGGGGGCGTGTCCAGGCCAGTCAGTAGTGGAGCTAAGGTTTACGGTGTTTAAATATGTGGAGAAGCTCCATTAGAACCAGATTATGTGACCCGGTTAGTCCCACTTCTAAAACTACAGTTCCATCCACTATACTTTGATTAAGGTGTTTACATGACTGAAAACTTCCATTTTAATTGGGTTAAAGTAATAACTGGAATTTCTCTAAATGCATGTAAATGTATTCTTCTTATACGACTGCTGCTTTCTTTCACCTTGGATTCAATAAAAACATTTAAAAAAAACCTTGAAAGAAAGAAAAATTCTCTGACAAATGTTTTGACATTCTTACGTCTTGTGCACAGATTGGGCGCCAGGGTGGTGGAGGGTTAATAGATGTGTGAGGTTGTGTTTTGCTGTTTTTCTCCAGTAGAACCAGAGGAATGAGGAGTATTTCACTCTTGTTATGTAACCGCTTTCCCTTTGAGCCAGGACTAAACTTTCCTGAAGTCAGAACACTTCCAAAGCTCCTGTATATTTGTCAGTTACGCAGCAGGAGAACGACGGTAGTGGTGGCATTACTGTGGTGTAACTAAATACAAGTACTTCCTTCACTGTACTTAAGTACACTTTTTGGGTATTTGTACTTTACTTGACAACTTATTTTACTGGCAACTTTTTATTTTTACTCCCTAAATTTTTGTAGAAATATATATTTGATACTCTTTATATTTATAGAAATATTTGTACTTTATACTCTTTACATTTATAGAAATATCTGTACTTTATACTCTTTACATTTATATAAATATCTGTACTTTATACTCTTTACATTTATATAAATATCTGTACTTTATACTCTTTACATTTATAGAAATATCTGTACTTTATACTCTTTACATTTATATAAATATCTGTACTTTGTACTCTTTATATTCTCAGAATAGACTCATTGCTTTTTCAAACTAGATAAATGTGACAGTATGAAAAATAAGTCGTAAATCAGAAATTGTGACATAATTTTGACTTTTAATGGATTATATGGATTATATTTTTGAATGTCATAATTATGACTTTTGACCATGACCCAATAAAAGACATCATCTACACACTAACTCACTTTTAAAGCCTTTATTTTTATTTTTTTTATTTTTATTTTTTTTTAATTTTCTGTCTTTTCCTGCTTAAATAAGTATTATTTCATCATTTTTTTATTTTTACTTTTTACTTTCTTACAGTTCAGAAGTTGTACTGTTTTATTTACTTTTACTTCAGTGAAGGAGTTGAATCACTATTTCTACTTTTACCAGAGTATTTTTTCACACCAGTAGCTGTGCTTCTTCTACTGCAGTACAGAGTGGGAGTACTTTGACTACGTCTGCGTGTCGTACACTCACAGCAGTTTGTGTTCCAGAGCCTTCAACCTCCACCATCCTCTTCATCATTAGGTGAAACAGTCAAGTCATTTGTATTTACTCATTTGCATTTATTCATTTTTTTCAACCTCTCATAAATTCCTGATAAATAAAACATAGGAATATGTGTGAAAATGAATATTTATAAGGTCTTTATTTAGACGAGGTTTCAGGTTGGATGTTGGAATAACATCAAAGCTTCTCCTTTTCTAGTAACGTTTGCCTTGAAAGAGTAAAAACACCCCTGATGAAAAAATAACACCAAAACCATCCCATCATCACAGAACATGTTTGTTATTCAGAGTTTAGTTTATTCAGATTTATTCATTTTGTTCCAGATGAAGCCAAACAAAATAAACATAAAAAGGGATTCCTGCAAATGTCTGAACAGTGACAGTATTAGCTAACGTTAGCTAACAATAGCTAGGTTGACCATTGCTGTGTTCCAATATCCATACTTACCGCCCTTTTCATACTGTCTATGGGTACGCACGATATGCCATTTCTAATTGTAGTGAAGTTAAGTGTGCTGCAAGTTCCAGAATAACGCCCTCAAAAGCTACCATTTTTTAAGTGTGGAGTTACTGTACACTTTTCGTACTCAACGGCTGCCATATTGTCTTGGGCTGTGGCCGAAATCACTCCCTAACTACTACATAGTGACCACACCATTTTGTAGGGGTGTCCGAATCTTTAGTGTAGTTTTATTTTTTATTATTTATATTAATATGTATATATTGTTTTATTATTTATTATTTATTTATTTATTTTAAGTTTAATTCACCAAAGATTCAGACACCCCTACAAAATTGCGTGGTCACCGTACAGTAGAGGCGGCTGTGGCTCAGTTGGTAGAGTTGGTCGCCCAATGACCGAGAGGTTCGTGGTTCGCACTCCAGCTCTGGCTGTCCACATGTCGAAGTCAGGGCTCTACAGTGCGCCCATTTCACTCACATTTGCGAGCAAATATTTTAGCGTGCGAACGAGGAAAACAAAACAGTCGCACATGTGCGAGTGCGTCTTGCAGCACACAATAAGGCAGGCACACAGACCTGAGGAGCTAATTATGGCAAGCCAAAGTGTTCACATAGCCATGCGTTGTCTTTATTATATCACGCGTTACAGAACGCGTTCTAGCACACGCACTGGTGCGCTATCACGCGTTACAGGACGCGTTCTGGTACGCGCACTGGTGCATGCAATGGCACGTGTTCTAGCACGTGTCCATAATGCGTGCTAGAACGTTCCATAACGCGTGCTATATGATCACTTTGACTGTTTTTTGTTCATTGTGTTGCTTATTTTATCTTGTTTTATTTTTTAACTGTGTCTCAGTCTCAGGAGTTAAAGGGTTAATCATTCTAAAATGTATCTAATAACAAGGCAGCCAATACAACGTTCTAAAATGTATCAAAGGACAAAGCATCCCATAATACAAAGTTATGTTATGGTCTGCTCTAAATTAACACAAATGACAGCAGTCATTCAAGAATGTTGGTATCTGTGCGTAAGTACTGCACTGTAAATAAATAAACATTTAAAACTAAAACCTACTTGTGCCCCTATTTTTTTTGTGTGCCCCTAAATTTTTTAACTTAGGGGCACGTGTGCTCCTGGAAAAAAAAGTTAGTGTAGAGCCCTGGTCGAAGTGTCCTTGGGCAAGACACTGAACCCTGACTTAGTCTCCCAGTAGGACTGACCTTAGGCCTTATACATTATAATGGTGTATGAGTGTGTGTGAATGGGTGAATGTGAAGCTACTGTAAAGCGCTTTGAGCACCATGAAGGTGGAAAAGCGCTAAATAAATGCAGACCATTTACCATATAGTGCACTATAAAGTGGTTAGGGAGTGATTTCGGACACAGTCTCCGTATTACCTATATAGTGGAAGTGATGTGAGAAACTGCCCGCGAACTGCTACATAATACTACAATAGTAAGTAAATGTTCTGCACTTCTATAGTTCTTTTCCACCTTCATGGTTCAAAGCTCTTTACATTAGCCTCACATTCACCCATTCACACACACACATACACCAGTAGGTTTCTAAGGTTCTGTCAGTCCTACTGGGAGACTAAGTCAGGGTTCAGTGTCTTTGCCCAAGGACACTTTGACATGTGGACAGCCAGAGCCGGGACATGACCTGCCAACCCTTCGGTGATTGGACGACCCGCTCTACTCACTGAGCCACAGGCGCCCAGAGTAGGGATGGCAAAATTTATAAAAAAAATCTTGACCAATCACTGAACCTCATGAACTGGTCGAAGTCGGTCACAGAGAAAAGAAAACACTTGCTTTGCCAGCACACACACACACACACACACACAGAGGCATTACACACCGTGGCACGTTTCAGGACCTGGTCACACTAGGGCCATTGTACCGCACCCAGGCCCGATGGAACCTAAAGTCTGTGACCGCATTCGAGCCGTGCCTGGGTGCAGCACGGATCGCCAGTGTGGCTCGGTTGGAAGAGGTGGGCCTGGGTCCGGCTCGATTGGCTACGCATGCGCACAGGCGTGGTGAGAATGCGACGCATGAAACATAACTGTAATGTAATCACGTAAAATGACATATAAAGCAAACAACTATGTTTCCATAGAACAACCAGAGCATCCATATCAACAACAACAACATGACACTTCACTTTTTAAACATGAGTTACACTGCGAGGTCGAGTGATGTTATGCTAAAAGCTAATTTTAAACAGTCACACGTAGAGTAAACATTAGATGTTCCAGTAAATTCTGCTGCTAAATATGGTGTAAAAAACCTTAGTGATGTCCACCAGCCTGCGTCAGTTCTGCACAAACTGCTTTTGCCATAGCCCACCCATCATGTTATTTATGTAGGTCTGTCAGATGGATAACAGAACTCACCCACCGCGTTTTTTGGGTTGTCATGGTGACAACTTGCTGTCCCAGTCTCTAGCTGCTAGCTCTAGAAGTTCTATTACCTCATGCCAGCTTTGCGTTTTGTTTATGTTTTGAGTAAACGTTCTAAACTGGTGTGAAATGGTCGTACCACATATATTAATTGAGCTCTGCATTTGCTATTAATAAGTTCCATCTTGTATTGCTAATGTTCAAATTCATAATTTTCAAAGATATGCAATGGAGAAATCACAAAGCTTCCTCTTTATAACCTACACTACAATGATAAAGAGTTTGTGCAGTGGAATGACTGATGGTCTTTATGACCAGACAACAGTGATACGGTCATCCATTGGTCAATTGATTGTCAGTTAACATCCGAGGTAGCAAGTAACAAGTATCACTGATCATAGGGGTGGCTGCGGCTCAGTTGGTAGAGTGGGTCGCCCAATGACCAAGAGGTTGGCGGTTTGCATCCCGGCTCTGTCTGTCCACATGTCGAAGTGTCCTTGGGCAAGACACTGCCCCCAACTGGTGTATGAGTGCAGACTATTTACCATTTAAATATGAAACTAAACTGATTTTAAAAAGTGATGTTGATTATTTGGTAAATTCAAGAAGCACTTTGACTTGTTAAAGACAGTTGGATTAATGCATAACATTGTCATAAACTGTCATATTGTTGTGTAACTGATGCCTTTGTTATCAGTAATGTATTATACATTTTGAGTCGTTTGTCCAACACTGCTGGTTAGTCACTTGTTAATGTAGAAGGTAAATTTTACAGACAAACATATGGCTACTTTACAATAACATGACATAAATGGTTAAACACACCAGTGTAATTTCAGCCAAAAGGACATGGTGTCGGCAACAACGCATTCTCCAGAGGAACTGGAGATTGATATTCATGAAGAACACCATAAAAATAATAGCATCTATTTTGGTAACAAAAAACATTTATGTTTTTGCAGTTTCTGACGCCATTTCAAGTAAGTGCGGCCGACAGAATCAGATCTGGTATTGGAATTGGAACAGCACTTACCCTCCAAAAAATGTACACTTAGTAAGTACGGAACTGTGTGTAAGTTTACTCATGACAATATGAATATTGGAATACAGCAAAGATTTCAGTTTGGGAAAATGGGGGGGGGCAGTAACAAATATACATATGAATAACTTGACATGTCCCATGTTGAATAAACATGTTAATTGCACATATGTGACCCACCACCACGAAACCAGGCATAAGTGTGTGTAAATCCAAACAGAGTTATGTGTGTATCTTGGTAGAGTGGAAACTAAGGTTTAAGATGGTGAAAAAATTATGTTTCTATCACAAGTAGAACCAAAGTTATGGCCATTTTAATATCCACATTTAGACATATTTTGCAATTTGCATATTTTTAGATATTGTCCGTCAAAGTTTTGGACTGTTTTGGGGTAGGAAGTCCTTAGCAACGCATAATAATTCATATCCAATTGACAAAAATTATTCACAGATGTTAAAGGACACTCTGATGGACATGTCACAGAAGTTTTATATATTATAATAATAGGACAGAAGTGTGACGTATTATAATAATTTGGCTTACACCATTGGACAGAACATTCAATATAAGCTTTTACCTCGTACCAAAAACTTGGGTGTTTACCCACGGAACGGAGATCGTTTTGTTCGGCGAAATGAGGTGGAAGTCGTCTTTGTCTTTGCTCAGCAATACCTGAACTTTTGTCGCCGCTTAAATAATTGACTCAATAAACACCTTTATTGATTGGATTTCAATGTAATGACCACAGGAACTGAAAATAGAGGTGTTAAGGTACCGTTTTTTGATAAAATGTAAACACAAATAAGAAATCACCTTCCAGCCTAAATTTGGCTGTAGCTCTGAACGGCTCAGCGCGACTTATGCCTGGTTTCATGGTGGCGGGTCACATATATTCACTTCTTTTGATATATTTTGGATATCTTAACACATTTTTTGGTGCTTTTTTTCTGTATTTTACAAGAGTTTTTGAATATGATTTGGATTCCTCATCACTTTTCTGTGGTAAGTCTATTTTATGTGAATTTTAGCATGTTTTGTATATAAAAAAAACAGTGACAGAACAGTCAACCGACATTAAGTGTTTTAATCATGATTAATCAAAATTAATCCAAAGCAGCCCTGTGATTAATCTGATTAAAACATTTAATGCAATTCAATCTAACAGTTGTTCACTGTCGTTTTGTTGAAACTGTTGAAGGTGTTGAATAAACATGTTAATTACATATATATTCATATTTTTCATATGTTTTAGATTTTTTATCAAATTTTTTGGTATTTTTCTCTGTATTTGAGAAGAGTTTTTCTCATCAAGGCTTATATACCAAACTGTACAGTCTTTTTTCCATGCAGAGTTTAATAGAATTTATTTTGTTAATATTAATTAAGCCCAGTCACACTTTTTAGAGTGTAATAACAGTCAATTCCCTTCCACTTTCATTAAAACTCAGCTAAATAAATGCTGTAAATGATCAACGTAAACTGATATGAACATTTTTATCATCGGTATTTTCGATTTTGGTGTGATAGGCTCTGAGGGTTAAAGGGTTAGCATCGTTGTCACTGTATCTACAGCTGAAAGTGAAACAACATTAGCCAACACTGAGCAAATTCCAGCAGAAAAACCTCTAGTATGATCATTTTGGTGAAACTAAGACATTACAGATGCTTGATTCAAGGCCCATCTAAGTGAAATGCATCGTTTACAGATGCTGCGGTTGCATTTTGGAAAGTGAACGTTTCAATTTTCCCGCAATCGTTTACTTGGAAAAGGTTCTTTTTTGGTGTGGGTCATAAATCAGCCGAGGTTCCCGTCACAGATTCCAGGGATGCTTGGCTGGCCTCTGTTTGATCGTCTGGTTTATGGAGGATGTTTCACGTTCAGCGCCCGTGTCCTTCCTACATAAAAGTAAAAGTTGTCACGACAGTGTTGCATTCATGATCTGCCTGTGGTTTCATCACTGGCCTGGCCTCAGAGCGGTGGTGGTGGTGGGGTCTGTCACATTTAAGGGTAATTCTCTGAATTGGGTTGCTCATTAGAGGCTGGCATAAGAACAGTCCAACCTTCAACCCTGTAACAAAGACTCTTCCCCATAACAGTGGGGGTTTTTTTTGTTACAGCATTGAGGATTTTAGCTAAAAATAGCCATAGATCCACATTAGCAAGGGTATGGAGCATTAGAGAGCATGAGGAAAACTAGAAATGACCGTATTTTCTGCACTATAAGACTGTCAATGAATGCTTTTTTTTTTCCATATATAAGGTGCATTAAGGAAAACTAAACAGACTTTAATAAATATGTTTACAGTAACTCTCACCTTGGTTTAAATATTAATGAGCTGCCAACACCAAACAAAACACACTCTCATTCTGCTAAATCAAACTTTAAAATGTCCAAATTCTGAGATTAAAAAAAAAATCACAATTATGAGATAAAAAGCTAAAATTATGAGGTAAAAACTCAAAATCATGAGATGAAATGTTAAAATTATGAGATAAAAAGTCCAAATTCCAAGTCACTAAGAACAACCAGAATTAATCCATATATAAAGTGCACTGTTGTTTTTGGAGAAAATTAAACTCTTTTAAGTGCACCTTACAGTCCAGAAAATACGATAAGAAAAATTCCATGGTTAGTTTTTTCCCCGAACAATATAAATAGCGTTCAATGCATGTTGTCACTGCTAACAGCTGTGCGCCTGCACGTAGCAGCCGCAAACACTGCTGAACAACTGATGAAAGTAGTTTACTAAGGTTTGCTATGGCAGTTGTTAGCAGTGACCCGAGGAAACCTGCCTGGAGTACTTTTGCTTTGATCAAAACCGGACCAGAACTCAACTCACAGGACACTGTCGGGGTAAGTCACTGTAGGTCCACCAGTGTAAAGACGCTGATGTCAAATAGTGAACTATCCCTTTAAGGGTATCGTATTCACCCTGTCAGTGAAAAAAAATGAAAGATATTGACTAAACACAATAGGGTTAAATAATTGACATTGAGTTTTCGTGAATGCTCATGAACCTTGGTGATCGCTCCAGACCGCACGAGCGTTCATGTATTTTTGAAGGCGTAATTTCGAGGGCTGGGCTGAAGAAGAGGCGTGGCTGTCTATACTTTCAAAACATAGCTTGTTTTCCAACATTTCCTACCCTACCTTTAACCTCCTGTTGGGCTCAAAGACAAGGAGGGGATGGGGAGGAGGTGACCCCCCCACAGTGATGAAGCCCCTTCAATCCATACGTTTACTTGGTGTTTTTTAATTCCAAATTATTTATTCCAAATAAAGCAATCTGGAATTAAAGCTATTTCCTTTGTGTTTACATGGACATGTTAATTCAGAATAACTGTTTACATGGGAAACAGGTTTATTCCGTTCTAGTTAATTGGACTTTAAGAGCTGGAGGTACAGAGAGTTCTGATTGGACAGAATGTGACATGTGACATATTGCCATCTACCGGAAGAAAACCACTGCGTCCACTTCCTGTTTTGCTTTCGTTGCGACTATCAACATGGAAGACCAGATGCTACTTGTTATTTTTAATTCTTCCAATGCTCCATTCAAATACTTTACTTCACTGTGACATCTGGGAAAATGTTCCTACACCAATGTCGGCAGCACAGAATATGTACGTGCTGGGGTAATGACTTATGTAATCGCAACAAGACCAGGAGCATGTGCAGAACAACAGGAATAATGTCAAAGCGGAATTAACCGTTTACTTGGGACAGGAATTATCTTATTCGGAATTAACATCGGAATAAACCACTGACTTTATTCGGAATTCAGCTTAATTTGGAATTAATGTTTTCAACAGGAAAGGTGGTTGCATGGAAAATGTTAAAGTGGAATTAACTTTTATTTGGGATTAAACAGGAATAAAATCTCCCATGTAAACCCACCTAGTGACCACAGTCTGCAGCTGCATCAACTGGCTCATGTCAAAGCTTCATCCCAGAAAACAGCTGAGTGTGGAAAACTGAAACAGAATGAAAAAGACCAGGACAGTTCAAAGAGTGTTTATTTTACATGTATTTTATTATATTTTTGATGTTTTTCTCTGTATTTTATGAGTTGTTGAATGTTTTTTGGATTTTTCTTCACTTGTTCTTTTTTTTTTTTTTTTTTTTTTTTGAATTTTTAGCGGAAAACTAGCCTAGCCGCACTAGACCCCCCCCCCTAGCAGCAGCAAATCTAATGTGCTACTGTAGTAGTGTAGTTTTGCTCAATGTAACTTTTGTCTCGCTTTCCCTGTAACTGGCCGACGAATCACGGTGAAGTAGAGTCAGAGGGCGGGTGGAACAAAGTGACGCTGTGACGATTCAGAGACAAACAATTGGAAACAACCACAGAAGAAGAACAACAACAGGTGTAGATTTCCTTTTATCAAACATGAGTGAAGATGTAAGAAAACGTCAGCAATCTTTAAATTATTTTTACAGAAGCAACAACAATCGTTCAGCTCCATAATCCACCATTTTGTTTAGTCATTCCTAACTTTCTCCGGCGTCTTTCCGTGAACTTTCGGGGGCTCTAACTACGTCATCCTAAAGATTCCTCTGATTGTTTGTAGTACCATCCTATTGCATACAGAGGGTTTGAAAGACAACCTTTTAGCCCGCCTCCCCTGACTATGAAGCATCCCATTAATGAATGGGGATAGCGTGGCTAGGCACAGAACAGTTATTTGACATAAATTGTTAATCATGATGAATCAAAATTAATCCTAATCAACCTTGTGATTAATCTGATTAAAACTTTTAACATAATTCAATAGAACAGTTGTTCAGTCATTTTCTTGAAACTATTGAAGGTGTTGAATAAACACACTAATTGCATATATATTCATATTTTTGTCTATGTTTTGGATATTTTATCAGATTTTTTGCTGTTTTCCCCTATATTACAAAAGGTTTTTGAATATGTTTTGGATTTTTCATCACTTTTTTGTTAGTTTATTTTTTTGTGAATTTTAGCACAGAAATGCATCTCACTCAGGATATAAAACTGTCAGATGTTTGCACTCTCCCGCAGATTTTCTACTTCATTTGTACCATTTTGTTTATTTTGTATGCTTTTAAGTTACTTTTTTTTCTCATTTTTATTAATTTTATTAATTATTTTGGGCACTTTAGTACACTTTTTTTTAACCATTATTGAATTTTATTTCTTTTAATTTATCTTTTTTGTGTTTTGCTCATTTTTGTTTATTTCTGTTGATTTTATTTATTCATTTGTAATTTTTTTGTTCACCACTTTATGCATTTTTGTTCCTTATTTGTTCATTCTTCATCTTTTATGTGGATTTCTATTGAATACATTGAACATTTTTGTTGATTTTGTTCAGTATTTTGCGCATTTTTGGTCATTTTTGGTCATTTATGTACATTTTTATTGAATACATTATACATTTTTGTCGATTTTATACAGTATTTGGTGCAGTTTTGTTCATTTATGGAGATTTTCATTAAATGCATTATATATTTTTGTTGATTATGTTCAGTATTTTATGCATTTTTGTTCAGTCTTGGTCATTTATGTAGATTTTTATTGGATACATTATAAAATTTACTTTTTTTGGTGAACTTTAGCACAGAACAGTCAGTCGACATAAATTGTTTTAATTATAATGAATAAAAATGAATCCAATGCAGCCCTTTGATTAATCTAACTAAAATCCTAATCCTTTGACATCCCTAACATGTTCTACATTTCTATCCCAGTTCTCCAGTTCCTTTCAGTGTTTAGTGTGAACTGCAGAAGTACAGTTGGCTCCTTTGTCTCTAATCTCTTTGCTTGTGCTTTAACCTTGTGTTGATAGAGTGAAGGCTGATGCTAACGTTAGCGTAGCATGTTTGCATGCAGCTCAACCTTCAGCCTCATGTTTACTCACATTTCTAACCTCACACTCTACATTTCACCCCCGACAAAACTGGTTTTACAGGCGCTGGATGTTGTCACACAGGCCGTATTTGTACATGCATAGCGCTGGAGGGGGGAAGGGGGGGTGTAGTCATGGCAACCACACTGTAACACTAGTGTGGGAACACGAACAAACAGCTTTGACGCAATCCCAGAATCCTGCGGGGCAGAGCGGCAGGGGCCCAGGGCGTTTGGTGGGAAAGTTCGGTGCCCTTGAAGGAACCTGATAAGGCCGAGATGATAGGAGTCAGTGAACGCCTCGGGGCTGCGGCTGATTGGACGGCACAGTGTGTGTGCAGAAATGCTGCGTGTTATGCAGTGGGCGTGGCCTCTGTTATCTGACTGATTGGAGCGTTTGGGTTGCGATGCTAACGCAGGTGTCGTGCTACAGGTTTGCTTTTATTTGTGAAACCCAACCTCATGGAAATCACCTCCGGCTCCGTCTCAACAAAAGCATAAAGTTCAGCCCCGCCTCCTGCTGCACAAAGGGGGGCGGAGCCAGACGGCCTTGAGGAGGAAACGGTTTCACTCTGAATGACAGATCAGGTCCCGCCCAGGGTTAGCCCGAAGGTCAGCGCCTTACGCAGCACTTTTACACACAGTGATTTAATGCTTCAGCTGATTCATTAATTCACTCATTTTTGCTTCTTTTCTACATTTGATTATTATTTTGTGAATTTTTTCATGTTGTTACTTAATTTGTGTTTTATTTTGTTCAGTATTTTGGGCATTTCTGTCGTTTATTTCTTCATTCCTGTTCATTCTTCGTCATTCATGTAGGTTTTTATTGAATAATCATACATTTTTGTTCATTTTGTTTTGTATTTTATGCATTTTTGTTCTTTATTTGTTCATTTTTGGTCTTTTATGTGGATTTCTATTGAATATATTGTCAACTTTTGGTTGATTTCGCTCATTATTTTGTGCATTTTTGTTCATTATTGGTCATTTATGTATTTTTTATTGAATACATTATACATTTTTGTTGATTCTGTTCATTTGAGGAGGGGGGTGTTTTCTTTATCTATTTTTGCTTGTAACCCCCTTTGAAGCGGTATCAGATGTACTGTATGACACAGAACAAGGACAATAAGATGATCTAACATTAATCAAAATGACCTAAAACTAATTGTAAAAAAGTTCCTGTCAGACAGGAGGTGAAAGTGTCGTCATGTCGAGTCCATGTGTGTGTTTTTTTATCAGTGATCTCATGTGTCATTTGCAGATTTTCCTCCTCCTACTTCCTGTCCAGTGTTGGTTTGTTTGTTTTTTTACTCTTAAATGGAAAGATGTCGTTGTCTAAGAACAAACAGAGCAAAGTTTATGTATGTAAAAGCAGAAAAAGCCAAGCCCACACTTCCTGGCAGTCACATGATCTCTGCCACTGACTTAACCATTTACTAGGAGGGAGAGGAGAGCAGGGGATTGTGGGTAAACAGTGTAGTGTTTGCTGTTGGAGCTGGTTTTAGTTACATTACTTTAAACCGGTGGTTCTCAAATCCAGTCCTCGTGACCCAGTGTTCTGCATGTTTTAGATATTTCCTTCTTCTTTCACCTAGTTAAATTATTGATCAGCTCTTCAGAAGCCTGATAATGATGTAATGGCTTCCAGGGGTGATGGAAGAGAGAGAGAGATTTTTATATATTTATTTATTTTATTTTAGGGGGGGGGGGTAATTTTTTATTTTTTTTACTTCAAAAATATTTTTTTCATTTTTTTATATTTATTTATTTTCATTTTAAAAACTTCTTAATATATTATAATTGTATTTTATTTTTTATTTTATTTTTTAATTTAACTTTTAAATTATTTATTTATTCATTCATTCATTTCTTTTAATTTATTTAATTCTTTTTTTAAGATTTAGTATTTTTTTATTTTTCATTAAATTTACAATTATTTATAAATTTTTTTATTTATTTATTTAAAAAATTATTAAAAAAAGAGATTTTTTTAATTTGTAAATTTTTTAGCATTTATTAAATTATTTTGTTTTTCATTGAAAGAGAGAATTAAAAAATATATATTTAAAAAATATTTTTGAATTTTTTTATTTTAGCTTTTTTTTTTTACTTTTATATGTGTTTTATTATTATTATTATTATTTTTTATTTATGTTTATATTTAAAAAGAGGGAGATATCTAAAACATGCAGGAACATTGGCCACGAGGAATTTGAGAAGCACTGGTTTAATCCATTAATGAACATTAACCCACAGCGACATGAAACCAGTCAAACAAGAGGTGGTGCACCCCTCCCACCCCCACCCCTCAGTTATGAAACCACTGGGTCACATGACGCGGCGTGGATAGAATGCTGTTGTGACACATGTTGACAAAAGGGTTAAACATTAAAGTGCAGTCGAAGGTTTAATAGGATTAAAGCTCACAACTCTAGCACCATGTTCACCGGGTCAACAACCACCACCAGATTTAGGTCATCACTGTAACCACGGCAACACTATCCTTCAGATTATACTCAGTTTAGTAGCATTTGGTGGAATTTTCCCCTTTATTTCTGCTCATTTGCTCCACTATTTTGTTTGTGGTGAATATAATATACATGATATTATGAATTTGATTGATAATTTTGGCCGTTTTCTTGATGATTTTTGATGATGATTTTATTTATTTCTTCATTTGTTCATTTTATTGATTGTTTTGTCCACTTTCTTGATCCTGTTGTTCATTATGTCCATTTATTTGATTATTTTGTTCATTTTATTGATTATTTTGTTCATTTTTGCTCATGGTGAATATAATTATTATATTATTAGTTTCATCATGAACCTCACTAGGGTCATGGGGGGTCACTGGGGGCCTAATCCAGCTACAGTGGGTGAAGGCGGGGTACACCCTGTATGAGTCTCCAGTTCATCTCAGGGCTGAACATATGTAGACAAACAGTCACTCTCACATTCACACCTATTTAGATTAACCAATTAAAGATAGGGTAAGAGATCTTGGGAAACGGTTCTTGAAAGCTAAATTTTGAAAGTGTCCACACCCATGCCTCTTCGTCAGCCCACCCTTTGAAACTACACCTTCAAAAATACATCAACGTGCAGTTGTTTGAAGCGATCACAGAGGTTCACAAGCATTCACGAGAACTCAACGTCAATTATCATCCTAAATAACTAAACAATAAGCAACATTTATCAGTTTGTGCCACATGAAGCTTAACTAACAAAAGGTTTAGAAGTATGAAATGAACACCACGGAAAAACTAATGGTACGGCTACAGCGAACGCCAATTTTCACATTCACGCGTTAAGGTTACATAAAAAGTTAATGGACAGACACATTTGGATGCAGATTGACGCGGGGCGGCGCATTGGAGCGTCCGGGCGTTGGAGCGCCACGTCCTGTGTAAACGCTGGAGATGAAAATATTGAACTTTTCATGTGAATTCACGTGACACCGTGCTATGAAAGCCAATCATGGAGATGCTGCCAAGGTCGTGATGGAATGATGTTTGACGCTGGGCAGAAATAAAAACTGAGCCTGAAAGCCGACTTTATCCAGATGGAGTTCCTGGAGGAGGTTTTGGAATTCTCCGTGCTGCAGGCGCTTCTGCTGGATCAGGTGAACCCAAAAGTAACGGCGTCTGGCCCTCGGACCTATGGGACCTCCAGGTACAGAGCAGCAGTTCAACTGATCTGAGCCATAGTTGAGGACAGACTGAGATGGTGGGACAGATTTAGTTTATCCGTGTTTATCCAGCTTCCAGACAGTCTGGTGTTTATGCAGCGTGTCACAGGTGTACACACACCTGAAACCAGAGTACCTGGAGAAAACCCACACAGACACAGGGAGAACACGTGAACTCCACACAGAAAGGTCTGGACCACTGCACCACTATGACACCTATAGACTATTAGTTTGGTTGATTATTTTGTCAATTTTCTTCATCATGTTGTTCATTATGTTCATTTTGTTGATTATTTTACCCATTTTTATCATTTAGTTTTGGTGATGATTTTATTATTTCTTTCTTCTTCTGCTCATTTTATTGCTGATTAAGTCAGTTTCTTGTATATTTATTATGTCCAGTTATATCATTTATTTTTTTTTCACTTTATTGATTATTATGTTCATTTTTGTTTGTGGTGCACATAATATTCATTATATTATGAATTTTATTTATTTTTTTATTTTCTTGATGATGTTATTCATTATGTTCATTTTCATTATGTTAATTTTTTCACTTTATTGATTATTTTGTCCATTTTGCCTTCCCTTCTTTTCATATTGTTGTCTATTTTCTTCATTTTTACTTCATTCTCTCCCTTTCTTTGCAGGTTATTGATACTTTTGCTCACACGTTCCTCATTCCTCCATCCATTTTGCATGTTATTCATCATTTTGTGGCTTTTTCTTTCTTTTCTCCTGTTAATCATTGCTCACACATCATTGTTCACCTTTCAGAAGACGTTGCATCATGGCACCGTACGAGCTGTGTTGTTTTTCTGCTAGTATTTTTACATTTGCTCCTCCTCCTGGGCTTTCTGAAGGCGAGCGGTGCTGATCTGCAGTGAACGGGTCAGCGTGGCGTGGACGTGCAGCTCTGCAGAGGTCATGGGGTTCACGGCCAGCCGGTGTCATGTGGTGCTGATCCGTGGGTCGGTGCTGAGGCACAGGGTTCAGCAGGAGTTCAGCTCCCATTCATTATTCATGCATCTCTGTGGCACCGTCGAGCTGTTTCTGTCTGGAAAAGGTGCAAGAAAGGTTTGTATGTCAGGGCTGGTGCGAACGGACGGATGCCAGCAGATGGAAACATGGAGATTTAATGGGTTTGTTCTTTTACTGAGTAGACCTGTTCACATGGGAGGTTTAATTCCTGTTTAATTCTGAATAAAAGTTAATTCCACTTTAAGATGAATCATATAATCACCTAATTCCAGTTAAAAATGATAATTCTGAATTCAACACCTTCAACAATTTCAACAAAACAACTATGAACAACTGTTCTATTGAAAAGTTTTAATCAGATTAATCAGATGGCTGCTTTGGATTCATTTTGATTAATCATAATTAAAACATTTTATGTCAATTGACTGTACCGATAGGTTAATCTAAATCATAGGTGTGAATGTGAGAGTGATTGTTTGTTTATATATGTTTAACTCTGTGATGAACTGGCGACTCATACAGGGTGTACCTCGCCTTCGCCCATTGAAGGTAGATTAGGCCCCTGTGAACCTAGTGAGGATAAAGAAGGTTCAGATGACAAGTAACTGTTCTGTGCTGAAATTCACACAAAAAATAAACTAACAAAAAAGTGATTACAAATCCAAAAAATATTCAAAAACTTCTAAAATAGAGAAGAAAACAAAGAAATATGATGAAATATGCAGGAAATGTGTAAAAATATGAATTTATATGCAATTAACATGTTTATTCAACATGGGACATATCAAGTCATTTATGTTATGTATATTTGTTATTGACCACCACCACCCTCCTCCTGAAACTCACACCACATGCTCAGATGCCTGCGTTTTCCCAAACTCAAATATGGTCACCCTAGCCAATGTTAACTAATGCTGTCACTGCATTTTCAGGAATCCCTTTTTTTTGTAATGTTTATTTTTTTGGGTTTCATCTGGAATAAAAGAGTTATTATTACAGTTGCTGTTTACATGAGCATTTTTAATCCTGTTTAATTCAGAATAAAATGTAATTCCTCTTTGAGATGAATCATATGAACACCTAATTCCAGTTGAAAATTTTATTTCTGAATAAAGTCACTGGTTTATTGTAATCTTAATTCTGAATTCAATAATTCCTCTGACATGTAAACACTTCATTCCTCTTAAACATTATTCCTGTCGTTCTGCACATGCTCCTGGTCTTGTCGCCATGACACACATATTTGGTATTGATGACGGACATATTCTGCTGTGGGCATTAGTTTGTTGATTCCTATGGTTGATAGGGTCAAGCTGCGGCTTCATAATTATCACAAAAATAAAAGTCAAACATCACATGTAGTGTCTGTTCTAACATGTTGATAGGTGAAACGAACACAAAACAGGAAGTGGATCGTTTTCTTCTGGTAGACATCCACATGTTAAAGGTACGGTATCAGATCTGGGAAAAACGGTTCCTGCAAGTTATATTATAGAAGTGTACACAGCCCTGCCTCTTGTTCAGCCCACCCCTTCAAACCCCTTCAAATATACATGAACGTGCATGCTGTCTAGAGTGGTCACAGACTCTAACCCTCAACCCTAACTCCAGACCCCAGCCCTAACCCTCACCAGGCCCTCCTCTGACCCTGGCTGAGGTCCCAGTCCCAGGGCCCCTGTGGTCAGGTGTCCACTGGGGGCGGAACAGGCTAACCAGGCTCAAAGAGGGGGGAACCTCTCTGAGCCTGGGTGTGGTGGTGGTGGGGCGGGCTTATCAGGTCAGGGCCACGTTCGTAGGGGGTGATAACATAGCACGTTATTTCATTTTCACGTCATAATGTGAAAACTATATCATGAAATACCATTACTTTCATATCACGAAATAACGTAATAAATATCACATTATAACATGAAAGGTTTCACTTTATTACATGTGACTGAGGGAAAATACAGTATATGTTTATGGCTGCAGTTCTATGTGGCTGTAGTTTACAGACACAAAACATGCTGGGACATTGGGTTTCATCAATATTTTTCATTTTCTCACTGATAGGGTGAAAATGATACCCTTAAACAATTAGTATCTGAAAATATGATATAAATATGATGTTATCTTACCTGTGGAATTAAAACAGAACCACCTTAGTGTTAGCTTTGTAGCCTTTTTTCCACTGTTAGCATTAGCTTTGTAGCCTTTTTTCCACTGTTAGCATTAGCTTTGTAGCCTTTTTTCCACTGTTAGCAATAGCTTTGTAGCCTTTTTCCACTGTTAGCATTAGCTTTGTAGCCTTTTTTTCCACTGTTAGCATTAGCTTTGTAGCCTTTTTCCACTGTTAGCATTAGCTTTGTAGCCTTTTTTCCACTGTTAGCATTAGCTTTGTAGCCTTTTTTCCACTGTTAGCATTAGCTTTGTAGCCTTTTTTCCACCGTCAGCTAACACCAGCTCTGGAAGGCCGTACAGATGCTCACTCTCGTCCTGTTTTGTTCTTTGTGTCCTTTATCCTGCAGTTGCTTTTTCAAGCACAGCATTTCCTTTTATTTTTGTCATGGTCTTTTCCGCCATATTAGATCATCTGGGCAGGACACGAGTGTGTGAACCCGGAGAAGGGAAGAGAGAAAGGCTGAGGTTTGATGGATGTGTCAGAATCCAATCACAGTAATGATCAGAAATACACTGATTGGTCAAAGTTTTCCTCTGGTTACACCCTCTAGACTGGACTAATACATTTAGTTTTTTTTGACAAACATTCTATTTTAGTGTAATCAGGGTGTGAAGGGGATTATAAAACATAATTAAAAATGTTCCAGAAAAACATCTCCCACTCCACCATTCGGCAGCAGTTCTGTCCAGACCCTCTGTACCTCCACATGTTTCCATAGAAACCTTTATTCTGAATTAACATGTCCATGTAAACACAAAAGAAATAACATTCATTCCGAATTATTTTATTCCAAATAAACTATTTGGATTTTTTTCTAGTTAGTTTAGATTATTTTTAAAGTGTCACAGAGAAAAGAAAACAAACAGGTCAAAAGCATGGTCACATGATTTTAAATGGTCGTAACTCCAAATACAGTGGTGGTAAGTACTCAGTTACTATTATTGACAGATAGGAAGCTACATGTAGGCTCCAAAATGGCATGACATTTGACCTTGAGTGACCTTGAAAGGTCAAACCCACATTCTCACATTTTGAGAGGGAAGTGTCCATTAAGAGCTGAAATATTTGTGAAGGGGGCGGGGTTTGTGGTGCCTGAGGGGGCGGGGTTTTTTTCCAGACAAAGAAATAATTTTGCTTCCATTAAACTAAAATAATGTGTTTATTATTTGTAAAGTACAATGAAACCAAACTGTGAAAAACGACATAAATCCTAGGGTGTGATAAATCTGCTGAAGTTTGGTTTGTGTCTTTAAATAAACATGTGTAGATGTCATTCTATCAGATGTGCTCAGTTTAATGTGTGAAGAACACACCCTGGAAATCCTTCTTAATGTTTCTAGGAAAAGCCCAGCACCTGGAAACCTCGTGACTTCCTCTGACTAATTCCAGATTCTCTGGCGGTCTGAAGAAAAGCTTTACCCAAAGTGGAAATAAAGTTCAAAAATAATAACTTACACCTGGTCTATACCTTTTGGATGTCTGTTAGTTAGTTAGTTAGTTAGTTAGTTAGTTAGTTAGTTAGTTAGTTAGTTAGTTAGTTAGTTAGTTAGTTAGTTAGTTAGTTAGTTAGTTAGTCAGTCAGTTGGTTAGTTAGTTAGTCTCTTAGTTAGTTAGTGAGTGAGTGAGTGAGTGAGTGAGTGAGTGAGTGAGTGAGTGAGTGAGTGAGTGAGTGAGTTAGTTAGTTAGTTAGTTAGTTAGTTAGTTAGTTAGTTAGTTAGTTCTCAGTCATGTTTTGTTTTTACAGTTTTATTTATGTATAGTTTGCTGTTCTTTTCTCTGATCACATACTAACTTTATCTGCTGAGTCTTTGACCTTTAAAATCTAGAACTCTGAATCCAAACTCAGCCCGAGGTGTGAAAGCAGCGTGGGGGTATGCCCCGCCCCCACGCCGGCGGCCTGTGACCTCATCCAGAGTTTACAGCAGCCACCTCACACTGCTTTGTTATCTGCAAAAGCTGCAGAGCTGCACATTCCAGAGCTCAAACCTGTGTGAGATCCTGCTGCGCTGTGAGAAACAGCAAAAGCAAATAAACGAAGCTCCGACAGCAGCAGCAGGAAACCTATGTAGGTCAGGGATGGAGGCTTTGCATGTCTGCTGACTCAGCAGCATGCTGCAGGCTCACCAGCACACCACAATAAACACCAGCCCCAGCACAGGGCCACAGCTGATTGGACCACACAAACAGGAAGTAGACAAGAGCAGCAGAAGCAGGAAGAACGCCTCAGAGATGAGCAGAAGAAGAAGAGGAAGAAGAGCAGTGGTGTGGACACGTCACATGACTGTCTGCGTCGTCAGCTGATCACATGATGTGGGGAGTTTGGTCTGAAAATAAAACAACAGGCGTTATGTCACTGATCCACGATAGACCTACGGCCAGAGGAAAACCTTCACATCTGGTCTACCTTCACTTAGACCTGGTCCACCTTAGCCTAGATCTGGTCTACCTTTACTTAGACCTTATCTACCTTCACCTAGTCCTGGTCTACATTCACCTAGACCTGCTTTACCTTTACTTAGACCTGCTCCACCTTAGCCTAGATCTGGTCTACCTTTACTTAGACCTTATCTACCTTCACCTAGACCTGGTCTACATTCACCTAGACCTGCTTTACCTTTACTTAAACCTGGTCTATCCTTCACCTAGACCTGCTTTACCTTTACTTAAACCTGGTCTACCTTCACCTAGATCTGGTCTACTTTCCCCTAGACTTGGTCTACTGTGACCTAGAGCAGGTCTACATTCACCTACACCTGGTCTACATTCACCTAGACCTGGTCTACCTTGATTTAACCTAGTCTACATATACTTAGACCTGGTCTACCTTGATTTAGACCTGGTCTACATATACTTAGACCTGGTCTACCGTCACTTAGACCTGGTCTACCTTGACCAAGACCTGGTCTACATTCACCTAGACCTGCTTTACCTTTTCTTAAACCTGGTCTACCTTCCCTAGACCTGCTTTACCTTTACTTAAACCTGGTCTACCTTCCCTAGACCTGGTCTACTTTCCCAGAGACTTGGTCTACCGTGACCAAGACCTAGTCTACATTAACCTAGACCTGGTCTACCTTCACCTAGACCTGGTCTACCTTCACTTAGACCTGGTTTACCTCCACTTAGACCTGGTCTACCTTCACCTAGACCTGGTCTACCTTCACTTAGACCTGGTTTACCTCCACTTAGACCTGGTCTACCTTCACCTAGACCTGGTCTACCTTCACCTCGACCTGGTCTACCTTCACTTAGACCTGGTCTACCTTCACATAGACCTGGTCTACCTTCACCTAGACCTGGTCTACTTTCACTTACACCTGGTCTACCTTCACTTAGACCTGGTGTACATTTACTTAGACCTGGTCTACCTTCACTTAGACCCGGTGCACATTTACTTAGACATGGTCTCCCTTCACCTAGACCTGGTGTACATTAAACCAGACCTGGTCTACATTCACCTAGAACTGGTCTACCTTCATTTAGACCTGGTCTACATATATTTAGACCTGGTCTACCTTCACTTAGACCTGTTGTACATTCAACTAGACCTGGTCTACATTCACCTAGACCTAGTCTACCTTTACGTAGACCTGGTCTACCTTCACTTAGACCTGGTCTACCTTCACCTAGACCTGGTCTACTTTCACTTAGACCTGGTCTACCTTCACTGAGACCTGGTCCACCTTCACTTAGACCTGATCTACCTTCACTTAGACCTGGTCTACCTTCACCTAGACCTGGTCTACTTTCACTTAGACCTGATCTACCTTGACTTAGACCTGGTCTACCTTTACTTAGACCTGGTCTACCTTCATCTAGACCTGGTCTACCTTCATCTAGACCTGGTCTACTTTCACTTAGACCTGGTCTACTTTCACTTAGACCTGGTCTACCTTCACTGAGACCTGGTCCACCTTCACTTAGACCTGATCTACCTTGACTTAGACCTGGTCTACCTTTACTTAGACCTGGTCTACCTTCATCTAGACCTGGTCTACCTTCATCTAGACCTGGTCTACTTTCACTTAGACCTGGTCTACCTTCACTTCGACCTGATCTACCTTGACTTAGACCTGGTCTACCTTTACTTAGACCTGGTCTACCTTCATCTAGACCTGGTCTACCTTCACTCTTCTTCTAAACCTGCTTGTTTCCAAAGCTTCTGTTAAATGTAACCTTTTTTTCTGAATCGTTGATAAAGCTGTCGGAGTGTGAATGAAAACGTTTTTAGATTTTACAGCCGTGCTTTGGTTTTCACCTTTGGTCTAAACACTGTTGGAGGAGGAAGAAGATTTTACACCTCTACTTGAACTAATTCACAGCTGAATATGTGAGAAGTCACATCAGAAGTTTAATGCTCTTCCTGTTTTTATTTTTATCACATTGTGCAACTTCTGAATTACATAAGTGAGAAAAGGGTGACTTCAGAGGTTTCACTTCCCCAACACTTTAGTGTTTGTTTGAAACAACACCAGTTCAGTGTTCCAACTTTGATCCTCCACAATAAAACAACCTCATCTGTTCAACTGTTCCGAAAACATCAATAATTCTTTTGTTCATTATTTTATTTTGACAGTGTGATGTTTTCCCCCTTCTTCCCCTTTTTTTGTTATCATCCATAATCAGTCATTATTGTTTAGTTGCTCTTTACATTTAATATCTTTTCATTGTAACATGATCTTTTTATTATTTATTATCATTACTCAATCGTTGAAGCCAATGGAACCAATGGAACCAGTTTTCTTTTTACTTTGTCTGATGTATGTCTTATTGTTTCTCTGTCCACAATGTCTTGTTAACCATCACAAAATAATTAATCATTTTTAAAATATATACTTCAACACTGCTGGTGGTCAATATGGAGTATGTTTGTAATGTCTTAAAAACACTAACAGCCAGAGAAAAGCTTATTGTGGATCTGAAATACATAAAGTTAATAAAAAAATCTTCCCTCTCTCTCACTAGCTGCCTTCTGCTGCTTTAAGCTCCACCTACTTCCACCACTCGCCCTCAGCCAGGGCGAAGGGTGTTTGGATTGGATTTTTGAAATAACACAGTGGATGTAAAAACATGTCACCAGTGAAACAATAATTTCAAAAAGGTAAAAAAAACAGAAGTAAATTTTTGTTCACAAAGATTTTTTCTGAAGGTTATTCTGGAAAAAAGGGATGTGGTCTTATAATCAGAACCGTGTTATATTCAGATCAATTTACATTAATTTTTCAGGAAAGGTGTGAAGTGGTCCAGAATAGATTCCATTCCAATTTAGTGAGTGTAGGTCAAAGGTCAAGGTCACTGAAAATAGGTTTTCGCAATGATAAGAGACAGGGTTGTGTTGGAAAATTACAATAATATCAGAGATATAAATGTTAATGCATAAATGGACTTTTTGGAGTTTAAAGGTGACTGTAAGAAGTGATCACAGTGAAGCTATTTACACGCAGGTCGCTGCAGTTTGGGATGGTCCTTGGTCCAGTGGGGGTTGAGATGATTAAGATAGAAACAAAAAATGGGAGCCTCCAGGAGAACCGACACCCTACAACTCTTCCAGAATCTGAACAACGATCCCTCAGGAGCTAAAGACAGATAACATGTGAAGAAGGAGGGGTCGACGAAGGTGTTAAAACTGTGGTGTTTTCTCCCTTAGTGCTATGTGTCCATTCAGGCCATGTACACGCAACGACCAAACTCAGACTGGACTCTCTGACAAGTGACTTTGTAATTTTAAAAGAAATGTTATGCTGAAATATTTTGTAAACTATGATTGTGATATTAAATTAAAGACTCTAAGAGGTATATCTTAACCAACCCCTTAGGCTATAAATATAATTTGATTGGGTTAAATATGCTTACTTAATAATTATATAAAAGTATTAGTAAATACATTTTTACCAAGACAGGGTCAATCAGGGAAAGCGTTTGTGAGGGGGCGGGGTTTGTGCTTGGCATCACTTTTCTTATATACAATTTCTTATTTTAATTTCATTATTTTGATTTTATTCTCGGGTTGGGTACCAAAAGGGTTTCATCCGATACTGAAACCAAATCCATACTTTCAAAATCATATCAGTTCCTGAACTGTACATAAATCTGTACTTTAAAAATAAGACATAAAAATTACAACCAGAGACGTACATGATTGAGCCGTAGCATCAAAATGTAACCGATGACTTATTGAACCAGTCTGTCTGACAAACACACAAACTGTGAGACGCATCTGTTACAGTTAATTAACTTTTTATAATTCCAATTATTATTAACCTGTTATTATTAAGCTAGTGCCACATGTCATGTCACCAGTTGAGGAATTCACAAACACCAGTTACTTATTTGTAGTTGTTATTAAAATAACTCACTCTGTCACTGTCATGGTCCAGTATCTGCACAGTAACTGGACTGACCATTTATCTGGTCTGACATTAACACACTGGGTATTTCCATTTCTACTATTAGCACTGTGCTAGGCTACTTAGCTCTTCTTGGAGGCTTCAGAGGCTTTAGTAAATACTGTGTGTCACCAAGTCCTTTTTGTCTGCACCACTGTGTGTGTGTGCTGTCATTAACAGTGAACAGAGGATATAATTAAACAACAATTCAATTCAGTTGTATTTATAGAGCCCCAACTCACAACAACTTCATCTCACAGGGCTTCACAGCGTTGATTGGAGAGAACAATCAATCATAGAAGTCCCAAGCATCTCCTGTCCTTAGACCCTCCTTCAAGAAAAACTCCAAAACCCAGTGGGAAAGAAGAAGAAATCTTGGGGAGAACCACAATGAAGGACAGATCCACCCCCATGGACGGACAGACTATAGATGAACGTCCATTTTTAGATGAAAGGAGGGGGGGGGCAGGTCCATCCATCAGACAGGTGAGGGTGGGGGAGGAGGTCAGGGGTCACAGGTCAGCACAGGACACAGTTGAGTCACTGCAGATCATGTTGTCTATGGTCTTATTTCCACTATGCAGTACGGTACGGGTCAGGTCTAGTCGGGTATGGTACAGCTCTCTTCTAGACAGCTTGTGTTTACATTATCTAAGGAGACCTTCAGAAGGAGTCGTGCTGTTTCGTGGAAGTGTCATCACGTTGTATGAGGCGCACGGTGAGCTGGAAATATAAACAAATAGACCAGCTACGTATGTCATGGTCCTTTACTCACCAATAATCACTGCACAGTTTTTTTACACTGGGCCGTCGATCGAATGAACCCCCTCCCATTTTTGCCAAAACCAGCTGGAACACTTTTTCATTGCGAACAGCCCCGTCTAACGACCGCTGCACCACCTCCTCACCAATAATGCACAATAAAACTTGTACCTCATCACTTCTCCAAACTCCATTACCAGACATCTTCTCTTCTTTTCCAACGCAGATGGACTTTAAAAATAGCGCAGTTTGTTGTTTGCGCTGCTGCTTTTCCTGATACTTTTCCTCAACCAATCACCGTCTGGTAGTACTTGGTTCCTCCCAAATGGGAGAAGTATGGTACGCTTGGGACCCCAAGTAGAAGGGTGACCAAAATAGTAACAGATACCATAGTACCAGTGCGCTTTTGTTGTAATGGAAATGCTAAAATATGCGTACTGTTCTGAACTGTACCGTACTGAACCGTAGAGTGGAGACAGTGCTTATGAGTCCTTATGCAGATACTACTACAACAGCTGCATATATGTGTGGTACCGAGATTCATGATACATTTTGATGCGGTTATTACCATTAATGTTTATTATTATTATTATTATTATTATTATTATTATTATTATTAATACTTACTACTTCATTCACCTGTTGGTTTTCTTGTAATCACCTCCTCTGTGCTTCACGATAATGATTCCCTGATATTTGTTTGTTGTTGTGTTTTCCTGACACGGTGGTCGGTGTCATGTGAGGGCTGTTGCATTTACTCTGGAACACAGTAAAAGCACAGACTGGAAATAATGAATGACACATCCGCTCTGTTTCCTCAAGAGCTTTTAGACACCCCCCCTCACCCCCCACCCCAAAGGTCAGGTGGGGAACTATAGACCCGCCCACCCTCCGCCACCATCGCCATGACTGGTTGAGGGAGGGGCATGGACCACTGAGCATGTCCTTTGAGCAGGAAGGCTGTGTGATGGCAACAAAGTGGGCTCACCCATCTGTACATGCATGACCCCCTGCCCCCTCCCCATCGCCCTCCCGCCAATGCCACAGGCCCTTTCCCATCCAGTCTAGTGAGCAACCAGATCAATTTACAGGGGAATGAACACGAAGTCAGAGCCCAACGCACACATTCACGCGTCAGGCTCGTACGGTGCTGACACACACCACTGTATCAGGACACTGTTAGCATGCTGCCGTTAGCATACAGCCATTAGCATGCAGCCATTATCACCCTGCTGTTAGCTCACTGCCAATAGCATGCAGCGGTTATCACCCTGCTGTTAGCATGCTGCCGTTACCACCCTGCTGTTTGCACGCTGGCATTAGCATGCAGCGCCTAGCACCCTACTGTTAGCATGCTGCCATTAGCACCTTACCATTAGCACCCTACTGTTAGCATGTTGCCATTAGCACCCTACCATTAACACCCTGCTGTTGGCATGCAGCTGTTAGCACATTTTGCTTAATTTAGTTTGTATTTCGTCAATTATTTTGTTGGTTTTACTGTTAAACAGGATAATAACGCCTCCATTGGACTTCTGTACTTTGTATATCACTGCCTGTAACTCAGTATTTACAATTTACAGTTTGTTTTTTTTCAAAGAATTTCAATGGTAGCCTATTTTGACAGTATTTGTACTGTTTTTCAAGAATATTTCAATAGTATTTGTACAGTTTATACTGTTTTTACAGAATATTTTTTATAGTATTTGCAGAGTAAATGTTCTGCCCGCAAACAGCTACATAATACTACAATAGCAAGTAAATGTTCTGCACTTTTATCGTTCTTTTCCACCTTCATGGTTCAAAGCCCTTTAGATTAGCCTCACATTCACCCATTCACACACACTCATACAGCACCCCCCCCCCCCCCCCCCCCCCCCCCCGCACATATAACAACAATGTAATAATATTTCCGGAATTGAAACAGAATTTTTTTTTGTTTAAATAAACACAAATAATTAAATATACGTAGTTTATGCCCACCCAGGCCCGCCCATAGATCACTCCTACTGGGAGACTAAGTCAGGGTTCAGTGTCTTTGCACAAGGACACTTCACCTTGTGGACAGTCAGAGCCAGGAAACGAACCACCGACCCTTCAGTCATTGGACGACCCGCTTTACCAACTGGGCCACATGTGCCCCACACAGTGTTTGTACATTATTTTTATAGGTTTTTATCTGTTTTTACAGTATTTTACAGCATTGTGTGCAGTACTTGTACAGTGTTTTTTATAGTATTTCTTATGCTTCTGAAACCATATTTGGGTTCACACTGAAGCCATAGGATCAGATTTGGGCACCGGGTCAGTGACATCCTTCAGCACCCTCCCCCTCCTCCTGATCCCACCCCCTTCTCTTTCTTTAACTGGACTGTTTCTAAATCTGGGGCGTCCACCGCCTCGTGTGTCTCCATGACCTGGACCCACTCTCTGTGGTCAACTGAACATCATCCTGGTCTTCATGTGAAGCCTGGTGGCGGCGGCGTGCATTGGTGTTCAGACGTGTCATGTGACCGCACAAACGCCAACAGTGGACAGCTGCAGTTCAAAGCCTCCAACAGCTGTCTTCTATTGTCTGACTGACATGCAGACTCCCAAAGCTGCCTTTAAACATTCCTTTTCTCCCCTGGATCCCCCCACCCCCCCTCCCCTCTTCCTTTCGCCCCCGCATTGAAATGTGGTTAAATTAAAGTCCATAATAAAGTCTGCATTAAACTGAGCTGAGCCTCTTACACGCTAAAGCTAATTAGCTTTAGCACCAAATTTATTATTATTATTATTATTATTATTATTATTATTATTATTATTATTATTATTATTATTATTATTATTATTATTATTATTATTATTATTATTATTAATAATAATAATAATAATAATAAACATTTCATGCTTCAATGATGAAAATGAATAAAGTCTTTTATAGTGAGATAATTGTGAGAGGCAAAATGTTTTTAAAAATAAAAATAAACATTCCTTTCCTTTCTATTCACTGCTCCCCCACTCCCCCACCCCCCACCCCTCCACCCCCTCGCCGTCCAAACACTTGTCATTCCTGTGATGTTTCGGGCGTAGCTGAGCTCTGCCTGGATACTGCAGTGTCCACATTCTCACACAGTAACCCTGGAAGAAGACGCTGCCCCCCCCCCCACCACCACTGTCACCCACACACCCCCACACACTCCCTCCTCTCCCCCTTCAGTATATGTATGGATCTTTCATTTCCCAGAAAAGGAGACAGGGTTTCAGAGCATGAGCAGCCGCAGGCGACATCTCCAGAGAAGGATGAGTGTTTCCTGCAAACACTCAAAAAAGCAGAAAGAAGGGGTGGGTGAGTGAGTGAGTGAGGGGGGGGGGGGGGGGGGGCTGTGTGGGTGGACAGCTTCCATAGAAACACTATCCAGTAACACTCCAACAGCGTCATCAAGGGAGGTGTGTGTGTGTGTGTGTGTGTGTGTGTGTGTGTGCATGCTTGTGTTCTTATCATTATGGGGACATTGATATGTTTACAGTCACACCTTTGACACTATGGAGACCGAAATTCAGGTCCCCACAAGGGTTATATATAAATGTAGGTTAAATATGTGTAAAGTATGCAAATGTATGCAAATGATGTACCCTATAAACATATTAATTTGTTTTTTTTCTGGAAGTCCCCATTAACCATGAGGAAAACAGGTGTGAAACAAAGCATGTATTTTTCAAATGTTTCAAGGCGTGGTTATTTTTTTATGAATAATAATACTACTACTACTACTACTACTACTACTACTACTACTACTACTACTACTACTACTAATAATAATAATAATAATAATAATAATAATAATAATAATAATAATAATAATAATAATAATAATAATAATAACAAGGTAAAACACAGACAACATAGAATCTTGTGGTATTTTGCATTCACATCATCTCACCTTTGGATTGGTCAACATGTATGGCTCCATAAATGTCACATTTTGATGCCATATCAAGCCTTGGTGGAGGTCTGCTGTCTCTGACTGCCTTGTTATTATTATTATTATTAGTAGTAGTAGTATTAGTATTAGTATTAGTATTAGTATTAGTATTAGCATTAGCATTAGCATTAGCATTAGCATTAGCATTAGTATTGCAGCGCGGTGGTGCAGTGGTTAACACTGGTGCCTCACAGACAGAAGGTCCCTGGTTCTATTCCCACACCAGACCTTTCTGTGTGGAGTTTACATGTTCTCCTCGTGTCTGCGTGGGTTTTCTCCAGGTACTCTAGTTTCCTCCCACCATCCAAACACATGCACTGATAGGTTAACTGGTTAACTGGTTAATCTAAATTGTCCATAGGTGTGAATGTGACAGTGATTGTTTGTCTATATATGTTCAGCCCTGAGATAAACTGGAGACTCATTTATTTTTTTAAATTGGATTTAATTGAATTAAATGTTTTTAAATTATTTTAAAAATATTTTTAATATTTTTTGTGATAATTGCAAACTTGGTCCTCATGAGACATAGAAACCAGTTTGTGTGTGTGTGTGTGTGTGTGTGTTGTGTCTTTCTGAGAAAAAGCCCATGAGGACGTGAACAGTGATTGACAGTTACCTCTGCTGATCACAGGTGCCAACCCCACCCCCCAACCCTCTGCATAGCTCCACCCTGACAGCTGTAGCTTAAATCATACTCTGCACAACGTCAGCTTCACTAAATATGTCCAAACCTCAGGTTAGTCATCATAAACATAAACGGAATCAAACGCTGCAACATCACATGAGGTTCTGCAAAAGCAACCCAGGCCGTCATCATCATCATCATCATCATCATCAACATCTGTGATGAGTCAGTCTGTGATGGTGTCGGTCTGTGATGGTGTCGGTTTGTGATGGTGTCAGTCTGTGATGGTGTTGGTCTATGATGGTGTCGGTCTGTGATGGTGTTGGTCTGTGATGGTGTTGGTCTGTGATGGTGTCGGTCTGTGATGGTGTTGGTCTGTGATGGTGTCGGTCTGTGATGGTCTCAGTCTATGATGGTGTCGGTCTGTGATGGTGTCGGTCTGTGATGGTGTTGGTCTGTGATGGTGTCGGTCTGTGATGGTGTTGGTCTGTGATGGTGTCAGTCTGTGATGGTGTTGGTCTGTGATGGTGTCGGTCTGTGATGGTCTCAGTCTATGATGGTGTCGGTCTGTGATGGTGTCGGTCTGTGATGGTGTTGGTCTGTGATGGTGTCGGTCTGTGATGGTGTTGGTCTGTGATGGTGTCGGTCTGTGATGGTGTTGGTCTGTGATGGTGTCGGTCTGTGATGGTCTCAGTCTATGATGGTGTCGGTCTGTGATGGTGTCGGTCTGTGATGGTGTTGGTCTGTGATGGTGTTGGTCTATGATGGTGTTGGTCTGTGATGGTGTCGGTCTGTGATGGTGTTGGTCTGTGATGGTGTCGGTCTGTGATGGTCTCAGTCTATGATGGTGTCGGTCTGTGATGGTGTCGGTCTGTGATGGTGTTGGTCTGTGATGGTGTCGGTCTGTGATGGTCTCAGTCTATGATGGTGTCGGTCTGTGATGGTGTTGGCCTGTGATGGTGTCGGTCTGTGATGGTCTCAGTCTATGATGGTGTCGGTCTGTGATGGTGTCAGTCTGTGATGGTGTCGGTCTGTGATGGTCTCAGTCTGTGATGGTATCGGTCTATGATGGTGTCGGTCTGTGATGGTGTCGGTCTGTGATGGTGTCAGTCTGTGATGGTGTCGGTCTGTGATGGTCTCAGTCTGTGATGGTCTCAGTCTGTGATGGTGTCAGTCTGTGATGGTGTCGGTCTGTGATGGTGTCAGTCTGTGATGGTCTCAGTCTGTGATGGTCTCAGTCTGTGATGGTGTCAGTCTGTGATGGTGTCAGTCTGTGATGGTGTCGGTCTGTGATGGTGTCGGTCTGTGATGGTCTCAGTCTGTGATGGTGTCGGTCTGTGATGGTGTCAGTCTGTGATTGTCCTGCTGGAGGTGAAGCTGAGGTGAAAACATAAGAGGCAAAAACTGAATCATGTGAAACAAATGAAACTGCTGATGCACAGAAAACAGATGCCAGAGCTGGACGGTGTGTAGTGAAGGGACAGATATGGAGGGGGGGGGTAAGGGGGGGGCAGATATGGAGAGGGGTTAGAGGGAGATATGGGGGGGGGTCAGAAGGGGGGGTCTATTCCAGTATAGAGAAAAGGTCACAGTGTAAGCTGATAAAGGCAGCACTCGGGGCTTCCAGGCCAGTGTCAGCTGACGCCTGCAGCTGTGTTTGGAACATCAATATGAGCCTTGTTCAGACCCCCCCCCCCCACTCCCCGCCCGCTCCCCCCAGTTCACTCGGCATACCCCTCTCCCCCTTCTCTTCTCCTCCTCAAGCCGTTTCCTTTTTTCCAGCTCTGATTTATGAAAGTAGGGCATGTGCCCAGAACTGCTGCATCAAGACCTGATCCTCCTGAGGCGGCGCCGCCATGTTTAGACTGCAGCGCCGCCATGTTTACATCAGCACAGACGACTGCAGTTCATTTTTACTATCATTATTTGCTTGTGTTGTTCATTATCATTACTATCATTATTCATTATGAATATCATTATTTCTTTGCGTTGTTCGTTATTACTACTATTATTTTTATTCATTGGTTATCGTTTTTGTCATTCATTATCGTTATTCATTATAGTTTTTCATTGTTATTTGTTACTGTTGTTCATTTTCATTATCATTATTCTTTATCGTTACAACTTGACAACATCTTTCAACTTCTGCGATGAGTTGATATGACTTAAATCTCCTTAACTATATTTTTCCCACCTGTTTTTAAATGACATTATTCACATAATAATTTGCTTTTATTCATGAAATATGATGATTTTATTCTCATAATGTTCTGACTTCATTCATGTACGATTATATGGTTCTTTTTTTATTCAACTTTATTCTTATAAAATTATAGGCTTTATGTTGATATTTTGGGACTTTCGTTTCATAGCAACAACTGTTTGGATTTTCCTACTTGGCCCTGAAATGGAAAAGTGAATGATTCCTCTGAAGACAGATACTATCTCTCTACAATTTTTAGCATTGAGTTGATGAAACGTAAAATATTATATCCATATTTCTGTATTCCTTCATCAGAATCAGAATTGGTTCTGTTGGGAACAGAACAAGGTCCATTTAGATCAGAACTGGTTCTGTTGAGATTAGAACCAGTTCCATTCGGATCAGAACGGGTTCCACTTGGATCAGAACAATGTCCATTTTGATCAGAACCTGTTCTGTTGGGATCAGAACCAGTTCCATTCAGATCAGAACAGTTTTTTTGGAATCAGAACCAGTTTCATTCATATCAGAACCAGCTCCATTCTGATCAGAATCAGTTCTGTTGAGAACAGAACCAGTTCCATTCGGATAAGAACAATGTCCATTTAGATCAGAACCGGTTTTGTTGAGATCAGAACCAGTTTCATTCATATCAGATCCAGTTCCATTTGGATCAGAAGCATTTCAATTTGTATCAGATTTGTTTATATTAAGATCAGTACCAGTGGGTTCTGTTCAGGGTTTAATGTGGTGAAGGGACCAGATCACAACACAGAGTCAGGACTGGACCAGTTCGGTTTAGTTTGGCGAAAACAATTAATCCCAAATGAAGCAGCAGCTCTTCATGATCCGTTTCCATGACAACGACAGGCTCAGACAGTGGAGGACAGCGGAAGGAGGGCTTAATGAGCATCAACACTAACCTGTGTAGGCGACGGCAGAGGAAGACGGGTCTGGGTTCTGTTCCAGATGAGCCCAGGTCAAAGTCTGGGGGTGTGGTTTAGTGGGTGGAGTCACAGAACCTTCAGAACAGTTCAACCACAAACCATTGACTCACTTTATTATTATTAATTATATATATTGGACCATATTAACCTGTGATATTGACCCATATGAATCTGCAACATTGACCCATATGAACCTGTGATATTGACCCATATGAATCTGCAACATTGACCCATATGAACCTGCAATATTGGCCCACATGAACCTGCGATATTGACCTATAATAAACTGTGATATTGACCCACATGAACCTGCGATATTGACCCATATAAACATGCAATATTGGCCCACATGAACCTGCGATTGAGTAGTATGAACCTGCAATATTGACCCATATGAATCTGCAACATTAACCCATATGAACCTGCAATATTGACCAATATGAACCTGCGGTATTGACCCACATAACTTTGCAATTGACCCATATGAACCTGCAATATTGACCCATATTAAACTGTGATATTGACCCATATAAACCTGCGATATTGACCCAAATGAATCTGCAACCTTGACCTATCTGATCCTGCAATATTGAACCACATGAACCTGCGATATTGATCCATATGACTTTGCGATTGACCCATATGAACCTGCAATATTGACCCATATTAAACCGTGATATTGACCCATATGAGCCTGCAATATTGACCCTATATGAACCTGCGATTGACCCGTATGAACCTGCAATATTGACCCATATGAACCTGCGATATTGACCTGTATTAAACTGTGCTATTGACCCACATGAACCTGCGATATTGACCCATATAAACCTGCAATATTGGCCTACATGAACCTGCGATTGAGTAGTATGAACCTGCAATATTGACCCATATGAATCTGCAACATTAACCCATATGAACCTGCAATATTGACCAATATGAACATGCGGTATTGACCCACATAACTTTGCAATTGATCCATATGAACCTGCAATATTGACCCATATTAAACTGTGATATTGACCCATATAAACCTGCGATATTGACCTATATGAATCTGCAACCTTGACCTATCTGATCCTGCAATATTGAACCATATGAACCTGTATTGTTGACCCATATTAACCTGTGATATTGACCCATATGAACCTGCAATATTGACCCATATGAACCTGCAATATTGACCCATATGAATCTGCAACATTGACCCATGTGAACCTGCAATATTGACCCATATGAACCT